>JARQSW010000049.1:338679-496022 GCA_030142375.1 Calameuta pallipes
TTCTAAGCATGGTGACATGAAAATCTCAAAAAAAAAATTTCCCATCGTCACATAGCTTCCTCTATGAGGAAGCAAAACGAGCCCGACCCAGCAAAAATACGGTAAAATGTGCCGAATCACTCGGCAACAACGATTCCTACGAAAGAAGGTCGAATGTAATGAGGTGAGCTACATACATTCTTAATATTCTGCACACGCAGCCTCACAACCGAATTAGATAAACCTCCGCATAATATTTGCCTATATTTTTATTTCTTTTTCATAATTAACAACGCATAAGTTACTGAACGGTCAAAATATGCTCGCCGTGAGTTCACTGCGTGTGCGAAACTCGTACACACGTGCGAATCTCATTTCAATATGAATGTACTTATATATTCCATTCATAACTAGCATGCGTGTATTTGCAAATCTGCGGACTCATTCAGTATATCGTACAAAGTAAAAAAAAAACAAGTAGAAAGAGTAAGCATAAATAAACAGTTCGTCAGATATATGAATAAATATAATTAAATAAATATATCATTACAGCATCTACTTATCAGGCACGCGCAGACATAAGTCCACCATACATAATCGCCAATTACCATTTACGCACTCTAAGTGCTTTCACGAAAAACAATAACAAAATATAATAATCAAAATTAACTTTGATACCATAGCCATACAAAATATTTGTATTGGATCCACATAATGTCAAATCAATTATAAAAAATTAAATGAAAATCTTAAAAGCTCTGGATAATATTTAGAGAATCACTATACCATCCATAGCAGCGCGTGGATTACATTTTTCCTTAAAAATTCCATAAACATCCATACAGAAACGGACAAACATCGCGTTACGATGTACATAGCGCATATATGTTTATACATATATGTATAGATATACACTTATCGGTCACTACAAACCAGCCAACAAAAACACCATCATTCATAAGCGCAAAGTTGTGTTACGCCTACACAACGCGTACTAGTACCGATGACACACGACTGCGCATTCACGCGCGTGTATCGTATATCCGTAGCCTCATTCGCCGTGACTCCGGACCGAAGAACCGCTTGAGTGATCTTTCATTCGCCATTTTATTCGCGTCCTTCGAAGTAAAAAAAGCGACACGACGTAAAATACGTCACTTCCCTCACTCCGATAACAACAGGTGTTGCATAACTGGAAACTAATAAAAAGTCACGAGCATACAGCATAAACTAATGTTCGTTAGTGTCAGACGTTCACGACTCTGTACCATCTTTTGGTACGTTATTCTTGCCACACTGTTCAATTCTGTAGGACTTAGTCATCGAAGAGTCTGATTATTTTAAGTGCATCTTCGAATGCAATTTTAGTTTTACGATGGCACATGAGATTACGGTATTATTGATTTGGAAAAATGTATTTTTTTTCGATGCGTCAAACTTTCACACACTAACAAGATACTGCTTAGACTATGGCAAAGTAGTCACGTTTACTATATCGATAATCGACTCGTGACTTTAACTGCATTTAGGATGGTCGGCGCACCTAAGTTGCGGACCATTAATTCCCGTTGATGGTTCGTTGGGTCTGGATCAATACTTGGTGTACGAGAACGCGAACAGTTTGAATTGGTATCGTGGTTATCCACGATCAACCAATGGATGGATGGAGTTTAACCCGCATGAACTGCAATGAGTATTATATATGACGGAGTGCCTGACTCTAATGAAGAAGCACTGGGAGGCCAAAATATGTAGGTCAAGTCGAATTGCTCATCAGACGGAAAAGGACGCGTCTGAACGAAGGGCGGAAGAGATTTTCATAAAAATCTGGATACCAAGATATTCGATGAAAACTGATGTTTCTCTTGATTTCTGTCACTCGCTGTAAGAATGAAATCCACAGTGGCAGTGGAAAGAGATTGATCTGTTACATTGATCATGGACTCGGCAATTCTCATTGAACCACCATAAATCTATTGGTATCTCTTACCTAATGGATGGTGACCATAAGCTATTGTCCATTTTATTTTTATTATTTTTTTTAGTAAATTCAAAAAGGTCCTTACGGTTAATTAACAATAATTCCGAATTATTCTAGAATAACGTAATATATTTAAAAATAATAAACCTATTGCTATTTTACGTAAGAAGAAACCCCCAATGCAGAATGAACAACATAATACAGGTCCATGAAACAGTCACTTTTCCTTGGTAGATAACTATAATGAAGTATCAACTAAGTATGAGAAGAGTACTAAGAATAACTCAAAGCTGTGTTGATAATTATAATTTACGCAAATCGACACTCGTACGATATTCACGCAATTCGTTAAAGCCGAGCTGTGTGAAAAGAATAGTGACTTCTATTGGATACGGTAAAAGAATGACAGATTCACATCGAAGCGACATACTTTCCACGGACACGCCCGAATGCTGTTTCGATCGACTCAAAAGAATGCCAAGAGAGCTCTGGTAAAAGCACCGATTTATCAGGAACGTGAATCTAGAAACGATCGGCGCAGCAAGACTTGTCGTCAAAGTCTCTCCACGAAGACTGCTTCCTCTTTCTTTTTTTCTTTCTTTCTCTCCAGCAAATCCCGTCGGCAACGACCGATTTAAGCCGCACTCTCAGCGCAACGTAGGAGCGAACCTCGTTTGGTAAGCAACGCGCGTATAGATCGGCTGCCTCGAACCGAATAAAGTTCGTGGCCGATCGTCAATTTTCGGACGTCGCTCGGTCGATCGGTTGGCCGCCGATCGGTCGTCGGCTGCACGAGCGGTCAACGCTCCTCTGCTCAATACGACTCGGCTTATTCCCGTAAAGAGCAACTCGTCCACGAGCGCACATGCGTGCCTATTAATTACGTTTTAATTGCCGGTCGAGGTAGTGCACTAATTGCACACAAGACTCAAATTATAATTCGCTAATTGGTGCACTTAAGACTCTGACGCAATTCGGTACTGATTTCATAACAAGACTACTTGACTTATCCGAAACAAAAAATTCAGCGCTGCATCGCACGTGTGCAGTAAAGATATTCGTAAAACCACAGTCGATTCGCGCTTGTTTCTAATTTTTCTAATTGGTAATCACAGACTATTCATTATTTATTATCACTTGCTTTATCTCAATATGCACGTATAGTCGCAGAATCGATCGCAACATGACAACCACGTTTATTATTTCTTTTGTATAATTGATAAAATAATATTCAAATCACTTTCATACTATATCATTTGGAATACTCATCAAAAGCGTTCAAGCGATCCTAAGAGATAATACACAGCTAAGAAATTCCAGGTTTCTTCACTTATCCAAGATTTTCATCTTTTACATCTTTTACTGCTATAAGTTTGGTTTATTTTCATTCATTTTTTTTCACACTGCAGATTACCAACATTTCCGCAAAATCTGAATCAATTGTTTCCTCTTTCATTTAGTAAAATTACCCGTGTCCTTGGTAAGCAATTATGGTTTCCAGCAGAGCAGTAAGCTACGCCATTTAGTACAGAATGGTCGATAAAAGTCACCAAAATCATTACATTGAAAAGGCCTTGTCGACTTATCCATCTTAATGTTATCGCATTACGAAGGAAATTCCTTAACTGTTACGCGCACAGAAATGAGATATACCATAGCATAGCAGATAGAAACTTAATCTGTTGTCAAAAAAAAAAATGAAAGATCGATAACCTCTTGGATACAATTATTAAGATTTGCAAGACGTTTTAACTTGTACTCCAAAGTGCATTCTCGGACATTTATGCAGCTATTTTTTTTATATTCCATAGCTCAAGCTATACGTCTACAAGATAGCAATATTATACTATGTTGCTAAGATAAAGTCGGCAAGAAATTCAAGGAATAATGTGGGAACCGCTTAAATATTTATTCGAGGGAAAGTCTCCTGTACACCGAGAGAAAGAGTTGGTAAAGTCAATTAAATCTGGGACTGCAGGTTGTCAATTAAATATTTAGTTGATATAGCGAAATAGATGTCTCAATAAATAAATGGGTACTCAATTCAATTAAACATACGCTCGATCAAATAAACTTTCGTCGAAGCAAATAAATATTTTTAATTGGCCACCCACAACCGCAAATTCAGTAGATTTTGCAGTCTTGTTTGTACTGTACGTTTCTGCACTGTAACGTTTAATGAGCACAGTGCTAGCTAAATATACGCAACTGAATGCAGATACCACTAACAGCTGCATTTTAATACGTACAAAAATCACAATAACGTCTATATATCTGCTAAAATTTGCTATACCATGTATGATTGACGTACTTTATACATTAAATAAATCAGTTATAGTATCTATTAGTATTGATAACAAAATTAGTATTGATAGTTTAAAGGCTCGTTTCTCGTATTTAATCGTTCCAGAGATCAATACAGTTCGATTTGACATCTGGACGGCCGATAAATTATTGATAATCGATAACGTCTAGTAAGCTTTATGATATCGGTTAAATATATCTATTGAAAAATAATTTTAATAGAGCCCCATTGAAAGCGAAGATATCTTAAGAAAAATCACGAAAATAATCAAGCAGATTGTTCGAATAAATTAATTCAAGATTAAATGATAATCCTTTTCTTGAAAGTATACTTGACTATATTCAAAGTCCGTGATAAACGGGAAGATCCTTGGCAAAGATGAACGAGAGGACGGAAGGTATATAGACAACACACGTGATTACGAAACTATAATGAAACACGTGAGATACCGCAATAAAGAGGGAGAGTAATATGGCAAATAAGCAACGAGACAATCCTATCAACATAGCACACCTCTGTAGGCCGTTGCATTTAGGCCTTTAAAGAATTTAGTAATGCAGTTGGTTGATAATGCATTCAAAAAAAGATTTCAAATACATTAATAACGTATAATTATATAAAACACAAAAAAAAATTAAAGAGGCTTTGATACAATGAAATAAGTGCATGCCAGAAATTTAAGATCCGTCTAAACAAAGGATAAGGATTCATCAACCATACATCGTTTTATAACTGAAGGGCCCAACACGTTCTTGCTCCGAATTATCTTTAAATATCTTTAAGTTTCAATACAGTCATACAAAAAAATATAGATACCCTGTTAAAATAATGAACTATTTCTTTGAGACGTAAGATATATATGCAACGTTCATTGCAACGCTCATGGACAAAATAACCTAGACTTTAGTACTGTTATGCTCTTATTAAAACTTTAGAAAATTCTCTTGCAACTACTTTCTCTTAATGAAAAATATGTTCGTTTTTCAAAAAGGTATATACATATAAACTTTATGATACAACTATAGGTAGTGGTTACGTTGGGCTTGTCTGACCAACGACTTGACCTCGTTTTTCATAGCCCTGAACTCTCCAAATAAAACAATTGAGTTATATTTCATAACATGTCAGAATATTCCCTTGTATATTATTATAGATTATACCGAAAGTCTATTGGCAGTATAATACGGTTAAATTGGACAATAAAGTGGGCTAAGCGTCTGGAAAATAAAATTTTTGTAAACACTGTTCAATAACCGTATAAAAAATTTGTTTATAGACCAGTAACAGAAACCGTAATAGCGCGGTGGAATTTACGTGTCTATCTTACGTCTGAGGAACCCGAAGACTGCAGTATGAAGGCCAAGTACTGTCTGGTGAAAAGTGACTGGATAAAAAAGGAGTAGACGACCGTAAGAGGAAACTTTGTCTCTCTATCATCTTCGAAGAAAATGTCAACGGGTATGATTATCAGGTATTTAATAAATGTAGTCTCAAGGAAATAAGATTGCGATATATAATTATATAAATGAACTTCGATAGATGATAAATAGGTATCACTTAAGATAGAGATCCAATCAATGTTGTAATAGATAGGCAATCGTTACACTTCGCTAGTGACGCAAGTACGTCGAGGAGGGAGAAACGTCCGTTCAATTTCACTGAATTTCTTGACTTTTGATAAATATTACCTAAAAATATCGTCCAGGAAATTCGTTCAGTATAACTCATTATTGGAAGATAGTGAACTGAAAGAGCTAAGAATTGATACAATAAACCATCGACTCATTCGTAACCATAAAAATAATGATTCGTACAAACAGATTTGCTCAGACTTAATAAGACACAGGATCGTAGAAAAGTAACGTAGAACTGCATAGTGCATTTCTAATGTATTCAAATGGACGATGAACAATTAAAGAAAGAAAAATAAAAAAGAAAAAATTCTATCTGTCTAACTATTCAATATGGTATTCCAATAAATATCTCTTCAGTATCTTGACAGTTAGAACATATCACAATGATCAGGCTAAATAAAAGAAAGTGCTGCAAGCATACTTCCCCCCTGTTATGATAACAATGTTTACACAGTTTTAAGAAAAAAGGAGATACCAGATTCGGTCCGAGTATAAATAGTGGCTAAAAGTGAATCGTCCAGGAATACCAAACGAAAGCGTATCAGCCACGAATAAAATACTTTCGTGTCCGGAAGCGTGAAAAAGCATCTAAACCGTTGTGGGGAGCGAAGCCACTTTCTCTGCCGAGTCTTCGTGGGGGCTACGACAGCTCTAACTAAGTTTTCGCTGGAAGTCATAGGAGAAAGAGTCGGCCAAGAAATTGTGGGAGGTGATGCGGAGGTGGTGAAGGAGGTGGGAGCGGAGGAGGATGGAGGTGCCGCTGCTGCTAGGAGGTGAAATGGGGATGAGGAAAAGAAAAAAGGTCGACACGAATAACGACACTGTAATAAATTGGCTAAGCAGAAACGATCGGACCGACGCCGCTCGACGGAGCTCAAAACCTTAAAGAGATTCCGCAAAACAGGCAGATATACCGCTGGCAGTAGGCTGGCATAATGGTCCCTTATTATGGGCCGTAAACATGTAAGAGAAGATACCGACAATTCGTGTTATACGTCCGTAACTATCAGCGAGATTGAAAATTGTTACGTATGTCTGTTTAATGTGTATGGTTGAAAGTTTGTTGAATTGACCGTTTTTACAGGATGTTTCGCACCATTAACGATTTTTTCCTCTGATATGTATACAGCTTCTTTATCGATTTTAACCAAAGGCACAGTTTAACGGAATACGCGTTTTCTACGGAAAAGAAGACAAGATATTGTACAGAATTTGTGGATACATAATATAGTCAAAAAGAAAGGCATACGAATTAAAATTCTATTATATGACACTACATAAGTTTTGATAGTTTCATTAATAAAGATATACATATATCTACACTGGCTTATTTATCACACTCTTGAGAATCAAAGTGACATCCGTTCCTTGATATTCGTGAGCTCTTCTTATGATAAGGTATAAATCATCCTTCTAAGATAAGCGTTAATAAATTCACATCCCGTCATCGAGAGTGCTCCAAAATAAGTGCGAGTGTATCCAGGCAATATTTGTCTGTCCAAAAGTTTTAAAAATCGAATTTTATTTTTCATATAAATATCACAACCCCCAAACCCTATCGAAATACGTTCACAAGATCGGCACAGATATTTATTATCCCCATTACAGAATATTTCAAACTTGCCATGTCGCTGTCTCTCAAAAATTCCTCACCGAATTAACATTAATACACAATCATAAAATGATAATCTACTTTTCAGCAACCATTATGTTACCTTTCGTCGTTTCAAACGAGTATTGAATGCCAATGCTATTTTTTTAAGTTAATGTATTTTCATAAAAGTACTTAGTCATAAAAAAATTAGTACCAGTGATCCCCTGTCGTAATGACTTATGAAACAGTTCAGCGTAATCGACTTGTAATTGTAATTACAATAATTTGGGAAAGAAGAAGAAGCAGCCAGCAAAGATGGCGCAAAAAGCATTCCCCATGGAGGAATCTTTGGTAACAGTAATGCAGAATTCATATTGGTCAATCACGCCGGTGCCGCAGCATCCGCTCCCAATTTCCAATTGGTATACGATAGGTATAAAAACCAATATAGGTATAACTGCTGTATTTATACGTAACGCCAAGAAATGCCTTACGAAACGAAACGTCAAGGCTTTAATGAGAGGAAGAGCCGATCCGTAAAATGATAAATCTGCACGGAAACTTTTCAAGCGAAATCGCAATGTGCAACTGTGAGTTGACCTGCCAATCCGCAGAGGTCACTTTACTCGCACAGCAGTTCCCCGTGCACTAGACCTACGTAAGTACCATATACCATGCACATACGTAAGATATACAAGTGCGTTCATACGTGAGCACCTGCCATATGTACTACGGCCGCATATATCCTAACACGTGTTTCTCATTTTTCTCACTTTTTGTTCGCGATGAAAGTTTGCTTGATCTCTACTCAGACGCTACGTTTGCGATTTCTTGAATAGCATTGGGCATTTTTGCATACCAATTAAAACGCGCCAAGTTATTTTGTATAATCGATAACCACGCATGTCACACACTGAAATTCGACGACTCAATCGAAGTACTGAAAAGTTTCTACAAAAATATTTATTGAAATTCATATATACTCATTCCTATACTTTCTCCCTTTTTTTTTGACTAAAAATTTTGCCGCGTCATACTTCGGTGTACAATTGCGAAACGTGATAATGTAATAACGAAAATACTGTAGACTGTCTTAGCTTAGACATAAGAAATTTGGAAAGTACCTAAGGGCCCTGGAAAACATCCGAAGAAAAAAGAACCAAGATAGCACTGGTAGGATACATAGGTAATCGTACAGTAATGTAAAAATCGCAACGCAAAGTTCACCAGCTCCTGCTTGCGAGCATCGTAGGTTGAAGAAAAAAAAAGTATTTTTGTCATGAGCTCAAAACTTTTTCAAAATTTGCCAGAGAACAGGACGAATGTAACTGACGAAGAGAACGCACTTACGTAAGATTGTACTATGAGATCGAACAAGTTCACCTTTCGCCAATAAACCTTAGTATGGCTTGATAGTTTTAACCTATAATTTATATTTTATTTATGACTTTTTAAAACATCCCAAAACACATGTGAAAAGACAAAAAATTGGATTTAACGATTATCGCTCTATTTATTGTTTGAGAAATTTTTATATTTTTCATTCTTTATTCTTCTACTTCTAGACTTTTAATTTATTCATGTACGATGAAAATGATAATGGTATTATTGAAGTAGGATATCTTACTGGACACCGATACTCCAATTGCCAATCGTGTTCTTTATATGAACCTCGATAGTTTATACTAATTATAGATATGTTTTTTAAGCACATTCATGCTAATAATTCAAACAATCACGGATGGACGAGCGAATTCGATGCTTGACATTTTGCAAGAGATCTGCGAAGGATAACGGCTTGTTAGAGTAGCACGCCGATGTGAATCGGCGAGCACGTGACACAAGGTCGTACGATCACCTTGAAACCCCACGCCTCCTCGCCGCCACGTCCTTTTCTGTCGGTTGAAATGCTACGACTACGGGATATAGCGGAACTGCCATTTTACAGTTGCTTCTCAGTAATTTATCGCAATCCAAATACCTAAGTAGGTGTCTATGCTCTCGGCCAGATACTTCATTATATTCTTTAATTCAAAATGCGATATTACATATATCGGTTCAATATATTGTAAATATTAATGAATTAATTAAATTTTTGAAACAGACAATAGGTAGAGATTAATCTTAAATTTTTAACTAAAAAAATATACAATGCGCTCACGAACAGAACTGATTGAGAACCACTTGAGTATCGCAATAAATAAGGCGACGAATCGACTTTACGTCAATAGATAAACGATAACGTATTTCGATAACGCTTATGAATTGGGTAGGAGTAGCTGACGGATTTGTCCTCGATAACTGTTCACTTTTCCAATAGTGTTTACTCCATTGAAATTTCAAGTACTTCCGGTGAGATCTTATTTCGACGGTAATTAAATGTTATCCCATTTTGAATGTTAGCCTAATGCCCGTATTTGCGATTTTCATGCAAATTAGATTGCATCGTAAAAAATCATATGGTATCTTATTAATGGCACTTAATGACAAATTTAACGTTCTTACACGATACAAAGAATTTTCTTGTAAACGAGCTGCATTCTCATATTCATTCTATAATTATCCACGTTTCATTTTAAACTCGCCAGAACGTATAGATCTGCTTGGACTTAAAAACTGCAAGTTCCAGATTCCTACCTTATTACAAATCGTTTCCGTAAAATAAAGTGCCATTCAAAATAAGTTTATTTAAATTCGAAGACCGAAGGAAAGATGAGCAGCAGGTCATCAAGAAAAGAAAAACAAAAGACATAACGCGGAGTCTCTGATTTAAAATTTCTTTTTTATGATTTCAGGAACGTAATTAAAGGTTTTGAAAATACAGTTCAATAACAATATTAAAAATTGAATTTCAATAGAAATTTCTAATCAGACTCTAAAAAAACATGAAATATGCTCATAGGAATAGGAAGACATTTCGTGTGGGAAGTGATAAGTTTACTTTTTATTTGAAGCTGAACGCACTCGCAATCTCACGACTTACGTTAGTAGAAGCTTTTATAAAAAAAGCATCGCAGCCGGTAGGATTCGAACCTACGCTCCCAGAGGGAATCTGATTTCGAGTCAGACGCCTTAACCACTCGGCCACGGCTGCTTATTCTTCCTCGGTTTTTATGGCATTAGGGGTGGAAACTACCCCCTCTCTTCGAAAATTATAGTTTTAATCAAAATCTATTTATAGAATATATGTACGTATATCGCTATAATGAAAAGTTACGGTAATCTATAAAAATTATATTAACAAAATAACAATAAATTGTAATTGAGATTCTACGTGGATGATTATAGCGCACGGTAACTTAGGTAAGGTAACTTAGAATACAGATAATATACCAAGTCCACTAAAACAGATCGAAATTGAATTGTAACTACATGTTATTTTCCTAATGGTATGCTCGATGAAAGTACAGTTTGCGAATAGATTTTATTCTTTAAGATTAAACAGGATTTGCTATAATCCGTATTTTATCGTTAAACAACGATTTACATTATCAACATCAAACTGATAAGACAATCTTGGCTGAAAAATGAAAACTCAAAAATTTCGAAATAAATGTTTTATTGCGTACATTCAATTTCTATTTTTTTTTATGATAAATTTCAAGGACGTTGTAATCAGAATGAATTTTATTGTTGTAATACCAGTATATAAATAAAATTTTCTTAGACTCCGCATATGATCCCCAAAAAGCCGATTCATGAAGAGGTGCAATTCTCTATCAACGTTTGATAACAAAAAATAGCACGTAATTTGTCGATTCCCAAATACACATATGCTGACCTCGTGAATATATGGTGTAAAAAAGATGGGGTCATAACAGTGAACAGTCCCCTTCACAAATACACGTCAGCTTCATACGTGCAATCCACCATCTCGAAGGTCATCTGCATCGTTCAATGAATAAGCTATGAAATTCGCAAGGTCTGTTCTAAAATTATACACGGATACGCATAAATAGAATAGTCGAATCCATAAAATTTTTTACTGTAATAATTAATAAGTCGTATCTTCAATCTCAATCCACCTCATATTCCGACATATTCTTTGAATATTGTGGACCCGACGCAGAAATAAAATTCACAAAATTCTTTGCAAAATTCCTACGAGGCCCCTGAAGTGTTGTTTATTCGATTCCTCCTCACTTTTAGGATATCGAAATAGTAATATTAGGAAAGAAGTACAGAGAAAGAGAAAAAAAAAGAGAGAGGCATTGTAAAATGATCTAAGAACCATACTAGACAATCGTATCACGAATTGTCCCACAAAAAAAAAAGAATCAGATTAACGGTTCTCATGCTACTGGCATTTAAATAAGATCTACTTATAAACGTATATACGGTACATGTAAATCGTAGGATAAAAGCACAAGAAAAACACGAGGTCCGCCATTTGACAGTAAATTATTTACAAAATCTTTAGACAAAATCTATACATACATTTTAAGTAGTACTTATCGCGAAGCTCATTTCCTTGGCCCCTATTTGGTATCCAACAAAAATCGTATATAACAGAGGAGAAACTTGTGGTTTTTGTTAAAGAAAAAAATCTATCATCATTTCAGAATATGAATAGACTTCCATTACTTATGATTCAACTACGGTAGATATAGGTGGATACGTCCAATGACTTATAAATCGTAATAACTCAGAAATCCCGTTGCAAGTCCGCGAGACCCACTCTCATTATTCGCGCTCCTATCGTAGAACACGGGGGAAATAAGGTCAGAAGAAAAAGAAACAAAGTGTACTTCCTTGAAGGATCGTTATGTATTTACTCTCGTAGAATCCGGATGTCTAGGCGAGTGAGCGGGCGAGCGACCAGTTATAATCAACGATCTCTCAAGTAGCCAAGACCGTTTGCGGCTGTTCCAGATTGCGTCCTTGCCAAGGAGTGCAATGGCGTCCCAACCATAGTTACGAATATATATACGTAGTATACCGGGTGTAGTATACTATTTGAAGAACGCATCTTTTGCGAAAAATTCTTCGTGGTTTTGAAGAGGAGAAACAAAATCTTTCGAGCAAACTAGAGGTCCTGATAAAGCTAAATTACAATCGACGAAATATTATAGTGCTGGGTGTAATGCCGAATGGAAATTTATTATAAATATTTTTACAATTAGTAAACGAGGTATAACACATGGGGCATATGTGTACCTATGTGCATAATTTCATAATTCCTGCAGCAATATAAAGACAGTCAGGTTGTATTTTATAAAATTTAGTGGAATTATCGAAACGGCTTTGCGCAATATCGTGCATTGTTTTGATGCTGAAAACTCAAAGTGAATTAATATTTATGATGTTGTAGGTACGGAATTAATTATATGTACACAAAGCTGCGGGATTTGACGCAGTATGACCCGTACGTAGTTAACTATCTGTTCATAGTATATACCGGGTGGGCGCAGCGAGGCGAAGAAATAAAAACACAATCCAATCGTGATAGTGAATAATTGCCAGACCGTGATTCCGAAAGCCACGTGACGAAAAGTTAAGATAAGCAAAACCACTTACGTAGTCTCGGTATAATATACATATATATAAAAACAAACGACCAAAATGTGACACTGGAAATGACTATAGAATTCATAAAATTCCTTAGAACGTGAGTAGAAGAGAAATTCCCGAATGAAAGGTATGCCTCAATTTCAAGAGTGTCGCTTGCCATTGCTTATAAATCCAAAGGTAACTAATAATTTTTCTAAATATACTCTCCGTATATGTATTTTAGAATCCAACGCAGGTTACCAAATTTAATATTAAAGCATGCTTTTGCAAATTAAATGAATTATCTAAAAACAACGAATAATCATAACTTTCACACATTTAAAATACAACATCGAAATCGCACAATCGTAATAGTAGCGCTATCATCAATACCAATAACGTTAAACAAGACCGATTATTCGCACTTACTGTAGTGAAGTTGGGGCCGAAAAAACTGACTAGTCGAATATCTGCCTATCGTAATCCAAAGATTTTCCAAGACAAGATATGCGTAGCTGCCAGTAGAATCGACTTAATTGAAATTTCATTACACCAAGAGTGTTCTTTAGCTGCGCAATAACGACGGGTGGAGTCAAGGGGAAGTCGTCGGTAAAAACAGAGAAGTGGAAAAAGTAAAGAGAAACAAAGAAAGGAAGGGAAAGGATAGGAGACGAGTGCGGAGCATAAATTACATCTCACGCGGAGAAAGTTGATGCGCGGGATAGAAGAAGTCGCGGATGTATTCTCGAGTGGAACGGGAAGCGCGCCACTTGGAAGTCGCAAGAAGATCGTTCCTATTCGTGACGCGTCCTTCGAACACGTTTACTGGCGCGATTCACGGCGCGCGAGACGATTACGAATTCCCCTATGAATATTGGGATTTCTTGCGGGTCGCGCCTCGCCCTTCACCCCCATTATTCTTTTTGATCCTCATGCTCTCGCCCGTGCTGCCCCCACCAGGCCAATTCCGAATGTGCGTGATCTTAACTAATCGTATGTTAACGATGCTAACGACCTCTGTAATTTCCGAACGATTCCGAAACATGGGCACGACGCTTGTAACGTGTACTTATATCAGCAACTGCGTGTGATGTTTAATTCTCCAACTTTATGTAGGTGCGTATGTGGATACCATTTGCCCACGTGACCGTCGCTGCGTCTAACGTGTCTCGTGAGTTTAGATCCTAAAGGCAATAGCGGCTCTTAGCTTTGCATAAATTTCCTTCAGCTTCGTAACCGCTCTCTCCCTCTCATGAATTCGCAACTGTCTGTCCCCCAGTGACTGTTCTTAACAAGTTATGAGCGAATTACGTTGAAAACTTGAAAACCGCCCTCTTTTTATTTTTACCTTTAAACTCTACAATTCGATATACGAAAAGAACAACAAGACAGAGTTGGAAATAAATTGTTTAGATCGATGGAGAAAATTTTAGTTTAAGAGGCGCTGGGAGCCGATTTATTCGTCGTCACTGCATAACAGTACATAGGCATCGAACTCACCGCGAGCAAAGCACGGGTCACGCGAAGCTCACTCAGGTATTAGCTAAAAAAATTTATTGTACTTGACACGTGGATTTAAAAGTTCACCGTTATAAAGGTACTTACGCCTATCAGCGCATGAAAGTTTCCGAGGGATTTTTTTGATGCATTAATTATTCCCGCCAAGGCCTTTTTACAGCGACATTCCAGCCACCAGTGACTTTTATGCGGGAGCAAGTATTGAGCAGGTAAACCGATGCAAGTGCCGGGCGCGAGTAGCTGCGCGCGCCGCTAGTATCTGATATTTCGATGTAATTCTTATGACGTGGTTGTACAGCGTCCCTTTCAAAACTGGTATAAAATCGTCGATGCTGTTAGTAAATTTTCTGCCACCCGATACACCTGCATAGCAAGGACAGAATTTCAGCCGAGAAACTGTTAAAGTGTATTTCAGGTTTGGCTCGTATATGGTTTCATTAGCAACGAAATTTGCGTCTCGATCTCGATCCCGACGACAGAATTTCAACATGGTATTTTCGATTAATGAGAAAAACAAGTAAATAAAGGATAACCGCAGGAATCTCACGAGTGTCTTGAAGCGAACAGATATTGACGCATTAAGCACCTCTCGCGCGTGCATATTTTTTCTGCAATCTGTCGAATGCATGAGAAACACAAATTACATGCAGGCGTTTATCTGTACCACGTACGTACTGTGGACGTAGAGATATTTTAATTTCAATTTCAAATCGCATAACGGGTTTGCGATATAAGAGATATAGGTACAGATCATTTTAGCGTTACTTAATCTCAATTTGATCCCCCTCTCCCTGCCCCTCCTTCCGCTCTCCACTCTTTCTCCGTAACACAACGGGAGCGTAGGTGAACGAGAGAAAAAGGATAGTGACTGACATTGCGAGTTAAGATCTCTTTGCTATGAGAAACTTCAATACTTTTTCTTTCTTTCACTCTCTTGGACTCTCTACGTGTCTCCGTTACTCTCTCTCTCTCTCTCGTTCCGTTCTACTCTCCCGTGAGCAATCGTGGGACTGTAATAGGAATGGTACGAGCCGTCAATGTCACACAGCCTTATCATTTCCAGTTGACTAATGCTAGGCGGCTGCTACGGTTCTGTATATTATCGATACAGCTATTGAATACGTTGTTCGTATTTGCTCGCAAATAGTACGTAAATAAGTCTTCTAGGTCACAGGTGGAACACTGAAATATAATCTGGTTTCTCTTATCAATTTTCCTTTTTTTAAATAATTTCATAACAGCAGACAAGAAGCCCAGTTTAATTTTCAAAAACAACAACGTAACCAGATCTCAAGAAGCAATTCCCATATGAAAGGAACCGCATGAGCGAGTCTCTCATTTACCCTAACGAACGATGTAACAAATTGTTAGCCTTCAATTTCGTGAATGCAGTACGCGTGAAAGTTCACGTTCGTAAGTTCGTGCAGGAATCACCGCAGTCTCGAATTCTCGTTGGCAGTACGTATATGTATAGGCAAACTGTGTAGGACGGAGGAAAGAAGAAGAGGCGAGAAGGTGGACGAAGGAAAGTAAGGAGAAAGGATGAAAGAAAAGGAAAGATTGAAAAAAGGTAATAATGCCGTGGGAGGAGGACCCGCCCGCGCCCCGGGCGTAATTTCACTTGACCGATTCAGGTCGAACGGGAAAAAAATGTCTGATTACAAGCAGTGCCTGGTGCCACGTATATCTTTATTTCGCAACTCGTCGTGTGACGCATGGTTATCCGATATATCCGAGCACCCCGCGCGTAAAACCGTAAGTTAAGCGAGCGAGAAAAGATTTATGGCGCGCTCGTGACTTCGCCGGTCGTGCTGTGTTTTTCGTGCAACGCGATTTTTACTTTTTCGCGACTAACCGATGACACTCGTGATATACACGGCTTCGTACCTACGTATGTAAGTAGGTAGATAGGGTACCTGTTGCCACGGGTCCAGTAAGCTTACATTTATCAAACCGCAAATTTACGACATAATTCTGTCTGATCCTTCTGTGTGGATTTTACATGCACTCGTCCTTACGATCGCGTAAACGTGGCTTTGCCGTAGCACAGAATTCGTGTGATACATTGATTTACAAAATTTTTGTATATCGTCAAAAACCTTATTACACGAAATAGCAAACGTCGTTATGACTTGGCACAGTGATATCGAAGGCAGCTGTATAAGAATATTGCGCAATCTTACAAGCGACGAAGCTAACCGATCGATTTGTCCTCCCGTTTTACATTTCACGGGCATATACCAGATAGGTCCAACTAGGCAGGTAGATAGACTCGAAGTTGCAGTATCATTTTTTCTTCAAGTTCTGCCACGCATGGTCACAACGTGAAATCAATCCGAGTAATCCTTTTGCCGGTTCGAGAATGGAAGAAAGAGAGTGAAAAAATCTCCTCGGTTTCACCGTAGGCGGCGGCGGTCAAAATGGCTGGTAATCCTATACACGGAGTATACATTATATCTCGATTAGTTGGGCAACCCCGGTGAGATCTACTGTAATTTCAAGATGCGTAATCCCGCAGCGGGTATCGACGGGGAAATAGTAAGCGCGCTCCGTACAGCCACGTGCAATACGATCGTCCTGTAAAAGCGAAGCTTATCGTGTGCGCGCGCAACTAAGCGACGCCAGCGCCAGCTGGAACGTAGAGTAAGCAGTTACATAGTACAGGTATGCTCGTGGACATCGTACTACGTGTAACTGTCAAATACAAACGGCTTGTTTCGATTTCGTCTCAGGAGCTAATATCGCCCTTTGATTTTCGTGGCTACTACGCGGCTAGTGAAGCAGTATCAACGATGCCCTTAATGGTTGCATAAATAGGCGCCTGTTTACTGCGTGCAAGGGCATAAACAAGGCGGCCTCCAATGCGAGTTGTAAACAGACGCGAGACACGAGCATCTGCTCAGCCGCTGGAAGGTAACATAGATGGTATGGAAGATGGAAGATGGAAGGTATACGGAGATGCGTTCTACAGGATCACAAGACCCTCCCGTAGAGACTCGTAAACCAGCTTTAGCGAAGCGCTCGAGCAGAACTCGATCTCGAGGCCGCTATCTCCACCTTTCTACGTGTTAACCGGCCCACGGATAAATATCGGGCCGAATGTCGTCCATTAGCTCATCGAGATCTATCGATCCCAGGATCGCGATCGCTTGTCTCGTACACACGAGAGTTTACTATGCTCGCA
This sequence comes from Calameuta pallipes, assembly GCA_030142375.1. Taxonomy (NCBI): domain Eukaryota; kingdom Metazoa; phylum Arthropoda; class Insecta; order Hymenoptera; family Cephidae; genus Calameuta; species Calameuta pallipes. Next base: position 356,365 of record JARQSW010000049.1, read on the forward strand.
CCAATTTGTTGCGCGATTCCACCGTGCTGCGCAATCGATCGATGCGCGTAGGATGAGCTCGCTCGCGTACACTCCTTCATACTGTACAAATCGCTCGAATCTTGTACGGTTTAACTGTCGAACCTGTCCGCTGTGCAGAATCATTTGCATTTGCTCTCTATTTATTGCACTCTCGTTATATTGCCATTGCGAATGACTTAACACGTGTGGATACCGGTATGCATTTTTGCGACGTTACAAACTTGTCCTCGCACTTCACATCCTTTTTCGTTGCATCTTTTTTTTTTTATAAAAAGGTTATTCTCGTTAAGATAATTTTTACGTTAAAAGCAATACGTGATTTATCCATATTCGAATTCCGTCGCTACGCAAAAGGACCCCTTTCACTCGCGAGTCCTGGATGAAAGCGTCGTCGTCGTCGTCGTCGTCGGCTGAAAAGAATTCGCGAGATTTTGTCACGCATCCGTCCAGAGAGCGTGACTCTGTGGAAAGCCAAGTTATATGTATGTATAATACAGCATCGAACCAGTAAGAAATTCTTCCCATCAATTAAATCGCAGACTCCGCTTGCACGGAATTAATAGGCCGTTTAAGATATAAACAGATCCATTACCTGCGGACTCGTAAGGACTACTCGTACTTAATCTGTTCCTGGTAGGAAAGCGTTCACGAGGATCTTGGAGCAGCGAAAGGATAAGTAAAATATCTATGTTGCCATGGTAAATGTCGTACACAATATGTAACGAGAATGCAGACTTACCGATATAGTTGTGGACTCCGTGTAGATTCACTTTCCACCGTTTACGGTTTATACGATAAGTATGTAGCGAAACTCATATATCGCCTTCTTGGACTTCATTAAAATACTCATCCGATACCTACAGGAAGACACGCTGTTCGGTTCAGCAACCGAAGAGGATCGTCGGAAAGGGGAAGATTCTCGAGGCAACTCCGTGATTTTAGCATTTAAAGAACGGGAAATGATGAGAAATGAATCGCGCTCCCATTAATTATCTTGACTAGATAACCTGGCCAGTGTGGATAGAATCTGCTATTTCTATACTAGTAACGCATTAACAAGTAAATGAACTACTCTGTACTTGTTGTATGAATCTAGGAGAGCTGAACCTATTCCACGTGATGAGTCGTCACTATTTTTCGAGATCTTTTAAAGAGACGTTGATGAGACCGACGAATAATTTATCACGACAGTAAAATCGAAGATCCGACGATCTCGACACGGTGCTGGTAGACTGTTTGATAAGGAAAGATCGTTTCCAATCAAGAGGAGGAGACTCGCTGTGGGTTCGCTGTGAGTCATTATGGAAGAGTCGAAGTAAAGGACGGGAGGAGAATTGGGTCTATTAATTACGCTAGGTACTGATCGGGGCAGGATTAATGGGCTGTTTAAGTTGTAAGCGGACGACGTAAATCTTGAAATCGTGTCGCCCATCGAGCCACGACTCCGCCATCCGCCGCTCTCAGACCGATGAAAGTCCGTTGCTCGCGTTCAACCTCACGGAATCAAGAGACTTTCCTTTGAGGCATTTTGTTCCTTGCTAGCGAATAATACGAGTAATGGCTTAATAACACGGCATTAAGTTCGCGTGTTACGTGTCTCCCGTGCCTTTTTGCTACGAAGCCGCTCGTGACGTTGTGGCACCTTGCCTCCCTGCTTCGTCATGAAAAACTGTGAAAACGCTTGGAACACGGCAGGTCTAGACAAGTAGACATAGCTACGTAGTCCAGCCTGGGACTTTCTACGTCACCGGTGAAATGCACCGAATGCATATGACAATCGGCGTAAGAATAAGAATGACTCAGTGCATTCTGGCGCACTGCGGTATCACCATTATTCACCGATACCAAACTGGTTTTCATCCACTTGTTAAACGCCAAGGGGGGTAATAATTCAGTTCTGGGACCAGAGCTTTGAATCGTTATATCTTATCAATTATAATAAGTCCATTTTCATTTGTGAGATGACGCCTACTGCCCATGAGTAATTAATTTAAAAGACATACTTAATCCAAATTTTCATACTCTATAGAACTATACAATCATTATTCTTCATAAAACCGACTGCTTAACCAATCTAAAAACTTGAAATAGAGTAACGTACGTTAATCATATACGTCTACCAAAGCATACAAGTTGATTTACATCTCTCTGTAGTTTCACATCGAAATGGTTTCAAGCATTAAGGTTGAAATGGAATGAATTATATTTATTCATCCAGATAACAGAGCGTGGTGGAACGGTAGGAATAATGGAATTATCCTATAGTTTCTTATTCGTGCACTGAACCATTTCAGCTGCAACAAGCTCTTTGGGATATAAAGTCAATAAAAAGATAAACAATGCACTAAAATCGGATACCTTATGTGAATCATTCTGTATACAGAAATACATATTGAAAAGAACTCGAAAACTCGTAAGTTACCAAATATTTGTTCCGTAACCCAATTAAAGGAAACGGTTCTCCATTTGCGCACTGAATTGCCCACAAAGTCCTTATACAGGCCTATCGTCCACACTCGGGTACCGCCATAACGCTGCTGTTTTATACGAGCTATACGAACTCGGTATACCAAGTATCCATGGTTGTGCGTCTGTCTGCCTGCACGCGAAATACATTTCGATATTCTTGGCCGGGCAAGTGCGCACCGAGCAGACTGTAAAGTAGCCTCTGTTTTTCCTGTCATAAAGGCGCGGATAGTCAAGCTAAACATATACTTTTCGTGAGAGTAGGTAAATGCACATATAAGGCGAATCGAGGAATCGAATAAAATTTTATTGGAACAGTTAAACTGGTTGTTCCTTGTTCCGATGAAACGTCGATACAGGCTTACATACAGCTACGTATATTCGCAAGTCATTAAGTATTTATCCACAGTAATGTGTGTAACGATCTGAAATTAAATTTTTCACCTAGAAGAGCTTCGAGAAGAGCTAATCTTTTGATTACAAAATAATATCTGAGTTACTCGTTATAGAATTATAGTATGATTTTTCTAGGGACAGAATTAAGCAATATAATTTTTGATGAAGTACAATTCTTCTTTGTCGCCAAGGTTATTTTGCCATGACCGGATAACGACATCGATATCTAGTTTTGACAGCTGGAATGTAACGTAGTTTTTAGATTTCGTCATGCGGCTGCCAGCTATGGAAATAAATTTGTTGAATCAATATAGATCGAAAATTAGATTACTGTCGTGTTAAATGCTTTGGATTTACATCGGAGTTACGCATCGCCACAATACTATAGCCTTCAATTGTAGAAGAACCTGCTTCCCGAAATTAACGCGCAGAACTCGTTGTTTTACGTTCGTTAAAACACGCTCACACTATCGCTCCGATACATTATGTCTGTTCTCTGATGTAGAAAATATTTGAATACAAGTTGCCAGTCAAATTAGAAGAAAATATGGTTGGCGATTTCTTTAGTTTCTGCACCCATTAGTGGCGGCACGACATCTTAAACTTATTTAAGATTTAAATAATTTATAAATTCAAATTTTTTTGCAATTTTACTACAATGCAAGCGAAATATAATATAGATTATAAATATACTGAATATCAATAAATATTTCAAGTAACCAACATATTTAAGGTTTGTAACTAACTTTTAATACAACATTCCATAAAGGTCATCGGGAATATTGACCCGGGAATAGGCCTGTGGGATGTCCGAGACACCCCAACTCAAAGCTTTTCAAATGGAGAAAAAAAAGTGGCGCGACCATTTACAAGTTAACTAATGTATAATACGTTTAGTATTCCCTATATATACACAAGCAATGCGACTACTACCTTATGTCATTTTCTGCATGTATTCAAGCTCTGACGTAACAATGTCGTATGTTATTGCCATACTATATTTTCTACTAGACGCTACCTAGTTCTATTATTACATGACGCGATTCGAGGAATAGTAATGTATGCTTATCAATATGTATCTTATCAAATGCTAATAAAACTTTTTAACTTAAAAAATTATCGCGTCCCCTTCTTCCTTATCGGAAAGTGATTGCTTTATCTTGCATCGCTATTGTGTACATTTTTACATTATTTTCAGTATCAATCACACAGACAATAATCTTCATCGTCCTTTGACGATCTGATTATACGTAAGAAAATGCGTAACATTAACACTTTTTTTCAAGTGCAAATTAACTTTTTTTATATACATTATGTAAACACGTAAGACCAAACATACATATACTGTAGGGTCACAAACTAGCTTCCGCCGTAAATGATAAGCATAGCGTATGAATACCTCAGTACCGAAGAAAGATTAATTGATAATTGAGAAAGCATCTTCACATTCGGTCAAACTTGAACAGTAAAGTATCCTTCAAAAAGCGCCACAAAAAACGGTACATCAGACGTTGCCATTAAGGAGCGTTCACACCTTTACCTCCATGTACCGCGGGGTGCAGAACACACGAAGCAATAATAAAAATACAGGCAAGTTAACTTCTCGAGGGTGGTAGAAGCTCTAAGGTAATCGATATGGGGTAAACGTAAAAGTGAATTAAATATAAAAAATGAGCCGTTTGCCCCACACGTCATTTATCTCGCGCACGGAGACAAATTGCCTGGCGAGTGAGAGTAATAATTTTTCCGATGAAAAATGGCGCCACACGGCACGTGCAAACGTTCTCCTCGCGCTCGCGACTCGGTCGCGCATTACCGCGCGTTAAACGAATGCATGACCTTTCCGAATGGTGAAAAATACACGCGGGGGAATAAATGGTCCAATTATCACGGCTGTCTGCACGGTAGAGAGTGCATGCAAAAAGCCGCTCAATTATAGTCGTAAAAATGCATATTAATCTGGCTTCTTGAGACTTGCGGTGCGCCTCGTGCACCCATGTATGCATATAATGTATAATAGATACGTATAGCGGACACTTATTATTCGCTCCTGCACCTTCCATGCATACGCATATACTGTCTGCAGTATATTCTTGAACTCTTTTGTGAAAAAAAAAAAATAACGTATTTCAACTGGGAACGCTTAGTTACTTTATATATAACATTAACCAGTATCACTGTACACGTCTACCATATAAGTTGGCTGTAAAATTAATTACCCATTTTTAATCAGTCGCCATAATTGCCACTGCAATCAAAGAGAAAAGATTAAACATTAATTGAAGTTTTTTTTTTTCACAACGCGAATACGAAAGTGAATCCTTGAAGAAGTTTCTTACTTGGTAAACCACCGCTAATCGATGTAAAAATCCATATTGATTACAATCGGCTCTCGATCCTCGTAATCTTGTCTTTCGTCGCTAAGTCGGAAAGGATTTAGAAAATTATAACTAAGATACTTCTCGAGACTAAATAGCTTCCGTAATGCTTCGAAACAATAATCGGTTACGATCGACCGATACAGACTAATGTCTAGCAGCTAATATCGACTATAGTAAGATCTTTCTTGAAAATTTATATAGAATCGACTAATCTTTCCGATAAGCCGATTTACGTCGGTATCTTCTCCTTCGCTAATACTTCTGTATCCAGTTGATTTACTCCAGACTTGGGGCAAATGGTACCCTGCTTAGGTACGTGACGCAACGGGCGTTTATCGTCGATTGAGCCGACCCCGTGTATTCTCGGGTCAAGCCAAGTTACTTGTGCCGCGTAATGCCCGTCTATCGAGAGCTCAAACGTGATAGTAGGGAAAGAGTGCCAGAGAAGGTTGTAAGTGGAGGAGGCGAGGGTGGGAGACTAAGAAAGCAAGAGGTCAGGAGAGTGCGGTTGTAAGAGAGAGGAAGAAATAAAGGGAGAGACAACTCCGGCGAAAGAGAGTCGATTGAAGTGGATCAGCAGCTATCTGGGTTAATGAATTACACGGGGAAAAAAAAGGAACGCACGAGGAATACGAGCCGCGGAAATAAGCACGACTGCCAAAAATGATCTCGATGAATAACTATAAGCTGATAAATCCTCGTTAAGCAACAAATTATCCTTAGCGATACTTACGCATGCATGTTTCAGCCTCGTTATGCTAGCAGCTAATTAGATTTTATATCTTCCAAGATACGAACTTTCACACAAACATCCGAAAAATAAGTGGTTCCTTTGTGAAGAAATTGATGCTCTCACAATGAGGATAAGTAATTACGTTAATTGGGCTTATGGAAAAGAAAAGTACGCCTTTCAGATATTTTTTCATAGAAAATTTTATTTTAAACCAGATATCTGCAAAATGCTCTACGTTGACTCATGCACACGTAGGTGTTACCGGAGCCACTGAGCCGAGCATAATTACCCTGCCGAGTCCAGCATAACTTATCCCTTTAACGTTTAATTGTCGCTCAGGTATAATTTCACCGAAGCAGTCGCCATAACTCGGGGTCATGCTTTGCCAGCCGATATCGTAATGTAGGAGCCGGAACACGAACGGCCTTGTCGAGGAGAGCTGACCACCGGTCTACCACGCCCTGTTCTGGCATTCACCACTGGAGACATGGCGTGCACACACACACACACACACACACACACACACACACACACACACACACACGCGCACACGCACACACTGTACTCGCTCCGTGAGAAACGAGAGAGACAGTAGCTGGTGGACATATTCACTGCGAAGTGAAATGAAAGAGATTCGCGGCAGCATCCGTGATGATCCTGATGAGAAAAATTTTAAAAGATTTCAATAGGCTACCTGCCTCTCTTTGTTCCCAATCTCGAGCAGAGTCTGATTTTCCTCATAAGAAATTTCAACTAGTGTCAGACATTCGTCCGAAGTTATCTAGGTCAAGGAATCGGTATCGCGTAATGTGAATTACTTTTATTTTCTGATTTTTGTCCTGGTTCCAGATCGATTCGTTAAACTCTTACGATACATACGTCGCCATTGTGTTGTACGCGCACCGCTCGAAGGATTGATTGCGATCCAGTGCGCGTTCGTTTGTCATTGCCTCGAGGCTATAGCGGGTGTCTAGTATGTATATTCCTGCTAAGGGATTCCCACGGGATAAAAGGCGAGTTCAGAATCGATTTCGAACGGATCGCTTACGCAAAGAGCTACAATGATAAACGAGAGCGGCCAACAGTAGGTATCGTATAGTGTTCGCATACGTAATTTTCAACGGCTATTATAACGGACGGACTATGACAAGTTCCGACCGATTTCGCCCGAAATGACGGATTAATTTGAAGTCTCGTTACACGTTGACGGATACGAGAAGGAAGGAGAAAATACCAGGTACGAAAGTATAAGAATAAAAATCATTGAAGAAGAAGAAATGCAGACAGCCATCCTATGCGTGTATACATATAGGTATGGTAACCTCCGGGTCCATGGCCCAGTTTGTGCACGTGTCCAATACGCACGTCCTAGTACGAGTTACGCGTGTGCACGTCCGGTCACGCGTCTGCGTGAACTCACCTTTAATCGACAGTACTTATCTACCTACCTGTACGTGCATGCATGCGTATCTGTAAGTACATACGTGACCACAGAAGAAATACGAGAAAGAGATAGATTGCGTATTGGCAACGGCAGGAGCATCCGCTATCCCCCTATGCATTATACTTATATATGTGTCAGCGGATTGGGTTGGTGACATTGGGACCGTATTATCACGTACGTATAATTACTTATTGTGTTTTCTCTTGTTTTGTAAATAAAGTGATAAGCAAGGCAGGGAGCGGCCAAGCTGTCCGCTCCCCTCCCGCCGGGGAGGAAGCCTCAGCGAGGCCAAGGGTTTCTGGGGCCAGTCAAAATTGGGACGGCAATCTGTGCAAACCCGCTACGGTTGCTCCCTGATACGCGTTACGAAAGTTAGCGTGCGTTTTACTCCTCCGACATTCGCAAGTCGCCCAATCTCCCAAACGCCGGACCTCATCCCAGTCAGGATGGATGAGCCTATGGATCTACATACTCCCCGGCATTCTCCGACATATATAATATGTATTAGGCATGTGATAACTATGGGACTGCTGGACTGATGAGCCGTAAACTCCGTCAGAATTTTTGTAATCGGAAGCTTTGCCGTGGGTACAATAATTGTGCCCATAATTATGAAAATGGTCTAAGTCAAAATTTAAAAAAAATGAGTTTATCAGTTATTTCACATCATCTTATTTTAAACTAAATTAATTCAATGTAATCTCGAAACAAGAAATATTTGACTTAGACCATTTTCATAATTATGGGCACAATTATCATCTCCAATGCGAAGATTGTACGATCGTTTTTCGTTTTCCACAATTTTTATTCCCATAGAATAATATTCTGCATTAAATTCGCTGTCGTTTACTGTTTCTTCACAACTCTTAAGTTTCTTTTTTCATATTTCTGACTTCGTCTCAGCGAGTCGTAAGAACAATTTTTTATCGCAAAGGATGCCTTTATAATTGGCTCTTTGACTGCTTTGCGCAATTTCAGATAGGGAGGTCTTTCGGCACACCTCGGTGGCAATTAAATTTTAAAGCGAGACACGGCTACACTTTAACGGGCCGTTCCTGGGACCACCTGGTGGACACTCGTGTGACCAGAATGACGTAGACCCTTTCGACCGAATTTATTCGAGTCAAGATCGTTTCACTCATCATTACTTATTAAATCGTCATCTCTTACAAGACTACGTTTCTGGACCGCGAAGGTCTTTTCCTAGTAGCTACCAGGAGGTTTTTCTTTGGAAAAGAAACTCAAAAATAGCATTTGTGTTAAAGATATGCAATCGAACGTGTAGGCATATACATAGTATTAGTCTCATCCACTGAGAACTGGATCTAAAGGAAAATCCTTATCTGCTCAATCAATTCAAACCAGAATCATTGATATATCCATCTGGGAATCTATCGCAAAATATTGATATGCATATCCTGGCTCCGGGGTAAATGTAAGTATTATGAAGATAGCATATGTACAGTATACTAGCTTCGATATATTACTGAGATAGGTGACCGGCCGCGTGGCACAAGCCAAAAGACGACACGTGAATGCAGTTAGATCTAGTGTTTACGATCCTGACAGGAACGATCGAGCTATTTAGATGTAAAAACTCGAGACAGAAATAGGCACTCCAGAGCATGAGCGGTATGAGTATCGATATCGGACAGAGATCGGCCAACGTTGTGAACGTTTGCTAGGTAAGGCTTGAAAACCTTGGATCAGGTTAGGCTAGGTTAGATTATGTATACTTTAAGTACCTGTAGAACCAGAACCAGGCAGTGCCCTCAGCATCGGATCCATGCACCTTAGCATTATAGGGACCACTTACAAACCCGGTTGCCTTTACGGAGTCGTCTTATGTCTATCGATCTTTCAATTTATGTGCGTCCGTTTGAGCATCGCGACGGATCGTTTTGCAGGTGATTTCCGAGAGTGTAACATCGAGGCTGCATCAGGAGTTACGTTCTTTATGTTTATGACTCTATGAATTTTTTTTCTCCAGGGCAATTCGAATTTAATGCACTGCCAATATCTGATTACTGATAATTTAGTCGATCGACAAAAGATATATACCTATTTCGTCCGTCTATACCTGTTTCATCCCCTTCTGCGTCCGATCGCTTAAGGTACACTGGGTGCTGGATTTTCGACGCCCAGTGTACCGTTCTAGGGTTAAATTTAGTCGTTCATTCATCTTGTCTCGGGCTGATTTTACGTGTAGATTAAAACTCGTTTGGGCCTACAGCGAAGGGACTGAACGAGGCCGATTATAAATTCTTCTTTTCTTTAGCCTCTTGCTGTGTTTTATTTTTATTTGTATGCTTTATGAATTGCTGGCGGGCGTTGTGGATCGAATAATCTTTTTGACGATGATTCGAACATTTCGATGGTATAGGCGAGAACCGTTAGGCACCCGTTTCACGAATCAGGAAGGACTGTTCGCGATTCCAGAAGATCGATCGTCTCGGAACGTTAACCGGCTTTGCTTTGATCGAGTGTATCGGTGAAAATGCAGCTTTCGCGGATACGCGCAGCCTCGCTACAGTGCCGTTCCACGAGTACGATAATCACCTTCATTTCTCAAAGTCCCCATGGAATTATCGTGCGCGCGTACATACGTACACACGTACAAACGTACGTGCACTTCGTGTCAAATGCCGATCGATCGTCGCGCCGTCGACGAATCAGAAGCGAGCTCTGGATAAGTTATCTTCTCTCATCTTTTTTGTGGATAACTTACCGGCGACAGGCATTACGATCCAATGTCATCGAGATTTAACGTGCAGTTCCACCTTTTTTATTTCACTCCGAGACTCTCAATCCGCGACAGATCGACGTCCCTACCTCGGAACAGAACTTCGATAGTCGGGTGAGGTCGATTAACGGTGATGATCGGTACCGAAGGATCAAAGCGCCATGAAAGATCGAGTGCAATCTTATAATAGGCATAATTCTGGATCGGCAAAAGAAAAAAAAAGGTTCTTCGATCGACAAAAGAAATCTGTTCCGTCAGCCGGTATAAAAATATAAGAATAAGACGTTCACTTTTCAAACGAAGACCACCGTTGAGTACCGGTCGAACGAACGATCGTTCGTAAAATGGCCTATAACGAATGGAGATCGTCCGATCGCTAACCAATAGGATTGAAGCGGATCGTGAAGCCTCCGTCGTTACGGCACTCTTCACGATAATTCTTTTCTCTAAAACTTTCTCCGATTCTCGAGCAGGATCGAACGATCTAACCACTAACGACGAGAACGTTCCGTTACAATCGCCTCGATCGCCAGTATCCACTGCCGGACTGCCCATTCAGTGAGCGTTAATTAGATGTGCAATGGCGCGCAGGAATTCAGGTAAAACGGAACGGTACGATTCGTGGAAGGTATCAATGGCGAATGAAGAAATTTGTCGAAAATGATAATGAGCAGGATGCACGCATGTGTCTGATGGATAATTATGCCAAAAAAGGATGTCGGTATCGTGATTATTTGCAGTTAGCCCGAAGGCACCCTATCATTACGACGTCTCCGAGGAACAAGTTCATCTTCTTAGCAACGATGCACTGCAGTGCGATGCAATTTCATATTGCAGTGTATCGTACGCTGAATTGCACCTTCTTGACGTACAAACGATCCCGACACGTTTCCTCAATTGCCGTTTGTAATCTGGACAGACGAATGGACCGACGGACGAAATTACGAACGAGTCTCTTTTTCCGAGTCCATACGGAATTTATTAACCCCGATAATACGCCATTGAAAATTGATAAGGAAGTCAACCTGATTGATCGTCCTCTGCAGGGTGTTCATTTAAACCTCGCATCAGTAAAATTGTAATAAAATAATTAAAGTTTATATCAAGCTGCGTTAAGTTGCGAACCTGACTGGTACACCGAATAAACACGTATTGGAGAAACTTTAAATTATACCGGTGAAACAACATCGAGTATCCCATTACGTACCAATTTGGTAATTTTCTTGGTTTACTTTAAGCATGCGTACAAAATTGTATTATTTCATATTACTCGTATCGTGCATTCCTTAAACCATTTTCTCACGGTATCGCTTCTCGCGTACAGTTCCGCCCTACAACCTTCCCATCTTTCACTCGTTATCACGAATTCACACGAGGAAGAATTTCGCCTGGCTTTCCTTGAATGTTTTAAGGCTTAACCCAGATCTCGTTAACCCATTAAATTCGTGTTAAATTCACAGTGAACAAACATGAAAATACGATGAAATTATCGGCAACTCCCAAGCGATCCAGGAACCACCACGTCTCGTATGACCTACTTCCTCTTGGAGTCACCCTGTATATTCTGAACATTGGTTGAAAGACGAGCAACAAGTGTCTCAGCAATATACGTTGCATAGGGCAGTCGATAATTGAATTGAAGAAAAAGTCGATCGATCCTGCAATTATTGATTGGAAAAACACGTCCACGTACAACGGCACATGCGTCTATCTGTGGACAATTTATTGTTCTCATCTTTTTATTTTCCAAGTCATGATTGTGACGCGTAAAAAAAATCTCATGGACCAATCGAATATATTTGAAAGAAAAAAGGAAAAATGTAAAAAATATAAATAAGATGAAAACTATAGCTCGAAATTGAAAGACAGAAATTATAATTAATTATTGTAGGAACGGAGCAATCGCGAGCGTTATTGTCCGAAATGTCCTACCTATCCGCTTCCCCCGCTTAGCGGCGCGGACGAACAATCAGAAGCGAGCGTTAGTGAGTTAGTAGGGAACCGGTGTCTGTACAGGAGTCTTCAAAATAAAACTGTGATTAGAGTATTGACCGAACCTTGTTGTTCTATTCAAAATTTGTCCCGTATTCCCTACATTATTGCATTTTTAAAAATGAATACACGTTTATGAATATCTAAATATAAATCAACGGCATTCTTTCTTTTAAATAGTTTTTATTGCAGCCAATTAAAATGCAACTTAGTATGAAGATTCTGACTGTCCGATGAAGCAAGGATGTCTCCGACTCAAGGACACTTCCTAGCGAGCGACTGGGTGCAGCCATTAAGGATGACGTCAGAAGGATGTAAAGGCAAGGCTCTCTCGTGTGACAGCGACAATCGTACTGCTGTCTCCTTAACCGAGTTAGCCGAGATGGCTGACTTTCAATTTTGAAAATTGGCAACACCCTTTATTACGCGTCGAGCCGACACAATAAAGCTTTTTAGTAATTCCACACAATTATAAAATAAGATCCATTAATCTGCAATTTATTTAAAGCAATTTTTATACGTGACGCAAACGAGACTAAAGAAGCGAATGATTCAATGAAAGATTGTCTTGATCGTATGGCCTTTGTTCGCCGAGGCTCATCCGACTTCGTGAGATCGCATCAGAATTTTTACTTTTACCTCAAGCAAGATGGCAGACACGAGTTCGTGTCCTGAGTATCACGCCTCTAATAGTATAAGCGTGGACACACGTGGAAGGAGGTTAGAATGCAGAATGGAGGTGTGTACTGTGCTGTTAGCTTTTTCAGTGAAATTCCTGCAGAGTCAAGGGATCGCTGGAGGCTCGAGTTTATTATCTTAGGTATAAAAGACGTCCTTTTCCCTACGTTATTCGTTACCGTGGGATTAGCACGCATCGCGCACGCGCACTGTTCCCCGTCACTGATATCCTTTATAGCAGGCGATCTCACAGGATGCAGAATTATAATTAAATCTCGTAAAAAAAATACTCCAGAGAGAATATTAAAGATTATCTTATTCAATATATATGTGTATATGTATGACGGTTTGGCTCTATTATTTTTTATCACGTTGCAACTTATCATGATTTACTTGTAAAAATGTTACTCGTTGTTTTTCAATATTGACTTCGTTTCATGTTCAACCATATAATGCCTTTCCAATATGCCGTGTGCTATTAAAGACAATTATTATGGGTTTAAGAAAATGCAGTTTCATGCTACTTTTTATGAAAGAATTTCCCGTTAAGAGATATAATGGATTACATTATCACGGTAATTAATTCCACATTTGTGGAGATACTTTTACGAAAAATTAAATCTATATTTTAAATATTTGTATTTTTGAAAGTTTGAATAAATTATTATTTTAATCTGTCGTACTTATAATTCGTATACGGTTGGCCAAATGGCATGTACAGTTGGTTGATAGCACGTGTGACATATTCGCATATTTACTACATCGTAGTTGAAAATATATTAAAATTTATAATGGTAAAAAAGTATTCTCTTATAATTCCGATTCCCTATATTTTTATCCCGTTAATCGAAAAACGAACATTTCCTTAATTCATGATATATCAATAATAATGATCTTTAACGTTTTTACATGCTGTGATATTAAATATTCAGTTTCTTAGTATTATTTTTTGGAAATTCAATGATCGATATCAAATTTAATTTTTAAAAGTCCGATGACATATATATATTTTTTAGAAATATGAAAGCTTGATTTCTCTTCAGCAATTAAGCAGAAATCGAAGAAATTCTTTATTAAATTTACTTTGAAATGAATTTCCTTATACACGTGATTATCAATGATAGATAATGATAACAGATGAATAGGTGTTTTTAATTTAATGTACATAAAATTTCACGTGAACTTAAGAAATATCTCTTCCTTGATAATGTTTCAAAGAATCAGCACATTCTTTTAGTATGTTCAAATAAACACGCATCGTATTTCCTTTCCGTAGGAAGATAAAATTCAATGTTTCGTATCGATATATTAATATCTCGAAAAATGACGTGATAATAGTATCTATGAAAAATGTCGATTTTGTACCATTTCTCTAGGTCGAGCTAATTTATTGAAAATAATCCGCATACAAGTAAGAGCGAAAATATAAATTTTCAAATGGCGGCTTGGAAGCCGATACAACTTTTAATGCACTGATATGCACAAACGTAACTTTTAATACGCTCAAGAATTGCATTTATGCAAACCGCTGTGACTTTAATGTGCTGATACAGCTAATACTTTACGATGCACATATCACAACCGCTGTATCTAGCTAGTTTCGACAGAACTTCTGTTCGCTAGATAATGCAGGTACCTATACCAACAAAGACGTGAGAGCAATTGTACTAGAAATACCTCGTTAAATAGGAGTTTAGTAACTGTACTTTACGACCCATATATACATATAACAGGGTCACTCGTTGCATCAAGTGCATTTGAAAATACTTCGAAAAGATGACATGCGATATTTTCAGAGTTGAAAGAACTCTGCGAATTCTCTCGTCAATCAGCGCAAAAAGAACCATACCGAAATCGAAAAGTCTCTAGTGAACCGCGCACTACAGGATTTCCAGCAGTTTTATTCGTTTTAACGAAATCGAGGTTACGAAACCCGTTAACGAAAGTGCCCGCGGAATGATTCCGCCGCGACGTTCGTAAAAGTCCACCAGTGCGGCAAAACAGTCGTAAAAAGAGATATAAAGGAGAGCGCCGACATAGCGAGAAAAATCTCAAGGATGTCAAGCCTTCCTCAAATTAGGTACAAACAGTTTCCGTAATATTCAGTACCGATAAATGTCCCCAGTCGCAATGTCGTTTCATCGATGCTGTATTGATTTCGCGAGTGTCTAAAAAAAATGTATCAAACCCCTGAAAAATATCAGTATAAAAAGTGGGCTCGAATGAAAAAAATGATTTGGATATTTATTTATAAGTTTTTCCAGAAAACCACGAAATTGCCAAACCAAATTTAAATAACTAGACAGTAGAGAAAATTCGATAGAAATTCTCTACGGTAGTGTCGACGTTGTATAGTTACTTTCGACACCGCCATTCGTCGGAATCATTACCGGTGCAATCAGCATTCATTCGCTCTTACGCAATCGGGGCATTGTTTCATAACGCAAAATGCATCCGCGCCTTTATTCAACCGCATTGCTTGCACCGTTGGTCACAGCCGTGCACGGCGGCATATATCAATGAGATAGGAATTGTTCGATCTAGTAAATTTTATTCAAACTTTGAATTTCATAAATGCACATTTCTCTGAAAAAGAAGACTTTGAAAGAGCGCAGCTCCACTCATTTTTTACTTATCGAACGTAACCTTATCGAACAGAGATCGATGAGCCTGACGTAAGTTGCTCTACAGCATTTCGCTTATAGAATTTACAAAGTACGATTCAAAGGCAGACCGGACAGTGATTGACGATTTAGAAGAAGCAGCTTCTGTGTGGACGATCAAAAAATGGATTTTCAATGGCTAATTAAGTGACCGGGAGACTCATTCGAGCAACGATGCATACTTCTTGTGTAATCGGATGAACTTAAAATGCCTTGGCTAAGAAAGTACTCGCGAAATAAATGACTTGACCAAGTGACACCAGAATTGGAACTCTGATTGTAAGTAAGAAATCTCGTAAGCACAGGCTGATCAATGAGAATTGCAAAGATCCGCCAGGTGTCCAATGGACATAAAAGGCCTCTTATCAAGCAGAGAGCTCGGTAGATCACCGTTCGAGATGGCCTTTCACTAAAGTTGGCAATCCTGTGCGCGTAGCGGTACTCAAGTTGGTTGACCTTACACTTAAGATTAACGTAGCTCGACTGAGCTCCTATCAGATCAGATCACCCGGTTTGCGTCGGTCCGATGCACTTCCCGCACCTTGTAACGAGAACAAGTCAGAATTTGGAACCGGAAATACCGATATAAAAAAAACAAACAGATATAGATATATTATGCTATTAGTATCCAAAGATCGTCAAAAATACTTTAAAGTCGTTCAGAGCGTCTTACAAAGACTCATTAACCGCTAATCTAATTTGGACGTTCAATTACGACAGTATTTTACTTTAAATAAATACGCAGTAATTGACCAAAGAAATTAATTAACCATCGAAAAAAGCCTTTTACGTCGCGTCGAGGAAAATTGTCGTCATCTGCCCACCGATCGCAGTACAAGAATTAACGACGAAATATTGCATCGCTGTGCTGAATACCAAAGCGTTTGCACGAGATTCCAAGAAGAATTTCGCGAGCCAATTATCGTTGTTGTATTTACACGACGTAAAGAGATCCGCCTTGGGGAAAGAGAAAGAAATCGTAAATGGTTACGCGCTGGTGGGGCCCTGTTTTTTTTTATGGGAAAAAGCGATAAAGGGTAAGAAACTTGGTATAGCGGAATTGTGGTGGTGAGGTGTGCAGAGGGGGGGGAGATAGCAACACAATTCCAACAGATAACGAGTGAAGGATATAAAATAGTAATCGCTAATCATTAATTAATAAGTAGTCGCATAACGTAACAACTTGAGCGTAAAATAATAATACCCAAGAGCCACGCAAAATCTATAATTATTATCTGATAAAGGCGCAATCAAGTTACTCCGTAACGCGTGATATGAATCGATGAAAAATTTCAGATACAATCTGAAAAAAAAAGTTGTATCGTAAAGCCGTAATTATGAAATCTAAGTATCGCGATCACAGTTCTCTCTCGCCGATATCCAATCGCAACGCATACTTTTCGTTATCAGAAACTCCCAATTGAACGTGACCTTTTTCGTAACAAGAAATGATCCTATCGCAAACCAGATCTAAGGAAGAATCTGGTCGGAGAGCCCGTTCCTAGAGAATTACCGTTAGAGAATTCTCAAGCGATGCGTCCGAGCGTTCCGCCTTACACGTGTCGTCCCCCCGTACGAGGAACGCGGTGAACGCATATAGGAACTAGTGCGTGGCGTTGTGTATTTAATTAAACCGAGCTATACAGTTTCTACAGAACCGGCGGACAAAGGTTGCGAGGTCAAGAGTGCCACCTTTCTACGAGACCTTGGCGACCGTCCAGCCAGCATCTGCGCTATGGCATAGCGGACCTGACCCAACCACCTCACTTCGCACGGACTCTCACCTTCTAGTTCACTCCCACTCCGTCGTCTTTCAGCGCTCTCGGACTCTTCCCCACTATCGCCCGGCAAGTCTCTCTCACCGAAAGACCTCAGCTCCTTCCTCGATAAATTCTATTCTCTCGAATTCTCTCCCTTCCTATCTCCAACGTGATCGTGAGTCCTCTCTGATCCTCCTCCCTCATTCTCACAGAGCTCGCGCGTTCCACCAGTCGCCGCACTCACAATCAGCCAAACGTCCCCGACTTACTTATAATCCGTACAGCTACTATCCCACTAACACGCTTTGGCGCTGCTTCGCTACACCGCTTGCTTTTTCGACTTTCCCTTCCTTGAATAATTCTCCCTGGCGCACTTGAAACAGCGCCGCCTCGCATTTCTTCCTTGTGCGATTTAAAACCTCGTAACGCGGAGTCTCGCGTGATTCGTTAAATTGAAATGACCGTATCGTCTACTGTTCCTTATCATTCGACGATAACGAAAATACTCTCATTTGCACGCCAATCACTCACTAACAGTTGGGTGATTGACTCTCTCCAAGGATAAGCTTGTCCGATACCATTCGACTGGATCGCACTGTTGACCGGTATGCATGTATCCTCGTTATCTTAGTACAAAGCTAAAAGAAATATCTGAAGCGATAATTTTAATAATAAAGAAAATACAAGCGAGAGAATCTGATTCTTTCGTTTGTTTCTGTGTCAGCGTTTTACCGTAATCGATACGCTTTGGTAATTTGGCTCGATGGAGAAGCGCCTGAGGTTGGCTCGAAAAGCTCACAGTGCTCGTTAAGCAATAATTGGAAATCGAGCGCGATCGAGGCGCAACGACGCGGAAGAGAGAAGAAAGCTCCAGAAGAGAGATCGTGGACACAATCGGTTCGGTAGACGGCAAACTGGAAATGTCTTGCTGGGAAGCTGCAAAGTCGCAGGACCTGTTGCTCCGTCCATAACAATGAGGGTCGCTTCGATCGACGCGAGAGACGCCACCCTTAATTAAATCATCGATGTTTCTTATTCCCATGCCGAGTTTTAAAACTTACTTAAAATTGACATCGGTTTACGTTAGAAAGTTAGGTTAGTTTGCTAACGTAATCGTTACGCGTTAGCAATTCGGCTCGCAATCGTGAGACATTTATAAAGCTCGTAACACACTCGACGTTAATTAGAGAGTAAACGCAGTTCGTACCTATAGACGGTGGGTGGAGGCGGACAGTCGCTTCTGGACAAGGACGGAGCGAGGAACGAGGAAGACGTAAAAGATGCCAAAGGAAAAGGAAAAGGAAGAAGGGGCCTTGACCGGCCGAGGCGTGACCACCAACGGGACAACCAAACAGCCCTGATTTAGCCAACCAGCAAATACCACTGCGTACCGTTAATCGTTCGTTCGACTATAAAATAATGTTTATTTACCTCTACAATTCGGTTAGTGCTGTAATTTCCCCCCCCACCCCCACCTTCATTCAAATTCCATTCTTCTTCATCAATCTTCCTGCGTTCCACATTCGACTCACTCGTTAACGAGCGAATGTATAAACCAGTACGCAGTAAACTAAATTTCGCAGACAGTCCTCGGAGATTACGTAACGGGATGTGTCATGGTGGCTAAACGAAGAACGATTTTTGAATAAAAAAAAAATTTTATAACGCGACCATCTGCTGGTACAAGCACAATATTGTCTTTTACAGAGTTTCGAAAATATATGATCGACTTGATTACTTCATTACTCTCGTTTTTTTTTCTCTATAACCTCTGCCAAAATCGGTCTTCCAAGAGGCTACTGAAACTATTACGTATTCCATATGGTATCTATAAGAAATGTGTAAGCTGCTATCGTATGGACGATAAGTAGACACAAACAAAGTACCCATTACGGGGAACTTCCTTTAAAAGTCTACTGCGTAGCATTTGCGTCTTCTAATAATGAAACAACAGTGTATCCTCAAACAAGTTTCAGTCTTGCCATTTGTTCGGCCATTGAAATTTAAATTTGATTTTTCATGGCACTCCATTGGAATCGATTAACGGTCCCGTTTCACACCATGAACAACCTTCACCCAGCCGCTTACAGTCATCGCATTCCAGGAGCACCGTAGTCGTACGGTATCATTTCACTATGAAATTAAGTGAGGACGATATTAGAAATTATCACGATAAAGATTGTAATTTCGCGGAAGCGATTACGTGGTATCGGCTTTGATTAGAGATCATCGTTGACGATCGCAGGCGTTATTAATGCTCAGCGTCGCGTCGGAGGACAGGCTTGCCGATGGCGATGATACCTACGACAGATTTATGACAAGATCATTGACAGTTCCGCGTTGGCTGTCTTGCAGTAAGACAGGAATGTTGCAATGCCCATATAGAAGATACCAATAAACGACAGTTTACGTAAGGAGTTTTTTTAATGTGTTTCTATAAGTATAGAAAGTCGAATTCTGAATGTCCAGCTTTTCGAGTGGCGGGAACTCTGATGGTATTTGAAACTGATGAGGTTTTAAGCGCACCGATTGACGAGCGCTCAACGGGTTCTCGTAATCTCGTTTGTTACAAAAAAATATAACAAACAAAAAATGAATTTTCTATACCCTATCCGTATACCCGACGAACAAGATCTCACGCATAATATAGATACGATTGGTCCACCTGTACGGTACCCCGTTAATCGCATTAGACAGTACTTAACTCTTAAGTGCGTCTAGCTAGCCGTCCTGACTTCTAAGTAACCCGATCGCACCTAATCTTCTTGGTTGAATAATTACACGACTCGAATGCGCGGCCAATACCTGACGAACAGATTCGAATGAGTCGCACCTCGATCAACGCTCCTGTAATTTTACAAAAGGTACCTAACTCTTCATCCTTCAAATTGATTCTCCGACGTAAACGTTAAATTTCGTTTGATCATCCAACACTCAGTCATCTATTGAATCTTTAACGAATCAAATGTCCCGTTCCCGTCGCAGACTGACAATCTCGTCGACTCGAGGTCCGCCTATACTTCTTGAGAATGACCTTTTTAAATTTTCGAACGGTGCTCCAAGACCTCGCTCCTTCGCAAGAGGCAAAATCGAACGGCTGCAGGACCAACGTCACATCACTTATGTGCTTTACGTCGAGAGGATGGTACTTCAATCGGACACGAAACATCTTCCCACGTCCTCTGACAAGTGGTGCTTACACTTTTTCCACTTTTGATTCCATCACAGAATCCAAGGGGCCTCTATCCGACTTCAAGCCGTAACCTTTCTATTGACGTTCCGTGCATATTAGCCCGTCATCATTCTACCTCTTCTTTCTCTTCTCTCGTAACGAGTCAGGCCAATTTTTATAAAGAAAGCCAATCCCAATCGCGACTGCCGTCAAGTGAGTCAATGACGACAAGGTCGTGACTAATCTTTAAAATACTTTCAGTCCAGCTATCTGCCTACCTGTCGCTTTGTTCGTAGGACGATGCGGCGCTGTACATTAAATAGGGAAGGAAGAAAGCTTAAGGAACCTTGGCGCGCGCCAGACGCTCCTTTAAGACAGTCGATGGGAATGGAATAAATATATGTATATATGTATGTATGTATACCTACGTGATACACGTATACTTACAGCTAGTCACTAGCGAAGATGGCGGAAGATGTAGCGAGAGATTGGATCATGCCCGTTGTGTCTAATGGTACAGGCCAAGTCCAAACCTAATTGCATCGGAACAGAGAGGCACTTTGTACGTGATTCAGCTTAATAGATTTATACCCATTGCTCCTCCATCCGGTCGCTGTTAAATACACAGCTAGCTAGATATCTAGATACATCGGTATACAGAATAGTTACTTCTTAAGTTTCCAGGGAATTCCCTGAGGCGGATTACATTGCACACCTTATTTCTATCCACTGCACATACTTTCACGCCTAACGATGAGTATTGTACGTTAACAGCCGACGTCACTTATAAGCCATTACGCTCACGCACATACGAGTGAATCATCGGTCAATTTCCCTTGTCCACATAATGACAGCTGGTAATGTCAACATCGGCAGGGCATCCGTATCGATTAAACGAACGTTTTATTGTATATTTTAATAACGAATCAAATTGGATTTTTATTTTTGTTATTTCCGAAATATCTAAATTTGTTTTTGCACCGTCTGTATAGGAGAGATACAATTATTTTTATTTAGTGAAATATCACTGTCTTGTTACTTATCGGCAATGATTGTCTTCGCACGAATGATAATTTACACGAGATTGCAATTACAATGGAAACTAAACTTCCGCAACGAAATTATCGGCTAATCGATTGAAAATTACAACATCGTCGCGCATCTATATGCTTATCTGTATAATCTGTTTACATCGCATTCCGTACAAGGATTCCCCTAGCGTCTGATTACTAATTACTTGAATTACCGTTAACGAGCGATTAATTATAAATGCCGGTAAGTAGTAAGCGGATGGGACACGCGCATTAGCATAGAAATCTACGAAATCGGAGCACGCAGAAAGCCTTCTAGTCCGAAACGCATAACGACTTCGGCGACTTGGTCTCCCGCTGATTTGACTTAAATGGAAAATGACGTCGCCCGTCGCTTAACGACATAGAATAGAGTGCCCCCCCTCCTGGGTCGGCAGAAAAAGGAAAAGACGAAAAAAAAGCGTTCTCTTACTTTCCTCGTACTCGAAACAGAATTTTACCTCGATCGATACATTCGAAAGACGGAAGTTTTCTATGAACTTTATTCACGTTTTCATTGTCTCTCATCTTGAAACAGTAATAATGTCAGTTATAAGATAATAAAGAAACGACAAGTCTGTGGTGCTGTTCGATAATTATCTTGTAGACTATTGTCCTATTTAAACAATAATCACTGCGTTTACACAACGGTCTTAAACCGGTTTAGTTGATACTGATCTGAAGGAATTGACCAATCCCAAATATTCTTCACAAGTAGAAATGTCTGTTATTTGGCATTTCCTTTAGATCAGTTTTAACTAAACCGGTTTAAGACCGTCGTGTAAACGTAGTCAATGATTAATGATAATACAATGCGTGTCCGTTTGGAAATGTTGTGTTATCTGCATGATTTTCGGATCGGCTGAAAAGTGATAAAAATTATGAAAGCGACATGAGCGTGACACTTTATTACATTGTAAGTTATTAAATCAATAGGCAGTAGAGCGAATCAAAGAATATCGTTGAGATTGATATGAGAACCGTCCCAGCGCGGAAGAGTCGCTTCCGCGTAATGATAACGTTACATACGAGTTAGGCACAGCTGACACGTATGCATAAAACATATAGCTCCACGTGACACTCGTTAATTCAGCTTGAAATAGTCTTAAGGAATGACAGGTAATTCAAAAGGAAAAAAAAAGCCTTGAAATTATTAAAAACGTAAGCAAGTTCAGGACGAATTTATTTTCTTCGCCAACAGGAAGAACAAGAAACAAACGTAGGGACAATTGAGCGCAGGCTCATCGTCCATTATCTTCGACAAGCACGTGAGTAATTGGTGAAAAAATGTCGAAAAAATTGGACTATTTTTTTATCAGCTAAGGGGAAGAGCCCGAGCGAGAAAAGGAAATCAAGCGAAATAGAAGGAAAGAGAGGAAGAGAAAATTCAGTGTGAACGCAACCTACGGAAAGCCAATCTCACAAAGCGTTCTGGCGGTTGGCGAGGCACACGGTGGCCATCGCCGTACTACGGTATTGTTCTGTGTACACACAGAACTGTTAGAGAGTAATAGGCCCGCCGACTATCGCCCGAGGGAAGCACTTCGAAACGTAATGGCAGTTCTCTGCCGTTCTACTAAAATCACTGTAATTACTCCATAAATTTTAACAGCCTTACGAGCAGCCAATTCGAGCTTCGCGAGCGCACTCGTCCGCGAGATTCTGTACGACCGGGTCGAGAAGCATATCGACTTTTGCGTCTCTCACGTCAGTTCGTTAAAAGCAGCGAAAAATCTCACAAATCACCTGGCTGTGCTTCATAATCATTTCTGTGCGAGCAGAAACGTATTTTCATTGTCGAGACTTTCTACTTCTACCTCTATACTTATCAAGTTATCACCTTGTATCTTGTCGAACTGTCTTTGAAATACTGTTCGAAGGTAGACGGCGAGCAATAAAATTTCCAAGCAATTACTGTATTACTACCAATCGTAAATACAAATTAATAAAGAGTCGAAAGAAAAGAATCTCAAGCAAAACGAGAGTAACTGCCTTTTTCCGCGTTGCGTTTCTGCTCGATGTTATTTCAGAGACGAGGACATTTTCGTCGCACGTGGAAACGAGCCACGAGAACAGAAATGTTGGTATACCGATTAGACGTGCAATTGAACAATTAAAGAAGCACAACAAATTAACGTGTAGCGTCATTGTGTAATGATAATTAAGATTTCACGATCACTGTGAACCGCTATCCAAAAAGAGATTACGAGGTTAATGCTGAATTTGAATTATAACTGCAATGGAGGACGAGCAGATTTAATGGAAGGAGACGAAGAAAAAGGTAGAGCAACAAATGACCGACATTGTCTCCCAGAGTGAAGGTATCAAACGGCAACTCGAAGAAAATCACGGGTAGAAAATCACTCGAGCAGAAAGAGAGGCGTTGCCAGTACGTAAAAGACTGCTGCGCGCTGGCAGCATGGAAAAAATCGACTTTACTTACGTTCGTCGTCGGACTCGTTCGGCGTGCCGACGCCCGCGTTCGACTCTCGACGTAAGTGAAATTAAAATAACCGTAATGGCAACGGACTCAGCTGCCCAAGTTTATAAATTATTCAGTGAGTTGCAGTGGAGCGCGATTGCTACTTTACAAGAGAGAAATGCATCTCGTGTGAAGTCACGAAGAAGCTTTGTTGGTGCACTTGGAAAATTGCGTTAAATGGTAAGAGATCAAGAGGAAGGGGAAGAAAGAAAAATAGTATGCTGGCCGGTAAGCGTAATTACGTGTCTATCGACCGAGTGCAAGTGCGTGTCTGCGTGTACGGAATGCGTGCGTGCATTTGCGATGCATTTATTCGCACTTCCACCTAAACTTTCATTCCTTTCGAACGGTCGGATTCTCGGGAATCTTTGTGCATAACGTTACACCCCCCACCGGCCTTAACTTTGCCTGAATCAAGGACTTCGTTGATATTCGCATTGGTTTTTCTACACTGAAGAAATACAGAGAAATGCATTCTGGTGGTTTGCTCGAGGAATTCAAAAATACGTATTAGATACCATCAGGATCGAGGGTATGACTTTCTAAAAAGATTTTTCTTTTTTCTTTTCAAATTTCAATATCTTATGCTTATCGACGTTTCTAAATTGAATCTTTTATTCCTTTGGCCATCTTCGATCTTTATACTCGGTTTTTGTACGTGCGAGTCCTTCGACGATTCCTCGAAATTACCACGGGAGTGATTATTTCTTCGGTGTCGTTCGGGTGAGTGACTTAACGGAAAAACCGAAGACGAGTGTAAGAGCGTAAAAGCAGTAATGTAGCGGTATAGAGATATTTACCGTAACACAACCATATATACACAATACATGAACCAAAACTGGGATGTACAGGGGACTAAGGCGATAACTCAAAAGGTTACTCAAAAATTGAAAGACATGCTATCTAATAGATCCTCTAATCACCCGGTACTTATGGAACGTAGATAATTATTGCAACAGTGAAGTACTTAGATATCGCGAATAACAAAAAATAGGGTTTAAAAAAAACAAAAATCTAAAAATATTCTTGCGACATTAACCGTTAGATAAATCAGCTATAACTTGAATCTTTATTCCACGTGCATAACAGTGAGTTGCATACCAGCTGCATTTCTCAGTATGTAATACGTTACGTATTGGGTACGTAGTGCAATGCATGCGAGTCTTCACGTTGCGATATAAAGAGATGAAATTGGAATGCTCACGCGCGTAATCAAGTCGTCACGTCTCGTTAAGAATCTCTCTTACATTGATATTTTAATTAATCGTCTCCAAGATTACGTCTTTACGATTGATCCAATATCAGAAGATTTTACCGAACCCAAGTCTCTTGGCAAAGGAACGCAATTCCTGCAATGTCCCAGGTATGCATTTTCACGTCAGCTAAATTAAATAGTACAAGCATAGGTAGTGCGTACGCGTATGCTTACGCGTTCCGTGTGGCGCGTAACACGGTTTGTCAGGTTCGGTTGATATTCGGTGTCTCGGAAACTGCATAATTGTAACCGTTTCGTTTAATGATACGTCATGAGGGTGGGACAACGTGTTATTACGCATTTGCGTTTCGTGCACTTTGCATAATTTAAAAGATCCTTGCGTTTTACGAAATCGCAAGAAACGTGCGACACGAGAAAAGAGAAATGGTCAGCCGGCAACAAAAGTTTGAATTTACCGCCTTCACCAAGACTTTTATCCAGACCTCATCATCATTAATACGTCAAACGGACGTTCATCGTTTAACAATAATTATATGTACACGCACAATCCCTGCAGCTGAATTCCTCAATTTGAAGTAACTTGTATTTAATTGTAATTATAATTATATATATATGCAGATATATGCATTCAATTGGGTCACGAGTTCGAAGCTGTCTATCAGTCAGGATTATGCAATTGCTCGAACAAAAATGAAGAAAATATATCTGCACGTTATATACTTTTAGTGCGCGAGCATGCACAGGCGTAGGTACTTGCACCGTAACCGATCGAATCTCGATCAGGCTCCAAAAATTCTGTTGGACAGAGCGATTTGCAAATTTCTCCGATGGCATCTCGATATTTTCAAAACGAGATCGTAAAAAAACGAGGAGGGCTAATCTATCGTCAAGGAGAAAGACGATGCCGCGCGTTATAGATCGAAAGTCGGTCACGCTACGAGGCATTATTGCTCGTCGCTTCGAGCCGGGAGCGAGAAATTACGGTGATTCGTCGATTCGATTTCTTGATATGTCGAAGCGCACGAAGAACGAGGAGCGCTCGAACGTAGAGACTCTTGCATATACGTCTACGTGGTACATGTGTGAGCATACATACCTGGAGGAACGAGGCCGGTGATTTTCACTTGTTGCGCGTATCGGAGCATCATCCTCGAATTCCAAAGAATACACGAGGGATAATACCCGTCGTTCGATTGATTTCAGTAAGTACAGGTCAATTTGTCATTAGGTTGCTGATACCGATTTGCCCTTTACAAACGAGTTGATTGAATTCCATAAAGGTCCACGATGTTTTCGTTATTGACATACCCGCTGCTCATCATGATAATCATTCTCATTACCATAGTTCACAACCCCGTCTGTTCTTCGACCCACGTAAGCATTATGTTACGGTGCGACTGAGAGTGGTCGCGACAGTAGTCATTTGTATGGTCTCTGGTCCTACAGTGAGTCAAGGAAGTCGAAGAGGTACCTATATCTGAGATTTGATTACATAGTTCGTCGGAACACGGAAAAGTGAAATTTGTATCCTTTTATCTTATCTTTTCGATAAATATGTTTTTTTTTTAGTGAAAAAAAATTCTTCGATATACTTGGAGGAAAAAGATACAATTTTTGTTTCGTCTGACTACAGATTACCTGTCAAGAAGGCACTTTTGGCATCTAATGATAGGCCATGACAAGGTAGGCCATAGGTCGGTACAGCTCGCTCGCAATTACCAATTTCATGCATTCACCTGCCCAGTGTGCCCACGCGCGTTTTGTAGAATTCTAACGTGCATCGAACATATAACACAGGTGCAAAAGGCGATCAAAATGTCAGGTCGTCGATGACGCAGCAAAGAAAGCGCGACCCTGTCGGTGATCGAATTCATATACAACAAAAGTCTCGCCTCTTCTCTATAAGATGATATTAAAAAATAAAAAAAAAAACCAGACGACATTCCGTTCGGGTACTATAGTTACGAAACTGCACATGTCCCAAGTGACTATAGTGGCATTCCACAACGTACAGCAGAGACAAACGAACCCTAACGGACAGCAGGATCGTCTGGCTTCTTAGGACATGGCAAGGTAAGGTCCATCGACCTCAAACCGGCTAAGGAGGCTCCGTGGCATCGTAAATACCTGAATACGTATCGCGCAAGTATAGAGAGAGGCGTGCACCAGTTCAAATAAAAACTACTAGAATGCGAGGTCTTCCACGAGGCATTTAAAGGTTCGAGAACTTTTAGATAGGCAAGTATACCCACCAGGTATAATATAATACCGGGTGAATAAATAAGAACGGGTAGGTAAGCTTATTCGAAGTACCGTCAAAAATGCGTTGAAAAATGCCACAATAGCCAAGAGGCAGAGCGGAGCAGGCCAGACCGGCTGACAACGCTGTCGGTGGAAGCCAAGCGGCTTCTGGCAGTGCGAGGGTGGGGATTGGTCGCTGAGAGAGCGAGTGGAGGGGAGGAAGTACAGGAGGGGGTTCCCCGCGACAAGTAGTAGTTTACAGTTATAGTCAGTCCGCATCGGGTGCTTGGTCAGCCGAGACCTACTCGCGTGTAGTAGGTAGGTTCCATACACACCGGTGACAGCACGGGCCTCGCGAATTGTGCGAAATTCTAAGAAAAACAGTGAAGTTTTGATTGACACGTGGCACTGTTCTACAACGGAGGTGCACGAAAAGCTAGACGGAAGAAGTATGAAGCGTCGCGGTGCCTTGACGCGAACGCAGCGTGAAAAACTTATCGTTAGCGAATTCGAACTCGCATAACGTCGCGGCCTACGCTCGATTAACGGTACGTGGATAAACGACTGTTCGTTTTGCTTGCGATAGCAAGAGGCAATTCATTCCGCACTTTCACGAAAGCAACGCGACTTCACGTAAAACTCATGATCGTGCATTTCGTTTCCTGTTCAATTTCTCTTGCTCTTTTTCGTCAATCCTTTCTCACTCTCTCTCTCTCTCTCTCTCTCTTTTTCTCTCTTTTCTCTCTCTCTCTCTCTCTCTCTCTCCCCGGCTGACTCGTTAATTTCTACATATTTCGCAGACTAGTAATATTTATAATGTCAACAAGTTTTGTTACCACGTGAAATATAAAAATTAATCTGATAACCCGCCGATAGCATTCACGGTCACGAATCTCAATGTATTCATATACGAAAGGCAGTTGGTGCACACGACGAAGCTGTTTGTCTTAAGCGAATTGGCAACAACGAATCGTTTCTCGTAAAGTTTTTTTTCTATCGCCAATTAAAATTACATATAATCATTATCTGTCATACTTTGCCCAAAAGAAGACACGAACTCATATCATGACTAACGTCAAACGTCTCACCGAGTCTCGTTAAAATTTCCTAAACGCCTCTGGCGCAACGACTAACGAGTATTAAAAGGAAAGATCGTCAATATAAACTCTAGTTTCGATTAATTGGCGCAGCGCCCCAGTTTACCCAGTTTTCCTTCCATTCATGAACTTGTAGGTGCAACGCGTACGAAGCCCATAGAAATTCACGACGTATGCTCCCACGTAGCATTAAATACACCTCGGGTACAAATTACGCAATTTTCTTCATCGTTAAGTGTAACTCGAACATCGAACGAGCACAATTACGTGTCAGATTTGTTAAAAAAAAAAAAAAAAACAGTGAAACTTTCCCCGAGTTAAGGCGTGAGAGTGTACTCTAGCTCAGAATTAATAATTTTCAAATAAGCCACCATTCCTCGCATCGTATAGCGGTATCAAGACCGATAAAAGAAAACGGACGTCACGAATACCAGAGCCAATCGTGGTCGCGCTGTTTATTTAGACACACTTAAAAAAAGTTAAACTCGAGAGGATTCTACGATCTGCCAGAGAGTTTTCTTTCCATTCATGAATCGAAATCAATGACGGACGTATGTATATACTAAGGCTTTAATTGAGTCAAACGTCACAAAGCATGAATCACTCGCTAGACTTTCCTTTCGGAACATATTATATGTATACATGCGTTACATGTATATACAAACGCGCCTACGACCGCGTTACGCGAGCATCATTTGTAAATTTGTCCCCAGACCGTGACTCCTGACGCAGACATGGACGCAGTACCCCACCGAATCTAATCGTACAAATATCAACATAGTCAATCCAAAATATTTTCTGGCATCTCCAGTTTACTTTTCTCCCGTTCTATTTCGTCAATCTAGTAGATAGTTTCATCGGACAGCTACTACGAGTTCTGAAACTGACAGCGTCGAGAACAACGTTTAACAGAAATTCGACGTGCTTTTGAGGTTTACAGTTTTTTTTTAACGCGCGTTATGTACTCTTGTGCTCCGTATACGACGCTAATGAAAAATCTAGCGGAATTCATGAAAGTGCTATATCGACGAGTTTACATCCGCCTGCACAGAAAAGTCTTGTTGCCATTTATCGCGATTGAATAATAGGAGATTACAACCGACGTGATATCAATCTGAACGTTTTGGCGTATGAATGTCAAATTCGTGAAATAATACCGCTATCGTTATCGCCGTGAAAACTTGCTGCCGCTGTAATTTTGATAATGGGTGTTGAATCGTATCTCCTGATCATAGGCATATATTATATATGCCTGCGCGCATAGCAAAAAAAAAATTAAAAAATTGGTTAGGAGATGATGGACGGGTGAGTCCGTGAGAGGTTTAGTCTTACGAGCATAAGAAAAAGGGTACGGAGAAAAGAGATAAAAAAAAGTTGAATAAGACACGCAATGACCATACGAAGGAACTTATAAAGAGAAAGGTGAAATTTTTACAGATAGTGCCTTATTGAGTGGAAAGTACAACAGGATCGACGTCAAACTGGGAGGATATCGAGAGGATTCGATAAAGAAGACAGACGCAGTCTAGTTGCAGCTGAGATGCAGCCAATCTCATCGTTAGGCCGCAAACAGATATTTTGCAGGATAAAGAGAAGAATGTGTGTTCTAAAGTGAAAGTTTTTTTTTTTTCTTCGTTACGGAAAATATCGCAGAGAAAACTCGCCGGGACGAGAAACTCGAACGGAAAAACAAGAGTGCCGAGAACTGTGATGAAAGGTCCGTTGGAGCTAAGAGCATGTAAAGAAGACGTTAAAAAGAAAAAAAAAAGTGTAAAGTGTTGAAAACGAAATTAGACGAATTTTCTATTTCAAGTCGAGATCGACGTCAAGAAACTGAACGGTTTTACAACGAGTGATCGACCTGTGTGGAAATCGCAATAGTAGAAAATCGATTCCGTAATAATTTTATCTAAATAGCAGCAGACACCGGCGAGGTCGAGGAAACGTGTTGTTATTGTTTGTTTTTACAAAAATATTTTTAGATATTGAAAAGACTCTGGTGAATCTACGAAAATCAGAGACTTTGGACAAGCATTTTCAACGGGCCGGATACGAGATTGGATATAAATAGTGGGGCGACATTAATCAAGTTAATTGACACTATCGACTATTTGTCAGTATCTTGAGTGAAAGCTAACACTGGCGTTACAGAAACAATAGCAGATTCATCAATCTGCTAAATCCGTCCGGTTGAGCTTCGCAAAGGTAAATAATACATTTAATCTCCCTCTAGTACAAACTGCTCTGTAAACGTGTGCTTGTATGTGGAAAACATTGCCGTAACATTACAATCATTAATTTCCGAAACATTTCTACCGGTATATCATATAACCCACAATAATGTAGTACAGTGACATGTAAATATAGTAAAATGTAGCTCTGAATAGAGTACAATAATAGTGCCGAACTTTTTCTCTTAGAGCAACATATGATTATGACACTCGCCTAGTCTGCACTATAACTACGCATTCCAAACGCACGTTGTCAGAGTCGTTTTAATAATTAATTGTCAAGTACTTATACGTGGATAGAGTAATTAATAATAAGCAGCTTTATAGTTTATTAATCGTGTCGTTACTTTCTATAAGCTGCCCGGTTACTCGATAGTTCGCGGCAGACATTCGATCATTTATCGTTTTTACAGTATATACATAAATAGACAGAATTATATATACATACATATATATACGTAGAACCTAATAATATTTAATATGTATATTTTTTAGGAAAGTTAATTCTCAGGACTTTTTGTCTTGAGTATTGACAGTTATGCGGACACTCGGTATTTGTCAGACAGGACGGGCCTGATAGAATCTTGATACATAAGGTATACTGACAGGACCATAAAGCAGCAGTCACACCGAATTTTCCAAAAAAAATTTCATGCTAAACACTCGGAATCTTGGTGGGTTAAGAAATGGTTCCTTTAAGTTAGATTAGGTTAGAACCCTACACATGCCCCAAGATTTAGTTTTTTTAGAAAAAAAAAAACATCGGCTTGCCGTTGTGAGTCACTCATCCTCATAAATACCCTTTGACAAATTGATATAGATATTATATTATATACACTCACATACACACATGCATTTACTTATACATAACATTTTATGCGGTTCTGAAAGATAACTGTTCACTACACACTCCCTTTCCTAACACTTTCGAAAATAAAATTGTATCTGAATAATTTTCTCTGATATCTCTTAGCCCTTACACCTTTTCCTCGGCTTCGTGCAATTGGCATATTTCTTTTAGTGGTAATAAATCGCGTAACGTATATATCCTTAAATTTCTGCCTTGATTAATGATTCTTCAGAATCATTAGATTCTTGATTAATGTGGATTAAAATTGAAAATAAATTTTAAAAGGTCTGTTAACTTTGCCCCTAAAGTGAACTTTATTCAAAGATAATATTATCGATAAAAGTGTTTCGTTTATGATGATCCCCCAAAAAAAAAAACGTATTTGCATATCGGACTCGAACATACACAGATTTGTATTGACGTCTATTTTTCATGAAATGACAATGCCAATTTCATTAATCAACTCATTACACACGAGACATAGATTGTATGGTTGCAAGATAGTCGACGAGTATTTTTTATTGTACGTTACGACCGCAGCGCGAGAATTGATTGAAGACTAATTATATTTCTATAAATAAAAAGTATTTTTAATCGAGATAAATTATTTTATTGCAAATCCGAAAGTATCGGCTTCTATTTGAGTACATCGAAGATAATTCTTTCTATTTCATCTTGTAAGATTATATGAAAATGTAAAAGTAACGTCCAATATCAATGGAGAAACTAATTCCAATTTGACACAATTATTCTGTTACTTAACAATAGAGTTCGCTCATATTTGTTCAATGTTCGTTTCACAAGTGCTGTCCACCATGATATTAATTGAGGTAACGGGTATTCAGAAAACGGCAAATTCTTATAATATCTTTGAGGATAGTCGTACGTACAATCGAGCCATAATGTGGCTCATTCAAAGGAATGCGAAGAGGTAATTCCCGGTAGAACGGGATTCATTGAGGAATGTGGACTGCTACAAAGAAATAAAGAACCGAATATCAGTATTAAGCACACAGTGGGATATTTATAAACCAAAAGCTTACACATTTCTGTAGATAACGAGTAGATATTTCCATACAAGAAATCGCAGAGTTTTAAAAAAAAAACACTCAATATTCTTCACTGTCCAATGTAAAAGTTACCGCGCTCGTGAACCGATGCAAATTTTCGAATAGATATACCTTGAGATCACAAAATTATTCGGTTTCCTTTTTAAAATGCTCTTAGTAATAGACGAATTAGTAACATTTGACCGATCAAATTCCCAAGAGTTATCGAGTAACGTAACGATTCTTGCTTTACAAGTTGGATATAATATATTTATTATACTCAAATATACCTATATATAAAAGCATTAATTTTGTCACTTGATAGCAGACAAATTTCTTATATTTCAAACACGGAGTATAAGATAAACGCTTCCAGTTCCGGAATTCTGTAACCAGTACTGGGTGCTACACGTGTGCGAGATTGAAATACAATTTAACGACCAGGTTCTATGGGTGGGTGGGGGGGTCCTAAAAATTTCATACAAACAGAGCACTGTGCGATCGATCAACAAGTAATCATAGAGATACGCGCGTCTGCACCTACATGTATTCTAAAATCTAAATATTAGACGCACGAGCCCAGATTCCTGAAATTCTTCGAATGAATTAAGAGAGAAGTGTCGAGAGAATATCCTATTTGAGTTGACCTTAGATCTACGAAAAATAAGTCCTCGTATAAGAGGCATGTCCGTGTCTATTCATATTTATATGAGACAGTCTCGACCGCCAAGAAAATTAGATGGCTGGTAACGGTATGTGCTTATGGGTTATACGTAATACGACGAATGCCTAAGGCATCCTCCCCGCGTCATCAGTAAACCTGTGAACGTCTCTCCGCGCTTGATCAAAGAAGTCTAAGTGTTCGCGATACAGATTAGAATAATCGGTAGCGGAGGAGACGTACATATACGCATTACGTACATATGGTTCATCAGGTAAATAATAAATTCATTTATAGTAAGTCGTGCATCTAAAATGAAAATCGTATGTCAAGTCGGCAGTTAACGCGACACGAATTCGGTCTTTGCCAATCGTTAAAAACCGGTCTAGTGTTGTTCAAATCGGCTACTTAGTAGGGATTATGGAGTCGCGCAAAATTTTTTTTCAATAAAAAATTACCAATACAGTGCACACATAAATGGAGTATTTCAAACGAAACGCACAATCAAGGTGCTCGAAGGCACGACGCGTTTCTAGTTCACGAATTCAATGAATATTAGACAGCCTGTCACTGGTAGTGTACGCATATACGGAACTCATGTATACATTGTGCCCACGTACAAGATGAGTCACTCGTGTGTACATAGGAGCGTCGCTGTTGTGCTGTGCTCGTAGGTACAGAAACTGCTGAAAATTTTAATCAGGGGGGGGGGGGTGATTGAAAACGGGACATCCATTGCCGTCATATGGTATTTTAATAAATTTAAAATAA
This sequence comes from Calameuta pallipes, assembly GCA_030142375.1. Classification (NCBI taxonomy): domain Eukaryota; kingdom Metazoa; phylum Arthropoda; class Insecta; order Hymenoptera; family Cephidae; genus Calameuta; species Calameuta pallipes. Next base: position 390,482 of record JARQSW010000049.1, read on the forward strand.
CGTTTTTAGTTGCCCATGGATAATTCACAGTGGACGTTATTGTGACACTGTAGTGGCAATAGAAAATAGGTGTACAATAACATTCACATTGATATTCGTATATCCGGTCGTTACACATAAATTATTAAAATTCAGATATTACTAAAGAAACATTTAAAACCGAATTTGATATATCTAAAATATTCTTTGACTTATAATTTTTGAATAATATTACCGTGTATTTTAGATACGGCGATTCCTGGATTTATCAAATATATTATTGACATATTACGTAATACTGGATTGAGTCTACGTGGGACGTGGTGTGTTGACTTCGTAACGCGTACGTCACTATCATTGGAATCGTATCACCTGTATTATTATCGCTCAATTGTTTTAATATAAATCTACATGCGCCACTCAAGTCCGTAGATAATTAACGGCTGTAAAATCGTGTAAAGAGATGATAAAGCATTCCACGTATAGCAATTCGTGGAACGGCACTTCGATAGACGCAAGTATCGCGAGTGAAGTGGATTTTCAAAAAATATATTTTATTTGTTATTACTTCGAGCAATTTGAAAATCGACTGGCTACCCGGTTTACGAATCGCTCCATGGTACGTCGAGAAGGTGCATTCTCATCGTAACTGGAATTTCAAAGTGGCGACGAGTACTCTGGATGTCTAACATATCGCGGCGAAGAGAAAGACGACAGTCGCGTGCGCGTCTTCAATGAATTCCGCGTAAGGCGCCGCGAGGAAAATAAAAGCCGCGGGATATCCCCATCTGATAAGTCCGCGCAATGTCGTCGAGTTTATGTCTTCACGGTGATGTAAATCGTTACATGGAAATCCCGCGTCGTCTCGCCGATAATATCGAGACAAACCGGGAGCTCCCTGAGAGGTTCGTGATTGTTGTGGCTCTTGGCCACTTCATTCACACTTGGCTGACAATCCGACCAAGTTCCGGCTCTTCGTATAAATCTTACGTGTTGCCATAATGCCATACGCGGGGCAGGATTACAGATACTATAATCCTGCTCAGTTAATTATAGATACCAATATATCGCTAGGTCATTGTGATATATCGTGTGGAATATCTGTGTATAATAACAAAAGTGAAATGCGTAAGTGGGTCGGGAGGAAACTTTTAAGTGTAGACAATTTATTTGAAAGTTCAATTAATTGATGGAACATTTTTATTTATTTATTTATTTATTTATTTATTGCGTTTTTCAGGAGCGAAGCCCAGCCTTCTTCCCTTTGGGATAATGCGTAGTCTGGAGAGGTTGTCAGGCAGTGATCAGGATTGTGCTGATCAGGAAATGTATATCGATCTGGATGACGCTTCCGTTGACTCGCTTACCGGAAAACGCAGTCGCCACCATGTCGTCGGTCCTGAGGTATGAGACGACCTTTTTTCTTCTTATTTTTCTTGTTTTTTACCTACGTTGCTTCATTCTTTTGTAACAGTAAGTTCTCAGTATTTAAGCCTACGCCGGACCTTGACGTTACGAAGGGAGCCTCTTTTGCTTCTCTTCAGTCCTAATATCCTACTTTGAACCTATACGTCATATTATTTTCAGTTTCAACCTATTTTGAACCTCTATGCCATACTACGAACTATTTTAATGTTCCATATCTTGTCGAAACGTTGGAAATAAATATAAAATGGTACCAAAAAATTGTTAATGATCGTTTTTAACTTACTTTTTTTTAATTTCGAAGAATTATAATATTACAAAGAGGAATTATTGTTACTGCTGACGTGAAATCAATTTGACAATTTTCAAGGTAGATAGTAACCTTGAAATGCAATTTAGTGATATCGATAAGGACTATGAGAAACATTTTTAAACTGCGCATATCCTAAGCGAAAGCATTAGCTTTACACTGAAGTAACCAGATACCCCCGAATTTTCCATTGTGCTTCTTCCTTTTTTATTACAGTGAAAATTTTTCAAAGCCCAGTAATTTGTTCCTTGGATAATAATGAAGAGATTGACGCGTATTTTTCATTCAATTGAATGCAATTGAATTATCGGAAACACTGGGGTTAACAAATAAAGAAACTCATATGGCTTTAAATATTTGCATAAAATTAATAAAAAGTAAATCAATAACGAAAAGCTAATTTAATTTATACATAATCATTAACCAGCTAATTATGCTTGACTTCGTCGTATGTAGACAAAACAAATTTTCTCTATTAAATAGGAAGACGCAGCAGGCAGCAGAGATGAATTGAGGATGCTGAACGATGATTAAAGTTAAATGAAAAAAATAGAGTTCAATGCTTGGGTGGGTTAATTACAAAAATTACATGTTACAAAAATTACAGTAACCGTTTATCTTGAGCGCATAGTAGGAACATGAATCTCATATAAAAAAATCTTATCGTGATCCTTTAAAACTTGGCAAACTAAGTTTTGAGTTGAAAAGTAGACACAAAGTTTCAAGTCAATTTAAAGTAATGTAATTCGTATATCAAAGAAACGTGCGATGAGAAACGGAAGCCCTTTCATTACGTGAAAATAGTATCCGTGATCGCACGTTATAATTTCATAAAGCCTTTCGATAAATCGAGCAATCAGAGATAATAAAATCCACAAGTTATTAGACAACCTACAAACCAAATATCTCTTCTAGAGAATGCCACTTATCAATATTGTTACGTGTCCGATTAATTACGATCAGTGCAAATGTTCCCTTAATTATATTTATCTCTCTGTCTTATCTAAGTCCACTGCCGAACGATACGCGTTTATCACGAGCGTTTACGTCATGAAGAATTAGCAATAAGGCGAGAAGGAGCGTCAACGTAAAAGGTCTGTTTCGACCGTGCATTACCTGTACGCAGAAATTTGCTCTCGCGAAACACCAATTATTCATACTCATCGCGTCGTTGATTTAAGTTCGCCAACGTGCTTCTCGCATTTGTGTCTTCTCGACTATCTTCTCCTTTGAGGTCATCGGACTCCAGCGATTATAGGAAAAATTATCTAAAATCAATGTTCCTTCTCAGGTGGGCGAGGAGAGCGACAGTAGCGGGAGCGAGAGGAGTCCCAAACAAGCGAAACGAAGAAATCGCAGTGGAGCACCGACCACGCGGCGACGAAAAAGCGGAATTTCCGCGCGGGAGAGGAACCTCAGAAGACTGGAGAGCAACGAGCGCGAAAGAATGAGAATGCACTCGCTCAACGACGCGTTCGAGGTATTTCTTTTGTCAGCACTTCTCACTCTTTCTAGTCGATAGCTTCATGAAAACAGAGAGTAACGAGCTAACGTACGCGTTGCGATTGCACGATTATTTTTATTTTCTTTTATTCTGTCAATTCTTAAACGAATAACACGAACATCCGAGTCTTTTTGGTTGACAGCGATTTTATCGCAACAGCCTTATTGACTGGCAGTCTCGCCTAATTCCTTGATCTGATACATTGTCTTTGTCCAGTCTACTCGGCGCAATCATAACAAACTTGACAACTTGTTATCAGAAAGCATCGGACGCTATCCATTCTTACCGTGTGTGAGTGACTTTGAAACCCACTCGCGTTGCACGTCAACACAGCTACATTAACATTCTCGCTGGATAACGGGCGCTAGTAAGCGGGCGACACTGTTTTGTCCTTTTTTTCTTCATTCTACCTTCTTTGCGCAATATCGATGGGACGTCCTCGTTTTGTTCTAGCAACTGCGGGAGGTGATACCGCATGTCAAAATGGAGAGAAAACTCAGCAAAATCGAAACGTTGACGCTCGCCAAGAATTACATAATGGCACTGACAAATGTCATTTGCGAGATGCGCGGGGAGGAGCAGCCATACACGTAAGTCCGTTATCTAGTATTTTCATATATGTAATATATATATATATATATATATATATATATAGTATATATATTGTGTATTGTATGCAATGCATACGTATACGGGGGATATGTACCTTATAGCCTATTGACATATAGACATTGATATACCATAGCATATAGTATATTGATTGAGCTTTATCATTGATCTACTTGTTATCAATGGAAAAATATAGCGTACTTAAACCTTCAAATGAGTATTTCCTTGGTAGGAGCAGGAGCGTCATAAAAACAACCGTTAGACACAATATACTAAGAAAAATGAAATATTTTTCTAATCTGAAAAATAATTTGTTTGTGTAACGTGGCATGCCTGGTATACTATGTATCTAGTGATGTAACGAAATCTCATTGTCCGTAGAATCGTAATTTCCTTTCCCGATGTCGTGATGCGGAACACAGAAAGAAACCTTTGATTGAATTTTTATTTTAACCTAAAACAATTTACATTAATATGCATAATTTGTATTAAATGCAACCATATATAAACACACTGTAGGCAGTTTAGTCAACGAAAGACGGAATATAATCGTCAAGTAAATGACCTTTTATCATTAAATACTCGTTGGCACTTTATCGATTATCTAATAGTTATATAATTAACGTATTATTAGAGCCGGTAATTATTATACGTAATAATTTGTTGTATAACGTCAGTTATGATTGGCAGCTAACGTGAAACAGGCGTCGCAGATGCAACATGTGTTTTCGATATTTGCGGGAATAAATCAATAGGTTATTCTCGCCGATGTACAGGTCGTGTCCATTTTTTTTTTCTATTTTTTTTCTGTCGCGCCGTCGAAGCCCACTGCTCACTGCCGTTGAAATACGTGACTGGTATAAATTCGTAACGTGTAAGCAAGAATACGTGCGACGTTCGTGTACAGTTATAAGAAAAGGAATTCCATTCGATATAACCAATGGCTTTGGAGTCAATCATAAGACTGAGATGAATATGGTACTTCGTACTTTACCTAATTTGCTCAAATTGATTATTAATATTACGTAGCGATGAAAATTCCATAAAAGAGATTTCCCGCAATTTCGATGTTTCTTCGATTCGAAATGAGTGCTACATAATTATGTACTATTTACGTATAATAAGTTTTGTAAATTTTGATATCGATATCTGGTATAATATACCGTTTTATTTTAGCGATATCAATTATATATATGTACACGCACGATTCACATATCACAAATAACATTGATTAATGAATACCCCTACGTTGTCGACTTACAACCTTTGAGTTTGGCTGAATAATTTAATTATCTTGATCGGTTTTGAAATACGTAGTGGCTACTGGATCTGCAATATTCGTCGTTCAGCGGTTTTATCGTGAAATTTAATGAAGACTGCGCGACGCAAGATATTGGTCGGCAATTATCGTTGATGGATGCTTAGAAAATAGAGATCCAGCTTTTGCATTTTTTTCCATGAAATTAATTTTCGCTGCCGTTACATAAGAATTAATCTCACGAGATATTTCGGTAAAAACTAAAATAGTCGGTGTGGGCTTGTATGTACGTTGCTTGAGTCTTGGGTGCCATCATCCATATATCAGGAAGTAAAGGTCAAATTCGGAATGTCGAAAACCAGTGACCAACTTATCGTTCGACGTTAATTCGACACCATTAGGGCGAGGAGAGAGAAAAGTGTCAGTGCAGGAGAATCTACGAGCGTCCGCCTAGAACTTTCGTGTTCATGGATTGAAATAATATCATAAGAGATGCTATCGTAAGAATAGAGATAAATTAATAAAATGTGAATTTTTCTTTTTTTTTGACAGATTCGTTGACGGTGAATGCGGTTCGAGTAGTGGGGATAGCACGGGCCAATTGGAATTGAGTGGCGGCGAACAACCGGAAGAGGCTTCGCCGGCTTCCATGCACGAGACGAATAACAATAGCTTACTGCACGAAGACCTCGAGCGCAGATTAGCCTAAGTTAAAGGGCACCAGCAGAGCACCCTGATCTTCAAAGAGTTGCCGCAATCGTCAGGGACCGAAAAATGGATATCTATTGATTGATCTGCGATTGGCAGCGAGGGAATCGATTCGTCGATCGTCGATAAGTGAAACAGTGCCTGATAGAAAACACGACCGGAAGCGGAGCGTGCGAACATTACACGATCTTCGTTCGCGCAACGAAATCGTTAAGGGTTATTTTTTTCCTTTTTGGACGATATCCATCGGATTCCACCTCTCTCTCCTTCTTTCATTATTTTCGATTAGATTCGAAAATATTGCCGTATCTGTTGCATATCTTCTTCGTCGTAGTGTCCATTTTCGTTATTGCTATTCGTATCGTTTTGTCTTGCTTCTTCCGATCATTCCATTATTTGCGTAGTTGTTTTGAAAAAAAGCAAAAACAGCCTTCGGAAAGATTCAAGGAAGAATATGAAAAGGAGAGAAGAGGGGGAATCACTTTTCGGTCACCAGACGGAGATAAGAAAGAAAAATAGAAAAAAAATTGAATTCGAGACTCGCTGTTCCATTCGGCGGATCTCACCGTCGAGTGCAGTAGACGCCACAAGGCCCGTTTCCATCAAGAGATAGTGTTTCGGGGAGGATACAATTTTGGCGGTTACGCGATAGCGATCGAAACGTGGCGGCGAAATGCTGTGATGGAAAGTCGCGAGTCTCGATACGCTACTGTGATAGAATTTCGTATTAGACATCTTTTATTTTGTTTGTTTGTGTCGTCATCCACGTGCCGATGGGATATCGAGCTTCCAACGTGACGTCGAGGCACGGCAAGGCTGACTAATTATCAGAAAGTTATAACCAGAGATGTACAATAGTTGACAAGTATAAGAGGTAAAAAGAGAAAGAGAAATTGGATGAGAACGAGGAAGAGGAATAAAGACGAAAGAGACTACTCGACAGGCTGTACCGAGAGGTGCAGGGACCAGAATAACGAATTATCTTACAATAAGTTACCAAAACGCGCGGGGAGTTACTTTGAGCGTCAAAAAATCTGTCAAGTTACCAGTAGCATCTTTACACGACAATATTAAAGGATCGCCGACGCGAGCTTTTTTCGAGGAGGCCGTGAAAGTCGACGAACGAGGAAGAAAGAAAAGACGGAAGACCGGCGGGATTGCATTAACTTTTTCTTGCTTCTTGCTGTTATCGACGCGTACTCTCGCTTACCTCCACTTTGACTGTGCACTGCGCATGCGCACGAGTTGGAGAAAGGATGGGAAAGTAAGGCGAAAAAAGAAGGTCATTCGATTTCTTTCCACGAAGAGAACTGTGCGAATACTCGATTTGTGGTGAAGTGAATCGGCAAAGAGAGTGCATTCGTTTCGTTGACAGGAGTCTTCGTAAAAGTGCGAAAGACAATAGAAAAGACAATTTTCCTAAATTGCTCGCATTTCGAGAAAGACTCGCGAACCGTTTAGGTGACGCTGTTTTGTAAGTAACCGCGTGACGTGCACGAAGAAGCGTGATCATCCGATAGCGATAAACGATAATAAATTGAAAATCGGTAACCGATTGAAAATGATGAAAAAGAAAAAAAAGTTATGTAATGTATCGTTTGAGGAGATATGGTCGTGATGGAATCAGTGATCGATTTACCAATAGCATTCGCGATTGTAATCAGTATCGCACCCGAGTTACCAATACATGGCGCGGGAAATATTAGCTTGAACGCCGCTCTCCGCTGCTCGCACGCGAATAAATGGTCCATAAGTTATATCTGTAGTGTGTACCCTGGCGAAACTATGTAAGGACAGATTTATACGTGTGCAATGCCTACTCGCTAGCCCAACATAACTATTAAGCTCAACTAGAAAATGAATGTACATTGGAATGTCGATAACTCGAATTTCAAGGGAAATGAAATATGCTTCGAGTTATCGTAGTTTCGTTCAATCGGGGTTTTCAAGTTATAGAAGCGAAGCATTAGAAAATTCAAAGATTCGTAGTCTTATAGAGATTTTTGACTCGTAGAAGTTCGAGTTATCGAAATCCCACTGTATCTTATTTTATACGCTTTATCTCGAGGATAAATGTCGTGCGCTACGCGAGTTCTTCAGGTATCATTTTTCTCATATTCGTTACACACGTAGAATATACGTGCATGCCTTTTTCGCAATTTCGCGCGTTCCATTTCTTGATTTTAATAAGTATTAGCATGAATCCCGCGAGAGCTCGACAATAAGATTCCTGAGAGCCGCGATGGCGACGATATTTTCGCGGAGCGAGTCGTCGCTCGATCGCAGCCGCGCTGCTCCAACTCGAGCGAAGACTTTGGAGAAAAGAAAGAAAAGGAAAATAAAGATTCGACGTCTTCTTTAGAATTTACTAAGATTCCTTAGGAATTGGATTCGACGCAAAGCTCGACTACGTGGCGCGTCGTGTCCAAAAGCATCACCGTATATATATGTATACATATGTACGAACATCTTCCTTTCTCCCTTCTATTATCTATTCGTCCCATTGATTCTTATCCTTGTTATTGTTGTTATTTGCCTCATGAAGAATTTTATTCGAAAAACGTTACGCCCTGCGTCGACGTCGACGCTCGTGAGCGTAATAGTTGCACTGACGACGCGGTGTGGATAGTAATATTTTTGTAAGGTTCACCGAAAATGGTTGTGATTTTAGTCAGTCAGTCAGTCAGTTACTCAGTCAGTCAATGAATAAGTCAGTGAGTCAGTCAGCCAATTTCTGCTACGTCCACGCTGGTATATGTAGGTATAATTAATGATTATACTATCCGTTCTGTTGATTATCGGTCTGCTTTAAAGCTCCGGAGACATTTGTGCTTGTAGAGTCGCTAGAATTAACTTGAACATTTACTGAACAGTCGGATACGTCGACTTTTACAAATTATTATTTTCTAAAACTATTCCACGCTTGAAAACGATCGATAAATACGGAACTGTCTGCCTCCCTATTTCTCTCGCATTCATTTTATTCGCTTGGCGCGCCTAACGAACGACCAAATTGTATTACCTTACACATATTCCAATTGATTTTAGCATTTTCTTAAGTTTCCCCTTCTTTGTCTTCCGACATTTTAATTTAAAAAAGGAGCATATATTACTGCATTGTTTATTTTTTGGTCTTTTTTGTTTTTCATCGCCCGCAACAGGCTTCCCCTTAGCACGATTTTGGCGGAAGTTCATTTCAGAAGAGGAAATAAGAGAATTCGGGTACACGCGTGATATACTTACATGCATATATGTCGGTTTCTTTTTTTTTTTTTTTTTTTCGTTTTTGAGCACGCACGCACGAGATATCGTTATCCTTCTGTGTTATTTGACTTCTTCTTCTCACAAGCTATGTCCACGTTTTTTTCAACTTTTGAAAAAAGATAGTGCAATGTGACTGTTCTCGTTTCTAAACGGAAATCATACAGGGATATATATTAGATATATATATTCGTTGCTCGACGTGTAAAATTTCGACAAGGTCGGATTGCTAAAGATATACTATTATAATGTAACACAAAGTGGAACAACGAGAGTGCGATTTCGGTAGATTTAGAAAATTTTTCGTACCGATATTACTCAATTTTGTACAAAAAAAAACATAAAGATGCATCAGAGCGTGTACTTAAAGCGGAAAATTTTACAGCTTTACTTACCAAGATTATGCCGATCAGGTATTTGAACTGTGTAAATATTGATTATAATATTAAAAATTACATTTTCGCACGTTAGTAAATTACTATCATCCGCTGTAATCGTTAATATGCAAATGTATGCAAATTGTAATTTATATTCACGATGCCTCGTCAGATTGCAAGAAAATTACAAGCTTCAATATAAAACGTTGATACATTCTATTTTTTTCTTTAGAATAAAAGTCTCTCGTATATCAGTTGCTGTTTAATTTAAACAAAAAAAAATAAGAACATGCGCCTGCCAGACAACAAATATTATAAGATAAGGCATATTTCCATCCACGCCGTGCGGTTCCCATCTGACCACAGGCCACGCTTAAAAAAAAAATATTAACTGCTTCACTCTTGTTGTTCTACTTTATATATATTTTTGTATGCATGTGTGCGTATGAGTGTCGTATGTGGATGTGAGTGTACGAAATGTGTGAATACTGTACTTCAAAGAATTGCGTTTCTAAGAAATTTACAAAAACGTTATATAATATATTATATGGTATATATAAATATATATACACGTCTATTATACATATATTTTCTAAATAAATGAATTTTATAAGTGACCATATTATACATAAATATTGTATGATTCCATATGTGCTCCATGTACAGGGTCATTCAGACCAAATGCGTGAACTTATAAGTTAAGCGGATTCATTTGATTCCTGTGGTAAACTCAAAATTATTTGATCCATTTATTCTGGAGAACCCTGTATGTGTTACCGGCAGAGAAAGTCAAATAGAAAGAAAATTTTGAGGAGAAAGAGCATGAGAGTGAGAGAGATCGATAGAATGGTGAAACGAAAGTACGAAAAAATATATATATATTGTATATTTCGAATATTATTTTCATATGAAGAAAAGACGATATTGTACTGTGTACACCGAGAGTCTCAAAAGTACAAAATTAATGTTTTCATTTTGCTCTTACGATTACACTGAAATCTCAGATTCTTATCTTATTTATATCTTTAATATCTCAAATAAGATCTTATCTTATTTATATCTTTTTTTAATTTATTGAGAAAACATTCACATCGATCCCACGTCTAGCCTAAAATAACGATAATATCAACTAAAAGAATATCTAATCAGAATGGTACTCGAGTTATCACCATGATACGGTGATAATATTTCGTAAAAAAAAAAATATACAAAATCTTTGTATGTAATCGTTTTACTTTTGAGACGTTCCGACGACCTCCTGTACTACACTGCTGTACTTCAAACTCCTAAATACATGTTTCACGAGAAGAATTTCATGTCCCTATATATGGTTAACACGCTCTATACGCTATATTGATAACAATGAATGTAATTATTGATTAGCACTGTTATTATCATTAATTTATTTTACTTCAGTACCATATAGTCCGTTAGTAGAATTCTCAGCATGCTCGAAATAAAACGTCAGGCCTTTATCTTTCGATTGTATTATTTTTTGGAGCAACGAAGAAGGAAATTTTATCATGAAAAAGGTGCAGGGTCGCGTACTGAAAAAAAAAATAGAAAAATATAATGAGGAATAGAAAAAAAAAAGAGAAAAATTTTAACAGGTTTAACTTTTAAGGAAATTATCTGAAAGTCGAGAACTTCAAACGTTTCACTTTTAACATTTGACTTGCATATTTTTTTCATTAGGGGAGTCCTTCCAGTTATTTTGAATTTCGAAAGCAATACGCCTTCGGGTTTTATTATTATATTATAATACTGACATACATGTAGGCATGCATATTTCCTTTGTCAAAGTGGCAGTGTATTAATTTAAAGAAAACAACTATTCTTATGGTATGTACGAAATTCTGGAAAATGTCGTTTACATAATTATAAAAACTAGTAAGATGCATTTTCGTTATAAGAACTCATTGAAGTTATGTGACGAAGACATTTTTTCAATTTTTATCATCCACATGATTATAAACTTCCATTTCAATTATACGTATACTACAAGTTACTCTATACATACAAGATTATTCGGGAGTATAGCACCGTCTAAACATATGTAGTTCTGCAATAGAAATTAACTGCACGAGCTAATTGAAGTTAGTCTAGCACTTCTGAATAATTCTGTATACAATGTTAACGATGTATGTATATTTCGTGTTTAACTGCTTTGTGATATTCACTTTCGTAAAGGAAATTGTACGCAAAAATCCTAAAGTTCATGTGATAAAATCATGAAAAATCATGTATATCACATACGTACTAATTTCCAAGAATTTAAAGAAATAAGAATAATAGCAACGTAAAGACTGTTTCATACTAAAGAATTTATTACAATATCATAATATTGGAATGATTACGAGATTCGTGATGCTTAAGATGACAGTACAAATATGTATCAGCTATCAGTGTCAAAGTTACAGAAGCTGCTAAATAACGGAAATGGTGGTATTGATTATTACTTTTGAAACTATGAAGTTTTCTGTTTGTTCTTTTAATAATGCGTATTCATCCATTAATTTTATGTCAAATCATTCCAACAAGGAAAAAAGAATTTTTAATTATATACAGCTCAGGTAGCCAAACGCGCGCTGGGGCACAGTAACTCAATTGTAGTAACGCATAGGAAATAGTAACTACATATTGAGAAATCGCGACTTTAGTGCAGTTTGATTTGGATTTATCTTATTTTACTATTTGGGAGGTAATTAATAAAATTAATTCCTTTGTGCAACCGTATATTGTGCTATGACAATACGTTGAAGCATCCAACTTAGGGCACCTTCCGAAATTCTCATTTCCAGTACTACGAATATCATCATGTTACTTTTTATCTGCTTACAATTCAGTGAGACACAACCATACTCGTAGCACTGGCAATGAATTTCAGCATGTACATACCTTTAGTAATTTGAAAGGAGAATTTTAACAGTGTCTGACTAAAAATAAGTAACCAGCCATTAAGTATGATAGCCATGGTGATACGAATTATTATACCTTAAAATGAACGCTGCTGACATCCAGGGTTCAAATGGCAAACTATTCCTAAGTAGGCTGAACAGTTGTCAACATGGCTGCAACAGCACGTGGTAGTGATCGAAACGTAAGTTCAATTAAAAAATGTTATTGTGCAGCATATTGCAATACATAAACAAATAACTGTATAGTTCAGGACGTAATCAGATGTTACAATTTCACTAAATACTGACATTTTTGCGGAACACTTTAATATAATACCTGACGCGCTATCGAAACACACGTACCGTCTGTACAAAAAGCAACTATCAGCTTTCGTGCACTTTCGCCAACAATATGAAATTTTCACTCACGCGTACACACTTACTACTTATATGCACATATTTAGGATATTACCGTTATCGTCATCTATAGTACGTTTTAATTGCGAATGACATGCTTTTCTCGTATTTTATTATACCGTTTTCGATTGGTTGAAATTTGGTTCACTGGATATAAACTGTAGATATGTCAGATGCAGCCTTACTGCGCGCGAGTGTCATAGAGTGTACCCAGTAGGTAAGTCGAATCGCGGTCCAGTGCAATGGGGAACTTCTAAAGCTCATGGTAGGTGTCGTACTAGTCGCTGGTTCTCACAGTAGCGGGATATTCAAACAGCACTATCGTTGAAACATATATTAGTTAATAAGTAATATGAATATCGAGCGTTTATAAATTCTGAAAAATAGAGAAAATCAGGACGGACTTCGGAAATGTAGTTGTTCGTAAAAATAATAAAATTTTCGACGGTTTATATAATCCTGAAATTGTAACCTCTGTCGGAGTCGTCAATTATGGAGTACTTTTAAGAGTACTTCTATAAGTACTCTTAGAGTTTGTCATCAGTCAAAGAACCCTTTAACTGATGTACTCGAAGCTTTGTGATTGAAATTGTTATTTCGATCATAATAAACTAATCTGTTAATAAATAAATGTACATACACAAAGTATGTCAATTTGCATCATGTCATATTTATAACCTCATATTAACAATTGAAGCGGGATATTTGTAAATTCACATACGATTTTAAATTTAATTGGAATTTAAATTTAATTCGTGAAAACAATTAATCCAGTATAGTGCAAGGCTTATGAAACTTACTTTACATAAACCGTCGAATCATCGCATATTTCCCTGTCGAGGTGATCTTGTTTTTTTCCGTTCAACGAAGCACCACGCTTTCGAAGTTCATGTTTTAATTAGATTACTGTCCAAGATTCGTATCCAATCGGCATTTTTATTATTGATATTAAGTAAAATGCATAGCTGAATACTTACATGGCATAAACAGTTGGAAATTCCCGCCAGTATAGGAACTAGCGACTAGTACGACACCTACGGTGACCTTTACTAACTCAGGTTCCCCATTCAGAACTTTTCGAAAATTTGAATTCGAACATAAGAAATTTCATATGCATCTAACCATCCCGCCAATAAAACACTCACGCTGTTACACTTTACCAATAGATGCTTAATCAAATTATAATGTTACTTGATGAAACAGGAATCTGTAGATTCCTTTTTATCAAGTAAGCATCTTCAAAAGAAATATAAACTAGCGTCAGCGATTGCTGAAAGGACAACAGGCAATACGAATTTGAAAACTACTGTTTATCTTGACGTACCTTTTTTAATATCGAATGAATACGTTATACAGTATAATAAACGAGCTTTCGTAGAAAGATTTCGTCTGAAAAATCGTACTTTCTGATGGTTTAAAGGGAAAAGGATCTAACTTCAGTCTATTCGATGGCAGGATCGATAAATTTGCATATCGTGATCATTTTCGGTTAAGTTGTACTTGTTTATATCCACATGGCGTAAAAACTTGTGTTCATCTTATTACGAAGTGATAAAACTAATTTAAATAAAAGTGTTATAAATGGTTAAATTTTTATATAATACGCTCTTTCTATTATATAATGCGAATGAAATGTAAAGCTTAGGAACATTGAAAGTATCGTTATTGCCAGGTGCATTTGTAGAACTCATTTATTTCTTTCGTGGTTATTTACTGCCACCGTTGTTAATATGGATTTAAACTCTTTAAATAACACTAATTGCTTCGACTGTTTAATCAAAGGGAAAATAACATATTCGAAACGGTTGTCTATAACAGAATCTGGTTTACATGAGCAATATTTTATACGTTTAATTTCAAACGTGATAAAATTAGTAACTGACAATAATAATAAAGATAAGGATGTTAGTTCAAAAAATATATTATCTCTCATGCCAAATCAAAATTCAAAGTGTCCGTGGTTAACAAAAGATATTTTTACCATTAGTATCGAGAAAATGCCACCTTGTATAAGAACTTTATGGAGTCTGGTGTATCTAGAACTGGGTCCTAATGATATGTCTGAATTATTAAACAAAACCTGCCATTTAAATAAACTACCAATATTATTAGTTGAAAGTCATTATTTAACTCAATTGCCAAGCAATATTGGGAACTTAATTTCTTTTAAAGTGCTTAAACTTAATCAAGACCAATTGGCACGATTACCTGATTTTGTTAAATATCTGCAAGATCTTAATTTCCTAGATTTACATAAAAATAATATTCATAATATATTAAAGTCTCTATATAAATTAGTGATGCCAAAAAGAATCGATCCTCATGGAAATTTCTATAATGCTATGCATATATTGGTAAGACAATTTAAGCAGATATAGTTTTGTACTTGTTTTTCCTCATAGAAAAATATTCATTTTCAAAATATTTTTGTGCCATCCAAAATATAACTGAAAAATAGTTTGACATGTAATGCAATATTTAATGCACAATTTAATAATAAGGTTTATCGGAGTCAATGAGAAATATTTATAGTAATGATTTTGTTAACAGATTAAAAATATGCCATGTAAAAACCGCAGAAATAACATGTATGATCCAACCATTATGAAATATTCTAATGTGAAAAATGATAAGTCAAAGTTCAACAACAATTATTACAAATGTGCAAAGAAAACTTCAATGGAAACTGAATTTTCAAGGTACCTGTTAAATAAAAACAAAATGCATGAAAAAGATTTTATATGAATTAATACGCTTAATAAATCATAATCATAATTTCATAGTCTATCTAGTCCATGTGATGAAACTGAAAACTGGGACATTTCTGATGACTCTACCGATGAATATGATCCTACTGGTAATTACCCACTATATATTACAAAGAATACTCCACAATTTTTCAAGATACTATGAAACATGTATCAGTATAATTTTTTAAACGTTACATATCTAAATATATGCTAAATGACTCCTCAGTAAATTGATAATATACACTTATCGCAATTTTATTTTTTAATTAATAATCATAAGACCTAATCATACTGTATAAACTTTTAGTTTGTAAAGAACCAAGGATGAAACGAGTTTATGTTCCTTTTGGAATATATGGTCCACCTGGAGGGATATTTTGTCCTGGAGATTCACATCCTCCAAGTATCAGGGAACAACTATACCAAATCAAATATCAACAGAATAGTACTGCAGATTGTTACCATAAGAGCGAAGAGGGGCAGTTCGATGATGCTTAATTATTAGAATTGCATTTAATGAAAGCTAACTGGGTTTGTAAACAAGTTCGTACAATTATATATTGTATAAAATTAATATTCTTTCCAAAGAGATTAGCCTAAGGAACACTAAATATTCCAAAATTATTACATCAAGAATTTTCACTGTCTTACTTATATTTGGTTTAACAATGTTAACTCTGAAATTCCTAGACATTGCTCAAAATTTTATTATGGAAGATGATATAATTTGAATAAATAGAAATTTAATTTATTTCCTGGTGCATTTAAATTTGAAGGATGCTGAGTAGTTCCTCTATTAGTTATAATGTCTACATTCATATATTTATATAGTGTATTAACATTAATAAAATCATTGTATATTATTCTTACATAAATTTAGCGCTTTATATATACATATATGTATATATAATTTAAAATTCTTTTGCAATGAGCCTCAATCTAGACACGTCATAATAATTTAAAAAGATGGAATATTATGATTTGTTTAATGCTATAAATACATGTGTATCTTTAATATTGACAAAACGATTTTATGATCACTCTACTCTAAGTAGAAATTATTAGAAAAGTATATAATCAATCAATTCGTTATAATTCTTCAAGACAGATTTCTTTCAGATATGTAGCTATCATCATTGTAGTTCATTTACGAGAATCATGAATATATAGAGTACATTTATTGATAATGATTATAAGCAAAATTCTGTAGAGATAAGACATTAATTTAACTTAAGAACAGCGGAAATTTGATTTCATATAATTTACATTGGACTACACAGAAATGGCAATGACATGCACTAAGCTATTTGGTACGAAATTATATTGGCCAATCCGATAGAGTCAAGCACTTAAATTACTAGGCATATTTTAACTCGAAACAAAGTGTACAATTTATGCACACCGTTTATGCTAAGATATAATCGTGTATTTTGAATAGAGAAGAAATATAATAAGTAGTTAATATCCACCTAATCCTTTTATTTGTCTTCTCCTCTCTCCTAGGTACCAAATTACTTGATATCTGGTTAAAATTGATACTACCATAAATGTTAAAAATACGAAAAGCAATATTCGTTAACGAATCGTTATATTTTTCTTCTTGTGTTTTCAGCACAACTTTGATGATAGCTATTCTCTTTTTACGTTTTTGATAGAAACGAAGGAATATAATACATAGTTCCAGAATGTTATAGTTTTAAGGTAGCTATTGCGTTAATTAAAATTGAAGTTTAACATTTGCTACTAATATGTTATTCATTATGATGTAGCATATCTGTGAGCGAAATTTCAATATTGAAAGTCTACTTACAGAGATATGTACATACATATATGTATATGGAATTAACTCATTTGCACCCTTCAGCGGAATATTCCGCACATGGCGATCGTTTTCTGTCACCAAACGCGGAATAATCCGCTGAATCTGATATATGTATGTATAATAAACGTCGCTGATGTCTGAACGTAGAAACTTAAGTAAAGTCATGATGCAAATGGGTTAAAATAGTCAAAATTGCACTATATAGATATACTTCATATATTAAAACAGCTATATTTTTCTTACTATGTTATTTAAATAATAAATATTTGATGTGAAAAAATTGATTAATCACTGTCCCTCCATTTGTCTCAAAAAGAATACCTTATGTAGGAAATATTGTTGTAATGAACGATATACAGGGTATTGATCGATCGTATTTTGGCAGAGCATGAATGACATAATATTTATCTCTCTTTTAGTATGATGAATGATGCATCACATGTAAGCTATGTACATTGAAGATTGTTGTCGCATTTTGATGCCATCATTTAATTTAGCAAATATCACTGTCAGATAAGCACTCATACGCCCGTTTCCTCCGACGCGGTTCAATGTATAAACTCGGTTTAACTGTGCTATTAGCCAATCAGACACTTGTATTTTGAAGATAAACGGAGTTTATGCATTGAACCGCGTCGGAGGAAACGGGCGATAAGACGCAAAACCTTACTGAACTTTGGGACTGGTTCTGATCTGTTCTGATTAGTGTGACATTCAACGAGTCTACCTATCTGGGATGGTTATCGAGTGTGAGCGCACGCAACGAGCAGAGTCGAACGAAGTCGAGCAAACCCGAGCTATCTCGAAGCGTAGTCGAAAGTGATCCATCGCGAAATGGCGGTGGCAGGTGTCTGCTCGGTCGGAAAAAACGTGCGCGGTCTTTTTCGCATAAAGTTGATCGCTGAAAAGTGCCTGGTGCATTTGCGCAAATAGGTAAAAGAGGATGAGTGATACGCCAAGGAAGGGTGCAGTGAACAAGGACTTTCCATGGACGAATTTCAAGATTCTGGACAGTGAATACGATTTAGTCCAGTGCAACTTATGCAAAAAAGAAATACTTTTGAGGGGCAATCGTACGAAAATTCTTATAGGACACATGTCCCACAATCACCGAAATAAAATTTCTGAGGGTCATAATAAAACTTTAGTGAATATGGCGAAAAATTCGAACCTTAAGAGATCGTTCGTCTGGCACTACTTTTATAGATTGGGCGACACAGCTAAATGCAGAGTGTGTCAGTACGAAATTCGCAATAAAAACAGCAACACTTCGTCTCTGATCAGACATTTGCTGCAGGTACACAAAATTAAGAGAGGCACAATGGTTAATGATTTGAAGGAATTGCCAACGATGCCCAGACAATCATCAAATATGGGTAGCTGCATGCGCGAGCGTGTATTTCGTAGCTTCGAAGAGACCGCCAAAGGTATTTGGAAATGCAAACTTTGTTCATACGTTTCGGGAACAAAAAAACTCATGACAATGTTCTGTCATCTCAAAGTCGCTCATTGGAAAGCTAATGGCCCTGCGTACAGTGACTTCGTTATTGAAAGTAAACTCTATCCTAACATTATGGTTAAGGAAGAGGATCACGTTGGCTCTACCGATCATGACGGATCAACAGTAGTTCTAAGCTCATCTGAAAAATCACGAATGATTGACGCGGATGAACCGCTTGGCAATGCAGAAACTTATGTTCTAGACGATGATCTTATCGCCAGACTCAGCGAATCTGGTTCGAATAATTCGAGTAAAACTACTGACACTGATCAGGGTAATATTGCTCAAACTGCTGCTAATACCAGTATGACTGAAAAGATCATTACTCAAATTGGAGCACAGAGACAAAACTCTACAATTTTTGAACCTTGTATTGCAGATGGTAAAAATTATGCAGTTAATATCAATGTAACAGATAATAAGAATCAAATAGGATGTGTGGTATTTCGCCATGAAGAGAATATTGAACTTGATCAAGGTCAAACACAAGCTCAAAACTCTGTTACTCTTGATCATAATTATCATGACGAATCAAGAACTATGTCACCAGTTATTGCAATTGAAAATTCTGCAAAAGATGAAAGAAATGATGATTCTCACGATGATATGGATATTCAAGTTCCTATAGATCATGAAAGAAAATTTGATCATCAGTATTCGAGAAAATCTGGAGCTAAAATGAGCTTTGCTCGTTTATCAAAAATCTCGAAAGATGCATTCAATGACGTTTCTATTGAAAATAAAATTATTAAAGGAAAGAATGATGTAGCTTGCATATCTTTGGATTCATCGCAAGTTACATGTTCCTCTAAAATATCTGATAACGAGGAGGACTTTAGAGATTTTGAACTTCAAGTACCATTACAAAATTTACAGAATGTTAGCAGTGAAGTTAGAAGAGGAAATAATGGTACGTTTTTGTTGCAATTTTTGTTACCCATTTTTTAAAACGGTATGTAATAATCTAAACAATATATAGCACTGTATTAAGGAAATATTACATAATCATAATCTTTATTTGATTATTATAGACCCACCATCGTACTATCAATATATCAAGATTGAAAAAGCTGGAGAAAAACAAAATGTTGGTGTAATTACTTTGAATAGGCCAAAAGCCTTGAATGCAATTTGTGATAAATTAATGAGAGAGTTAGCTGATGCTGTCAAGAAGTTCGATAAAGATGCAGGTGTAGGATCTATAGTCATAACAGGAAATGAAAAAGCATTTGCTGCTGGTAAGACTAACTTTCCTATTATTTAATGCAGCCTAAATTATATTTACCGAGCATGAACTATGTATGACTTAGTAAATAGTTTGTCGTTTTATTTGACTAAAAAGTTTTTCTTAAGTGTGATATAGTTTTTAGTTTCTCTTTTCTTGAGAAATATAATTTATGCCTAATTACACAATATGATTCTATACACAAATATATACAAATCTTAAATATCTGTGAGAAACTAATGTTCTGTGTTAAATTATTTCAGGTACAGATGTAAATGAGCTGGCGAATATAACATTTTCTCAAACCCTCAAGTCTGGCTTTATGAGTCACTGGGCGACAATTTCAAAAGTGACCAAACCAGTGATAGCTGCCGTCAACGGTTACGCTGTTAGTTGATTTGCCACGCAAGTGAAAAAATGAACAATATGAACACAGGCGTTAGCTTCACATGCGCGTTTTGTCCCATTTTTTATTTTGCCGAAAAGTATTATCACATTCCAGCTTGGCGGAGGCTGCGAGTTAGCTATGATGTGTGATATTATATATGCGGGACATAAAGCTCGCTTTGGACAGCCGGAAGTAATACTGGGATATTTTCCCAATCACGGCGGTACTCAAAGGTTAACGAGAATTCTCGGAAAAAGTAAAGCCATGGAAATGATTCTCACGGGCAGTCAGATAACGGCACAGGAGGGTGAAAAATTAGGTGATCTTTTTTGAAAATTTTTATATTTTCTTATTAATAAAGATCTGCTTTATATTCAGTATTATCATCTTCTTCAATTTTACAGGGCTCGTTAGCAAAGTGTTTCCAGCAGATCGGTTGCTCTCCGAAGCAATCAAATTAGGCGAGAAAATATCAATAAATTCGCAATTAATTATGGCAATGGCGAAAGAAGCAGTGAACACAGGTAATAATAGTTTCAGTTTCTGTGAATTATGAATCCGAGTGTCAATTCTAATTTCATAATGATCCATTTTTACTCCTAGCGTACGAAACCACATTGCAAGAAGGATTACAATTTGAAAAAAGACTCTCATATGCAACATTTGCTACGGTAAGGATAATCATTTCTTAAATCTCGAGATTTTTAATGTTAATTTCATAAACTTACCTGGCTTATTGGCTTCTTGCGTTGAGATGTATGACAAATCCTTTAAGTGTACAACACCATGAAATTATGACGATGTAGCCGCACCGATGTAGAGTATGGAACAAGGGAACAATCATTCGATCAGTAATGTGGGGGCCAATTAACTTATCTTTATGGATTGCTATACACTGGTTTGCATTTGCATAACAATCGATTGTTTCCCTTTCCCATAAACAATTGAGCAACGTTTCCGTACTGTTGTTGAAAGCTTAGTGAGCAAAGTTGAAAGAATTGTGAAAAATGTTTTGAAAGGATAGTAGCATATGCAAGGACTTTCTTTCTAAAATAAAAGCGGTAAACAAAAAACGTAGTATCATAAAATATTATGTTTCAGGCGGATCTCAAGGAAGGACTTAATGCTTTTATGGAGAAGCGGACTCCCAAGTTCAGTAATCAATAAAAACTGTCTGCTACTGCAACGTGAAATAGTAATAACAGTTACTTAAATAAGTATTCAAAATAGATGCCGAAATATTGAAAAAAAAAGAAAAAATGTAAAATTTCAATGCGTATAATATTTTTGAAAAGTTACATGTGTTTGATGACAATGTACATATTAGGTCACATATAAGGCTCTAGAAATAAAGTTTTCTATATGTGAATGAATAATTGTCTGTATTTCTTGATCATAAAATATATTCTATATACTTTATCACACTATTCTTATAGATTTGTTTTAAAAATGTGCGTTCTCTGTCAGCAATTATCTTATTGGGAGTAATATTAAAAATTATTAATTGCTAAATTTGTATTTCAAAATGTACGAAGAAAAAAGTGAGTGCTAGATCCTCTTGCTAATAAATGTTATCAACCAATTATCAGACTTTGTTTCGTGTCCAACTATGCCTGTAATTGGAAAATACCCTGTAATACTTTACAGTTTTATACTTCTAGTGATTTTTGTGGATTACGTCGTCATTACTTATGGGGCATCATCTACGTAGGTGGCTCAAGAAATTGCATTTCCAAAAATATTGATATTGAGTTTCGTTACCTAGCGTGGCGCGCACGGAAAACCTCTTTTTGCAAATCAAAATAATAGAGTCCCTTTTTTTTACCATGAAGCTGCAATTGCTGCTAAGAGTATCTTATATGGCCCTGGAATTGATGACTAGATGCGAAGTTAAAAATTCTTCACGTAAAAATAAAAATCTTTAAACGCGTTTCTCTCAAAATACTGTTTTCGAAGTCGGTGGACATCCTATCTCGAGAACCAGTTCATGGATTGTTTTGAAATTTACATAAAATACGATGTGAAACATTTAGAGACTTTTTTAAAAATCGATTTTAATTTTTTAATAGTTACGTAAAAATGACGACTTTTTTCATAGGTTTTTTTTTGCTCGAGTTTCGAACTCATCTCTATTTGTAAAAAAAAATTTTTATTTAAATCCGGGATCATCAACGTATTTATTATTAACTTTAATAATTAGTTTGGTTTTTAGATTAAAGATGGACCGTTGAAGCTGAAGAGTATCCACCAGCGAATATCGCGAAAAAAATCGCATCATCTGCCAGCAGACATGTTTTTTTTTCTATACTTTTTGATGATTCTTTTTAAAGGCTGTGTGGCAGAATACATGTACTTACTTTTTTAATACTTCGTATTAAAAAATTGCATTTCATTTTCACCAATCGTTTCTCAATCGTTTCTACAAGAATATTTTCTACCTAACGGTATAACGAATGACTGTCAGAATACATGTAAATCAAACTGAAGGTCTTCAAAAAACTTTTGAGTTCCTTCATATTACATCAACAAATTTTCATTAATTTTAAAGCTAAAAATACGTTTAGAAAAAATTGTCGGTATGTTTAGTGTTAAAAAAATTCCATAACAATCAATATTCATTTATCAGTATTTCTGATTTAGTAGCAGGGTTACGCATGATATCCTCTTCTATTCACAGAAAAGATACTTATAAAATCCTCTTCCATATTCCAAAGAAAAAAAATTGAACCACAACTAGCATGCCATTCTCTCTCCGTGAGCTGTATTCCCAATCATTAGTCCAAAGCTCTGCGAATCTACCTTCTTTCCATGGATGAACACGCATTTCAGCATATCTCCATTGCGCATCAGGGTGATTTCTCAGTCAGCTGTACAAAACGACAAAACGTAAGTAAGATTCTTTGTATCGGTTGTGTTTACGCGCCAGTGTTTACGAGCACTTTAGTCCGGCAGACGAATGGCCTCGGTTAACGAGCGCCGATTACGCACCAATGATTTCTCTTTCCCTGAAACATCACTTCCGGTCCGCCTTGGCTCGGACTACCAGTGATGGTTGTTGGACTCTGTCCGACTCCGGGAACAGTGCCGGGAACGTGATGTATGTTCTCGTTTATCCAGAATGACCGACCACTGCGTTATCCAAGTGAATCCATCATCCCCGGTTTCGATTTCGAAGAAGGCTGGTTTCACTCGAATCAATGAAAGGTGGAGAGAGAACATGATAAGTGACACCCAACGTATTCAGATTGCAAGTATCAAAACTTTGAAATACTTGCTGCCGGGTTCTGGAAACATTTCTGAAGTCATCTTTCAAGTTAGGGGTTGCTCTACTTGAAAATTTCTGAGACTATATCAGAGTGAATTGCGTGGAAATGGGATAAAGTAGCTAACGTTCAAGCGAACGGATGCATTGTGGTTTGGTTGGGATTTATCGGAAAATTTTTAATGATTAAAAATCCATAAATGATTATAGATTAAAAATCCATAACGCAATAGCTACGGAAAATAAGATCAGGAAGATAGAAAATATAATAAACTATTGAGCACAGAGTCCGAAACTTGGTCAGACACGTATAAGTACTCGAAATAAAGGAACGGTGGGAAGGTTGAAAGTCTCGACAGAGGAAGTGGCTAGAAAATGGACGGAAGACATTCTTTATTTGGTGACGTTCTGGAGCTTACCAAGCTGTTTACCAAGGCGACGTCTCGACGCCGCCGCATTCCTTTGTCGATCATTCCTCCAACGTTATAGCGAATGAGTCCGAGCAACTCGTACAATCCTTAGATTTATACTAAGAGTCGTCTCGACAAGTTTCGCGTTGCATCCGCTAGATGGGACTAATTCTAAGTAAAAGCCTTAACACGATCTGCGCGTACGAATCATAGAGTTTTTTTCGAAATCCATAAAGACTGATATTCAAAAAATGTTGTTTATTATTTCAAAGTTCGCTGATATAGATAACAGTGTTCGTTCGCGTTTCAAAGAAAATTTCGAGAGAACGAGGAAAACCATTACGTAACATTACGAGGTAACCTTAAAATCTCTCGCTATTGCGATTGCTTTTCATTCCCCCAACTTCGACTTTACATCACTATTTAAAACGTCCACTCGTACGCTTTTATACACACTTTAAAGATGAGCATTGTAATGTATTAATTAAGTTATTCGGTTTAACCTAGCATACGCTATTAGTGAACATTACAATTCGATAACAGAGTAATTTTAAACTTTGGCAGCGTAGTACGAAACAGCTGCTACAACCATTCTGGCTGAGCGGGTGGATTTTGGCAGATTCGTTCCTCCAGTTTCCAAGAAGCTTCGCTACGTTCGCTTTTATACTTATGCATAGTTGTATCGCACAGATGGTTACGCAATACGCTAAACCTTTAAATGCGTCTACGTTGACTCTAGTATACGGTACAGGCCCGAGCATAATTTCGAAATTGGAAATATTACGTTATTTATTGCAGTCCTGTTGCTCCGAGCCGGGTGGTGCGAAGGAAGAAATTCAATTTATCCTTAGTCGTAGTTTTCCCATAATATCATCCTACTTATTCTTACGTAAGTAAAATTAAAAAGAACATATGTTCCGTAGTAGATTTTATATATAAAAAGGGAAAATAGTGTTTTCTATCGATGGCAAATTTTTTAACCTTAACTCTATCATCGAGTGATTGACGACTGCTCCCACCACCCTCGTATATTATATATTCTTGTTCAATTACATACACCTGCGACTCATTATGTTTCACGTTTACAGAAGGTAGCCTTAAGAATATACAACGCGACAATAACTGTTCACTCTCACTTCGGAGTCGCTCTATTTAGTATTTTATTAATCTTATAAATTATCTGTATCAGGGATGTCACTTATTATTGAAGTTTAGTAACTACACCCTTAGAGTCTTTCGAGCACACGATTTCCGTTTTCATTAGATTGTTCTCACACTTCATTTATACCTCATTCTTTGTATCGTTACGCTTCGCTTTTAAATTTCATTAAGAAAATGCAATAAAGAAATGGGAGAAAATAGAGAAAATACATGCTCAAACCATATTACGCAGTTACGATATTTTTTTATCGGCTTAAGGGTTGCTACGCATTTACACTGCTGTGCGCTCGGCTACTCGCTGAACATTTTCTACGATTATTTCAGGTTATAGGTCCCGCTTGCATCATTCTGTGCTACCCTTTCTTTCTCTCTTCTTTGTTCACAATCCGCATAGCGCCGTCCCAAGCGCGTTCAACTGCATTCGCTGCTCGACTCGTGTAACGAAAACGAAACGAGACGACGTGGTTGTCTGATTTTTTTTTTCGAGTTTAACCAGAATTCTGGATAATAATACCGAACAAGAGACCGAGGTAAATAATGACGAATGAGCGGAACTATGAAATTATTGTACGATCCGCCATCGTGTTCCCCGAGAATCATCTGTGAGGCGTTTTAATCATTTGGGATTATTGCGGAATTTCCTATAAAATACCAGGACGGTTTACTTGTCGTTCGTTCGAACGTGCAAAATTGTAAGTGTTGGACGTGCAAATGTGAAATCGCACCGCGCTGATACACGGAGCAGCTTTTACTTTATTGATGCTTATTTGTACCGTGTCATAAAAGCGAATTTATACGAAAAGCGCAAACTGTTTCTACATATTTGCTTTATTCGTTCATTCGCGTAACTGTACGCCATAGGATCGGTTTTACGTGCAAGTTAAATATCTGACGGGTCCCTTGAGAAGAATTAGATACGGATTCGCAGTATCGATTTGTCGTTATCGATATTTTGAAATTTAAAAGTTCCACGCATGCGCATAGAAGACGACGCTATGCATTTCCTTACGTTAATTACACAGTGGTGGAGTTAAAGTAGTTATGTCCGAACTATAGTAATCAAGTTCATGTCTATAGTTGAAAATGAAAATTGAGCTTTTACGTTGTAACAAAAAATCTTAAACTAAATTAAAAACAATATGTTGCTTCTTTAAAAAATAATATAACAAAATTAATATTATACTAAATACAAAAGTCTTACATTTTTTTCAAGTAGCTTATGCGCGAAAAAAAAACATGACAACTCTGCCCAACTATTGATGCGCGTGAAAAATCTGATTAACATAATAGTAATAATAATAATAAATATAATTTTGTTAATCCAAATATGAACAATATCCTTTGAATACCTGAAGTTAAAGTTTTATTTTTACTACAAAAGAAAAAATCTAAACGGACAATAAAGTCTATATTGAACAAAAGCAGTTCAGTACAATATCAATTATTTTTTACCAAGAATCAAAAAGATGTTTAATTTTGAAATTTGGAATATAACCACCTTAATTAATTTATTCCACACTGCACACATTTTTTATTATCAATCGGCAGTCATTTACGCGCAATTCAACTTACACCTTTGAACATCGATCGTCATGAAATTTGAATTAATGTTTCATTAATAGAAAAAATTGATTTTACACTTATCACGAGATACAAAGTCATTTATGACGTGATCTTACGCCGTTTATCGAAGTTAAATACTCAATATAGTTATACAGTCAATGAGTCCCTATAGTTAGTACAGAGGCCTTATCGAGGGGCAGTGTTTCACTCCTGTATAATGTTTGCTATTCGCAATATTACGATTAATTATTACAGACTAGAGAAACATCCATCTTCCCAAGGTACAGCAACGAAATGTCACAGTGCGGAATCTCTATGAATATTCTATTGAATTCTCTCGGCGATTCTTCGCTCCAGATATTCATCCTGGTCCCCTTGCGCTGCAGAACAAAAGTCATAGAGTGTCGACGTCCCGAAGAAGATCCGGGAGACTTTTAACCCAGTTGTACTCGAGGCGCCATTCTTCGCGGATTTCGAGGTTCTCGCTACCCACGTCCCGCAGTAAGGATTGTTCGGCTTCCTCCAGGGGATGTTGTCGATAGGAATGAGGTCGTTGCCTGTAAGGCAGCTGATGTCTTGCCGCCACGCGGTACTAACTAGCATGATCAGGGGACGACGTGTCCTCCGTTTGCGTGGCGGCGTCCTTCCCTCACGTGAGCGTCGAGTCTCCACAACCCCCGTGACCAGTTTCCCAGGGCAATGGCGGCGGTGTATTCGCCAGGGAAAGACTCGAACATCGCCCCATTGAACATCTGTCCATTGAGCAACGTTCCATACCTATGAAGGAGAAAAATACGATTTTGCGCTCAGTATGAATCGAAATCTGCTCATCGAATTCAAATAGATCGTTTATTCAAAGGCAATTTTATGTAAATTAGTCGAAGTCAACACGAGATATTTCACGTGCCGCGTTTCATATGCGAATTATGAACACGGATCGTGAAATATAATTTTTTAATTCCTTTTTTTTTATTTTTTATATTACGGGCTACAATCTAGACCGTTTGCTCCAGGCATTTTACAAAAATCCTCTGCTGCGGGTTGTATAGAAACGAAAGAGCATGATTCGCGTGCATAGTTTTTCAGTGTGAAAAGTTTACTACAAAAATCGGTCCTTTACTCGTGTTCTTATCTGAAAAGGTTCTACACGTATTTTACCTGATAAGTCTAATCCGCCGATACTGCACACATCCAATCCGCCTGTGCTGGTCGCGCAACAATGTTGCTTAGGACCCAATGGCTTAGGGCGGCAGAGAATCTGAAATCAATCGCGGGAAACAATCAACTCGTTTTGCTGAAGTGCGATAAGGACTGTTTATGGTGGCTATATTTTCAATATCCTCATACGACAGTAAAGTCCGTGATAAAGATTCTGTGATATGGGCAATAAACGGAAATCACTGTAATTATTACATGTTATGGACCTACGACTTATAAAGATCTCGTGGAGATTCATGGGGTGTAAAATTCAAACGAAAAAGTATATACAGGGTGTCCCATTTTAATATCTAACAGATAGATAGCTCTGAAATAAGTAGAAATGGACAAATTTTTTTCATACGAAAGTTCTTCAGTTTCGAGAGAGCAAAATGATGCTGATATTCGTTCATTCGTCGATCAAGCCATTTTAGAGGATTTTAACTTGCCAATTCTTTCTTAAAAAATAACCAATTTTGTTTTTCAGTCAAGATGTTGATTGCATCGAGACAAATTCAAACATTCGTATTCAAATTCGTTTATCGCATGCTATTCTTTGCAAGTGATCTGCACATTTTTAACGCCAGAATCAATTATGTATAAATGTTGTACAAAACAAATTTTTCCATCTCTGCTTATTTCAGAGTTATCCGTCCATGTAAATTAAATTGATACACCCTGTATATGTATATAATCATGACTGCATACGTGCGGTGATCTAAAGTTATTTCTACACATTAACAGTAAATCAATTTGATATATACACGGAGAGTGTCCTAAATAAAAAGTGAGAAAAAACGAAAAGTGTACAATGTTAAGCGTACCATTGAAGGTATGGAAAATAAAAAAATATTTTGTTGTTTTTCTATAAGTTTTGGTAAGTAAATTCAGGATAATTTTGAGTCTGAATTTACTGAAATAGCGAGAAAAAGAATTTGCAAAATAATATAGAGTATTCGCGGTACTTGGAATTTCCATTATTTTACATTTTACGAGATAAATAAATGTTTATAAATACCACAGCTCTTATCCTCGCTAATGTCATGTAATATCATTATGATTTGCGTAAGAAACTTGAACCTCGATCTTTTGAGCAAATAACTGAAATCCTTCTAATGGCACTAACGAGATCTTTGTAAAGCGTACGCTTTATATGGTACAGAGGCATTCGGCAAGAAACGTTTTGATACCATATAAATGTGACGTAGTCCTTTAATGACATTTTCTCACAACCTCCTATTCCAAAAGGAAAGTACTTAGTGCCTTAAAAGAAAAGTATGTTCAAGTTGAGTTCCATTAAATTTTCTAAATTCTGTAGCACTTCGAAAAGTTGGGCTAAACTTTTTAATAAAGCCTGTAACTCTTGTAACTTTCTTAAACCAATAGCTTCATCGTCATGAAACTTTTCGTTTCGATATCAAATCGTCAAATTGTTCACTATAGAAAACAATAGTATATTAAATATACAATTTTGATCATTGACGTACCGATATGCTTCAAACATTTTTTTGCAAAAAATTTTTAAGAACCTGTCTATCCGTCACAAGAGCTGTGAGCGAAATTGTACCCTACAATCTATTAGTCTTCCGCATTCGTTTCTATTTACAGTAAAAAAGAAACTTTTCCAACCCCATGAATTCCTTTATTAGATAACGACAGACATATTGATGCATATTTTATTGCGTTGAGATGCATTTAAAGTAGTGTGAAATGGATGCGAAACCATTTTTTAAAAAAACACTACATTACCCTATACCGTACAGGGTCCTTCCTTACCGACCTCAGTTCCAAATTTTCGATAGAACTTTCCTGGGGTATTTTCATACATCTAATACAGTTCTAGGGTTAATACCTTCGTGTAAAGCAGCTCCCTAGAGATACGCCTGAAGTGATTATTGAGCAGCCAGTAGAGAAAGGGATTCCAAAAGCTGTTGGACAAAGCGAGCCACGTGGCGAGGAAGTCGAGAAATGGCGGAGGCTTGCTTCCTGTGCAGGCTGCCACAACTTCCTGAATAGTCCATGGCGTGACCATCACGATGAAACCAAGGCTCATCGCCGCCATTGTCCTCGAGGCTGACGTCGACAGACGCCTCTCGTGCGCCACAAGCTGTAACCAAATATCAACGTTCCCAGTTGGTATCGCTTTCAGTTATATTCTTCGTAACTCCTCTTTCCAGGTGCGAATTCTCCTAACCTCAAATTGAGAAACAGTCTACTGGATTGAAAACTATTTACACCCATGAGTTGTATCGCCAGCGCCTCACGTTAGTGAACGGGGTTAACGTTGTGAGTTAAGCCCGTCAACGTCAAAGCATTACGGAGCGCGGGATTATGAATCCAGCCATTTGCCGTCGCGTTTACGTCTACGTCGACGTTAAGGACGACTAAACGCATCAACGTTCGCGGGCAGTGTGCATAAAGATCCTAGGGATACTACAAGGACTTACTACCCTTGTGAAAAACATGTTTCTCGTCTTCCTAATATTTTATGCAATTATTTTCTTTCTTATCATGGAAGCCTGACATGCTTACCCTGTACATGTTATAAGATATAACACGGTACTGATGTACGTAAGGGATATAAAAATTTCCAGCAGATGCTTTAAAATTCATAGTGTTCGTATTGATCATATAAAATGACAAGCGGAATGTCATTTAAAAGAAAAAAGGGTACTGGGACAAAGAACGTGACGAATACGTGGGAATGATGTATAAACGGTGAACTATTGTTCTCATAGAAATAGAATGGAATATGCGACAGGCGACAGAAAAACATTTATTCAGAATTGAAATATGAAAATAAGCCATTAGCATACGGGGTGATACCACGGTGGGGCATCGCGCAAGACAAATTGCTGTGCCGACATTAGCATGTTGAGATTTATAGTCCGAACTTGCGCGACGTTGGATTTGTGTTACGTATGTATGTATAGAAATACAGCACGCGAAATCCCTGTGCATCTTCGAAATTTCAATTTCATATATCGTAGAAACTTGCCCATGTTCTATGAATTTTATTCTCGTGTTCGATCGACTTTATTTCAGTTAAACTATCGGATTACAAATTCGATCCGTAAATCGGATTTTGTATGTACAGGCGTATCTACTCACTTATTCCTATAATAAAACTATGAAATAATCCCAGAGGATTGTACTAACTTGTGTAGCCAGAGCTACACGAGTATCGATCGAGGAATAAAAATAATTAAAATGAAAAATCATAAAGTTTTACAATAAAGGTAACAGGATTGAAGTATGAGGGAACAAAAAAAGTGATAGTCTCGCTGGTTTCGCAATTACATTAACTAAGAATAATGGTCCAGTTCTTCGTGACCAGGAAAAGTTAATAAGAGAAAGATCAATTGTGTTATTTTCTTTTATGGCAAAAATACTTTTATGCTCTGTCGTGTCTCTTTTATTCACAAGGGAAAAGACAGAGGAGTCGTACACGTGCTCGAGTATATTTAGCTTTGAAATAATTTCTGTAGAAAGGAAAAAATATATATTATGGCCAACTGAAAAGTATACAGAAATACGAGCTGCGCATGGTCAATGTATTGAATCCAGATGCGTTCCTTTGTCAGCCTTTTGCAAATACCGCCAATGTATTCGAACTGCATTGATTGCTGACATTCAACATATGAAATCCTGATTAATATGAGCATCAATAGAGACTATTTTGCTGAATTTTTTCATATAAATCTAAAGTTTACGTTTATATTTTAGAGTAAATGACGTTTATATCCAAAGTACGGTATTAAATCTTACAAGCAAATAATCTGCGCTGTATTATCTTCGGTAGAGACAATGGTCAGTTGAATAATTTATGGATATATTTAACCCTAAAAAGCGTACAGGGATTCGCCAGGACCCTACTCTCTTCTATGCTACGTATCTCTTCAAGGATTAAGAATTTAAACGGAGTGGAGCTTCTGTGAGTTAATTTTTAAATATTCGTATTTACCAGGACTCCTTGTGTGACGTTTTTGAATATTCCACTTGAAACAAAGAGTATTGATATATGTATTTTAGAAAGTATTTTATTTAATTTCGGAGTAAGTAAACGACAAGAACTGACAATTTTGGGAACATCGTTATATATTGATCGAATCCAGTTAAATAAATAAACGAAACTTACTATCGAGCTTTAGCAATTTATTCATTTCGAAATATATTTCTTAAAAAAATTTATAAAACGCTCACAGAAACAAATTTTAAAAGTATCACCAATCGACCATGCATGCATAGTTCATACGTAAGCGAATATTATAGCGTGACTTTCATTAGTATTAATCGATTTCAATGTCAATGCGACATAGAATTTTATAATTACACAGCAGCATTTCTCATTATTGTTGAAAATATTAATTCAAATATTCATGAATTCTGCAAAGTATAACAAAACCGCAACTAGGATTTGTCAAGATAAGCGAGATCGAAGAACACTAAAAACAATTTGAGGATGTAGAATATTTATCGAAAGCACAATTCATCCTGATTGAGGAACACGCGTATACAGCGAGCAGGTGAGTTTAGTAGATCAGTCGTATGGATTTTACAGAATTCTCGTTATCACTCAACAACGGGTCTCACGTTATTATCCTTTTTGCCATTATCCCATTCGCAGTGGTATGTACC
Organism: Calameuta pallipes; assembly: GCA_030142375.1. Lineage (NCBI taxonomy): Eukaryota > Metazoa > Arthropoda > Insecta > Hymenoptera > Cephidae > Calameuta > Calameuta pallipes. Next base: position 423,144 of record JARQSW010000049.1, read on the forward strand.
AGGGGACAGTTTTATTCGATTTTATTTCTCCCCAATCCACACTCATCTTGGTGTTCGTTTTTATTTCACCATCCCCAGCCATGGCATGTTCTTATTGGGAAATTGTCTCCGAATTCATGTGGTTTTCGATTTTGCCATTCTTCTCCTCCTTCTTCTTCTATACCGAATGCATTTCTCCTCCGAGAAGAGAAGAAAATAGCGCACTCCTCGTTATTCAATAACCTAGCATATTTCTTTGTTTCAAATCTTCATTCATTTTAATCGTCAAACTATTCAATTTCCCATTGCCCCTACAGCTCTTATACTCGTAGCTCTTTCTTCTCTGACATGAGAAATCTTTTGCTTTTCATTTTTACTTCTCGCTCGAAGAAAAGATCAGAATGGGAAGGATAATCCCGGATAAGGCAATCTTCCTCCTGTAGAATCCCACTGATCCTGATTCTCACCTCCTCTTCATGACTATATCGTTAATACATATTCCACCCTCGCACGAGGTACGATCAGGAAATTACATAAATTTTCACTCAATACGGCCGTCGGAAATGGACGACTAGAAGATATTTTCGGCCAAAGAAAAACAACCGTCTAGCAATATTATATAACTTGGCGTGCTTATGGGGAAACTTTAAAAAAATTATTTACGTGAGCAAAGTAAGCAGTATGACAAATCTTCATGGTTTATTTTTTACGCATGACTGCATGGAAGTTTCTTACGTATTCGCCATAAAAAAGTTCGTGCGCGTGTGTCTGCTTGCACGCATGCAACATTTTTTGGGCAAAATTCCAAACGAACGGTTAAACCGATTGAAGCTCAATTTATAGGAGATACACTGTTCCGGATGTAGACGGAACATTTGTAGATGCTCGGCATTTCCGGTTTCAAGACAATGCATACGGTAAGCTCGTAAAACTTAGTGTCATGTGCTTCGTATACAAAATTCTAAGTGACCCGTTTATCAAATCGGGTTGAAATTAAAAGAAAAAATGATCACAAAATATTAAGCACTTTATTTTTGAAAATACCGTATATACGAAATTTTTTTCGCAACGACGAATAAAATGTGACCGCATCGTTGAAACGATCGTTCTTCATGGTAAAACTGTTAGCTTTGATATTTTGCATTATACTAAACTTCCTTGTTTACTAGCTATGGTTATTAAATATCTCATATTGACTTCTTTCACGTTGCTAAGCGAGAATATGTGTCAATGCTATTCTCATATTGATCAGAAGATACCCCCCCTATCCCCCTCTCGCATCTTTTCCGTCTGCGTTCGACTGCCCTAGCGCCGCGACGCTGCCTTCCTGATTCCCACACAGTTTTCTCGTTTCAGACTATCATTTGGATTCACCGTCGCCCCCATCTACGCAAAGGAACTCATCCCCTATTTATCCCTACCGCCATCAAGTTCGCTTCGAGGAAACCGTCGATGGCTCTATGAAACCCTCGCAATCCAATAACTTGACGAATATAACAATTCCTCGGATGCGCAAGCACAAATATATACATATATACACTTATATTGGTATACTTATGTACAGATATATTGGCCAATAAGAAGAATGGAAATGTACTTCACGAATGTGAGAAATGTTACCAAGACCTAGGGTGGCTGCTGTTATATTCCCTGGATAATTCTCTCAACACTTTACTCGATATTGAATAGGCGTTTGACGAATGCTTCCAGCTTCCGAATCAATGAGCCTTCGGACGAAGTTTTTCAACGGTCCCCGAATGCTTGGGGCTTTAAAACTGTAATACAAAATAAATATAAATTTATTAATCACTCTCGATTAAAATTATTCTATCATTTTTATAAAATTGTTTTTTTTTTCAATTATGTAGATTTTTACTCACATTTACAATCTACGTATTAACGGAGTTACGGCATGCGATGTTAGAAACATTATGGGTGTACTTATCCACCGACGTAGGAGGATTATTCACCGTTTATTAAAAAGGACTTTAATGGAGGATTGGAATAGGTACTAGCCCTTATGTAATTTTCTGTCAATCGTATCGAGTCTTTAAGAAAAATCTTGTAAGTCTCCATACCTCGATGACCTTTATTAATAATTAAACTTTTTCTCTTTTTATTTCCTGGAGAGTCTTGCGCCTTTATAGAACATAGCAAGATCTCGAAGATATCTTCAGAATACATTTCCAGGCCGTTGACCTAAATTGGAGTACATGAGGGCACATCGGTAATATGAGAGACTTTTTTTTAAATAAGTTCTCTGCGTGGTTTTCTATTATCGTTGAGAATATTCCAAATATATGCATCGGTATTTTGAAAAAAAAATGTAATAACGATAACGGATTTTGACCATAAGTATATTAAAATTTGATTACAATGTCCAAGAGCGAACGCGATAAATTGAAGAAAACTCAAAATTTCAAGATAATCCTCAACTCGGTGATAACCATTTAACAAATCAGAACAGTTTAATCCAAGGGATTGTAAATTAATCCGTTGGATTAAAATTGAAATAATACCACCGAAAACGGATATAATACCGCCTGTCAAAACTTTGACAGATCGCAGTATTACCCCATGTAGGAAATATTAAAGTGATTCGTTAGAGAAGTAGGTAGGTACGTAGAGAGAAACGCGAAAAAATACGATTGTCAATCATTATAACGCTAACGAGGACACGATTTCAAATGGTTAATTGCATCTGCACCAGTAAAGCAACGTGAGCAGAACGTTCAACGTGTTCAAATTAAAATCCATTTTCATGGCTTATTCGGCCGTCGCTAATTCCTCAGCGAAGTCGTAGGGCCTCCCTGTATTCCGAACCTGTCTCGTGTTGAAAGTTAAGAGAACGAAAGATAAAATGTATGTAGACGAGGATGAAGAATAGTAATACGAAAAAAGGGGGGGAAACGGACGTTTCCGCTTCGAATCAATTCCCGTCGGGCCAGGCGCTCGTTACGGCAAAGACAAAAGAACGAAGCCACTCTCGAGCTTTCGAGTTGTTCGGCCATTCTCGCTCGTACATGCACTCTTCTAGTTTTCCACTCTTCCACTTTTCCCTCCTGCTACCCAGAAGCTCCTCCGTCCTCTGTTGATCTCGAGTTTCGCCATTTCGTTCGTCTCCTTCCTCCGCATCTCGATTGCTCTTCTACAAGTGTCTCCAACAAAGTCCCTAGAAGAGTCGAACGTGGCGAATTATTCTGGTTGCTATCAAGTTGAAATGCTTTAGCTATACGGCTGGATATACTACTGGTTGCTGTTGAAGATTCCTGAGGTCACGAGAGGTCATGTACCAACTACGTGGAGGTGCAGTAAAAGTCTTTGGAAGGAGAAGCCATTTTGATCATCGCTCGAACGTCTTACGATAATCGAGTGAGTGTGTCTCCGCGTCGTTAGTCGATTTCTTTTCTTTCTGACTCGTAACCACCTCGTATTTCTTACTACCTAAGAATTTCACCGGAAGTGGGTTAAGTGCAAAGCGACAAGGGATCCACGAAATCCCTTAGCCATTTTCCGGTTAATGCACTCTTGTTCGGCTAAACGCTCAAGCGTACCTTACGAGCTCATTATAATGGTGGGAAAGATGTCATAACAAGATCATCCAAAGGGGTTACGAGTGAAAAAAAGAGAGATAAAATGAGAGACGATGAGAATTATCTAGATCGTAACTGCTTCTCGAAGTGGCCGATAAATGTTGCTCGTGAGGATTAACTTTAAATGCACTAAAAGGCTATTCCTCGTGGTAAAGGAACATGACGCTGTTGGTTGGACTAGTCAATGTTTAAATGAACTGAATCTACCCCATTGTGACTTGTGTCTCCCATCGACACTTTTTCCGGCTTTGTTCCCATTTTACACGGACTCTTTGGAATTGGCGGAACAAATGGAATTAATGACGGTTGCGGAAGTACAAACAGCACTTCCGCCACGGATTATCAGAAGCATTAAATCATCCTATTGGATTTTGTGAAAATTCAAAAATGGATGCACACTCATTTTACAGTGGCATGGTAATTATGCTGTGTGTGTGCGCGTGCGCGCGTGCGTGTGTGTGCGCATGGTAATATGATATGAGATAATATGTCATCCAGAAATATTAGTTTTAATTTCCTTTCTGAGTATCTCATTTCCCAATTTTCCCGAACCAATCATACCAACATCGATATCCCTATTCCTTCTGGCAGCGATAAGAAAGATGATCGATCGTCCTAGAGCAAGACGTTAAATAAAATGGGTGAACTTCCTCTAGCATTCTACAAAAATCTTTTTGACCCCTCGCCCTCAACGCTCATCTCCGACATAGCTTCTACTCACGGACCAGTAAGGCCAGCCTGATGTATTTGTAGTCGCATAAATCTAATCCGTAATTCGCTCGACCGCTCAGAATTTTGCAGAGTGTTATGCCGGGATCCCGCGCGTATCGAAAAATCGGAAATTGCAACTCCCGAGGCTTTCAGATTTTTTCTCTAGCGAACCAATGAGGCAAATATCCAATGAGAATTCGGGTCATGAATATGAGAACAAGGGGAACCGCTTTGCTCCGTTCACAAAGAGATCTGGCTAATGTTGAGACAAATGTGATTTCCCAGCGGAGCGCAAGAAAATATTATTTGCTCTTTGAAAACTGGGTCGCGCTATCTTCCATCTCGAGCGATCCTTACGGAAGAGAATGGAACTTACTGATGTACATGGGTTTTTTTTCCTAAAAATTTTTCCGTGACACTCGTGTAATCAGTAACTCACGTCAAATGTTTTCTTCGTTGTGGCATCATAATAACTGAAATATAAAAATTCCATAGAAGATTCTCCTCAAATCATACTTAGACGTAATTAGCCCTGACTGTGCGCTTTAAATATTCGAGATAATAAATTGCTAATCGTTTGCGAATTTCTTAGTATCTCCAGTGACTTTTTTACGTAACTCTATAAGTCCTTTTATACAATCCTTCCTGGTGTATTAAGCTTCATAATACAGTCCCATAGCACAATGTCTTCAGCATCTCTAAGCAATTAGTTAATTACTGACAATTGTTGTAACTTCAATTGTTAACAAGTAAGCACAAACGCAAGTTCGTTTAGGAAACAACAATTGATCTCTTGCTGGATGTTTGTCCACAGATTGGTCCAATCTCCAAGGTAGCGGAAATCATTGAATGGGATCCTTTATCACGAGGAAAGTCGCTTTGATCCTGGAAACATTCATCAAGTATTGAATACTCTGTTCGTGCAGTTGCTTCATACTTGTCTCTCAGGTTAGTCCCAATTTAGGATGTAATCTTTATGAAATGATGGAAAATACATTTGAAGCTCTTTTTTGGCCTTCATGTGAATTAATCTCTGTATTGATTTATTCAGTCCGCCAGTTGCTTTCCTATACGCCGAACTTTAATATATCATGGCAAGGCAGTGGACCGTTTATCATTTCCTGAAAAAGGAATGAACAATAATACGCGCGATATCGCGTTTTACTATTTTCGTCAATATACCTATCATCTAGAATCCGTGGAAGTTCGATTTTCAGAATGTAGCAATTGGAAGGAAACTTTGTTTGTGTACAGAGCATGGATCTTACTTGATGTATCTGCTTATAACGTAGTTCCCTTTGACGACTGTCTGTATGTCTCCTAATTGCATTGTTTATTGTAATTAGCTCATATAGTACTCCGACGAGAGTTCGTAATTGACAAAAAACAAATTTTCCTTTATCAAATTAAAGCATTCGAGCTGAGTCAAATCCGATCAAAAATTTATATAATAATCCGGTTTCACTTTATTCTTCATTTAAATGATTTCCATTTTTTAAATTTAAAAGAATATCATATTTTACAGGTTCACGCTGTATAATCTAACTATTATATTAATTACGCTTTTAGCCTAGAGATTTTTATTCTTCTTTCTCATTATTCCTTTCAATTTTCTAAATTTTTTACGTTTCCCCTCCTTTTTTTATCTTGGCCAGTCAAAGTAGTCGTTTTCTCTCTTTTAGGTTATGGATTAAATAATCTCTCGAAATCTCCGTCGCGGAGTCGGCTGAGCTTTGAGAGATGGAAAAAAAATCGTAAAAGCGAGGGAGGCATTGAATGACTATGCGAGCTGTCTCGAGGGAGACCTGAATTCACCTAGAATTCACGCCAAGGATTCACACCGTGAATTCATCCAGCTGGAGAAGATTCTATCTCCTTTAAAGTTGGCCGCTAAGAGGTCCGTGACGATTTTTTTCAATTTTTTTTTTGTCGCCGTTATTCTAATCTACGATGACAAGTCTCCGTGATGCTAGTGCTCGTAAATTCTCATTCTTTTTTTCGTGAATTGCACCGCATGGGGAAGTTTCCTTTACGATTCGCCATGAGTAAGGCATCGTTATTGGTCAATGGATGCTTTCACGAATAGTTATAAGCTACACATAACTTCCGGTTGGTTTGCCCTGTCTAAATATATTGTTACGCCAAAACTTCAGGGAGTAATGGAAGTTTGCGAAACATCCCTTAAAACTCACCGCTCACGGAATATGCCTGAGCATTATCTTCTCGTGATCAACGGAAAGCCTCGACGATCTTCGCTGGAAAAATTCTTTTACAAAAATGCTGTTACTTAAGTCCATGATGAACGCCGTGACCAGAAGTTAAATTTCTTTCGTAAAAATGGAATGTCGCACGTATAGGCATTAAATTGTGGAAATTACTTCATGTGAACGTTTTTCATTTCTCCTCTGCCACTGCGGAAATATTATGCGAATATCGAACGAACGCGTTAAGAGTACTACTTTTTAAAATACTCACGTAATCTTCATTAAGAGGCAGTGGTTATTATTATTTATTAATTTCACAATTACGAAAATTATATATTGATAAGGAATAATTAAAAAATCGAAAAGATATCTAGAAAAGCAATACCTTAATGCGTTCTTTTTAATCTCTTGATTCTTCTTAAGATAACGGTTATATTAATCACTATGAAAATGGAATATAGTTGTTAACTATATTTTTTTTAAATTATACAATAAATTCAAGCCGATTGTTAAAGATTTAAATAATTCAAAAAATTACGTGACAGTATCAACAGTCTCCTTCAGATTTTAAAATCAACTCAACATTACGTATATTTAATCGAGTAGGTATTTATAGACACAGTAAATCCGTAACATCAAACGATGATAAATTGCCATCGTCAACTTTTAGTATCACGTGTTTATAAATTCTTTTCTTGTCACCATATTTCGCAAAGATCAACATGCAAATTGTGTCTTTAAATTTAATTATTTTTATCCATTCCTCTTTCATAAAAATAATCTTGCATGTGCATAAAGGAGAGAAAGCTTTCCCGTAGTTTTGAGTCTGCAAGGGACGGTTATACGAATGTGGGAAAGGGAGTGCAAATATTTTTGGCAAACACGTCACGTTCGCAAATTGCTTCGATAACGAGTATCAGTTCCACAGGGTGTAAAGGTGAGTTTTCGAAAGTGGCGTTTGGGTGAAAAGACTCGTAGAAAGTTTCTCAAGGTCAAAGAGAAGGGTGCGTTCTTACCAAATTGCAAACTATTATCACCATTATCAGTCGTCAAACGAAACTCACCCTTTCGATGTGACCGCCGCTGACAACTTCCGGCGTATTAACGCAGACAACCCGCTTCAGACGCAACTTGTTGACATGGAAGGCTGATCCATAGCAGTACATCAGTACCATAGTGGTCGGAAAGTAGAAGCAGCAGCAGGCGAGTATCCTGAAAAGGGGGAAAACTTTAATTAACTATCCTTGTGGTTAGGGGTAAATTTCAAAGAGCGACAGTGGCGCCATCTGCGCGAATACTGGCTGATGGAGGCAAATAACCCGCGGACCTTCCGCTCATAAAATTCCTTACTCGTTTCTTTAAGGAAGATCAACGAGAACAGCGTCCTGACAAAGAGATCGATAAAAAGACGCCATTGGCCGAAGCCGAAAGAAAAAGGGAATTATCTTCCCGGCATAATGCGTCCCGATGCTCGACATCTACTCGACTCGATGATCTTGCTATACTAGTAAATGGTGCGATACCTCAGGGAGGCTCTGGCGAAGAAGGGATCGCAGGCGAGAAGACCGGATCCGTTGAAATAGTAGCCACCCCTCGGTAGAACCAAAGCTCCGAAAACGGCGACGCTCGCTATCCAAGTCGTTGACATCACTGCGACGCAACCCTGCCGCATGTAATACTGTGTCAACATAGACAAAAACCAATGTATACATACACTCATCGATATCGTCTAGCATTTATTGGATCGCCCTAACTGCCTGACAAACATAATCTAAAATATACAGTAGGTATATAGTACATCATAAAATGTTGGTGCATGCAAATTTCAAGGAGGCTCCAAAGCTTTTTGAGACATCACGCTTCTTTTTGGACATAACCAAAGAAACGGCCGTCAAAGAGAACATTTCGGCTTTATGGCCGCGTGGACATTCTACGAAGGACGTTTCGCAGACGGAACGACTCCTCGTACTTACTATGTTATTGTCATGATCTCACGATACGTTCGTGCGTTGTGGTGATATAGGAAACTGTATGGGGACATTATGGTGGGCGATAATACGCTACCCTGAACCGTCCGCTGTCGAGGAATCCTCTCTATCAGTTTCGCGAATAGGAGTCATAAGTTTCAACAGGTTTTATCGCACTTTGGGTTTTATCGGTTGGGTTAGCCCGTGTTGAGAATCAACGGGATTAGATGTTCTTTCTGAGCCTCTGAAAGGGTACCGAGGACTTGTATGTGAACCAGTGCGTCGTCCAGGTTGGTAGTGCGAAATAAACAGAAACTCTCAAGATATTGCCTTATAAGTTATAACTTATAACTATAATATATAGTGTAAATGTATAACGATACAAATTAAACTAACTCGGCCTTCTATTATCAGTATCGCAAACCAGCGAGTAATTATTCCAATTTCAGAGCCACCGTTCCTGGACTCGACCCACTCATCTTCGGACCATCGGCCAGTATATTACCCACGAACTGACCGTGCTATCTTTCTGGGACGTGATTGGGCCTTTTTGTATTCGACTTTTGAATGTTGGTCATCGAATGTAATTTGATTGGCTTTTTTTTTTTTTGAAAAAGTAAACTCGCCGATTTCCAGGGATACGTTCCGGGGTCTGTTACGATGACAACGGGACGGCAATACACTCTTCGGGACTTTCCTGACTACAGATGATCTCATCTTCATCTCATATCTTCAAGAGTAACATATTATATGTAAGAATCTTATATGAAAATGACAAATGAGATTTTGAGTGGCGCAAAGTGGTACTGCTGACTTGCGATTTTGCAAAATTACTTTCAAATCGTAAGCGCCCATCTTACTGAAAATTCTTAGGGTGGCTTTCCACTGTGTGATTTACCTTGCAATTAAGCTCGCGATGATGACGCCTAAATGCACCGTGCTTGCCGATGACGGGCAGCCAAGAAACGTAGTTACTTAACTTAACAGTTAACTATAAATTTTCCCACACTTTCCTATCGGATTTTCTACCTAATTTCATTATTGGAATATTTTGTTGAAGGTAAAAACGAGTTTTCCGGGCAGATTGTAAAAAACGCTATCACGGAAAACTTTTAGAGTTATACGACACTTTCGATCAAAGTTTATTCGCCTAATTTCGATCTTTAATCACTTGATAATTAGTGCTTGGTCCAAAGAAGCTGTGAGACTCGAAGTTACCGTGGAAGATATAATACATGAAACAGAAACTGGTAACAATTCGGCGAGCATATCTGAGGAAGCGAAGCAGAAACAGAGTAAACCGCATAGTCTAATCAGTAGCTTGCAGATTTTCTGTGTATGAAAATTTCTACTTATTATTACACTTATTCCATTTCTAATGGGAACTCGATCATGTATGACACTTTGTGTTGCGTTTCTTTTTTTTTTAATAAAATTATAACGGTTACCCACAAACGATCTTAATGATAATGAAACCGATAGGATTTTAGAAAGATTTGAAATCATTCTGAGTAACAAAAGACGATTGAAAATTGTATATGATGTCTGTCTGAGTGAACAGAGGCAATAGGGAATAGCCAAGGTTCTTGAAATATTCTCGAACCCTTTTATCTCGTATATCATTGACTGTTTGATGTACTTTTATAGGATATCAATTTTAACGCGATAAAATAAATTTTTTTCTATAGAAATGAACAAAAATGAAATTGTGGAATAAAAAATCGAGTACGTTGACACCGAAATATTTTAAAACGTTATACAACTAGATACGTATACAACTAGTACGTAAATAGTTTACTAAACTCTGAACAGTCTCTTTTAGCTGCAACGTTTAAACGTCTCCGTGATGCAGTGTGTGCCAAAATAGCTATTTCTTTCGAATAGACGCGGCCACACATACCAATGGGAGTAAACCCTATTGTTTTCGCAAAGTCGGATGTACAAGACACAAGTATGTGAGTTACGAGCGGGCGTGTTGGAAAAGTAAGTAGTACTCGGAATCCCGTAGCAGTGAGAATCGATCAGACGCGCAAGAAGTGCTGCGTTTCAAAAAAAAAAAGAGAACTCAAAAAGAACAAGTAAACGAAAAACTCGACAATCCAGTAGATCGTGTAGCCTACATGCTCAATTTTGTAACGAATGGAGAAACGGAGGAAGCGAATTCGATAGTCTGAAAATTACAGAGAATGGAAGGGACTAGTCAGCAATTCATTAGATCGCTCTTTTTGTCTCGAGAGCTTTATCTATGAGACTACTGGTTTTTCTCGATTTAACGACTAGTCAGCCAGCCTCCTATGGACCAATCACTGTCCAATCAAAGCCGCAGCATTAAATCACCATTACGCTACACCGCCCACGATTCTTTTCGCGTGACTTCGTTAATTAGTCTTACCCTCACACTTCGGTCGTACAATTTTAAATTGATCCTCCTACGATCAGAGGGTCGAAGCAGTTGATCAATATGTAGCGTGTAATAACTTCCTGCAGGCATTTATGGAGAGGGCAGCACGAGAAGGTCCTGCACAATTTTACTTTCCTTTGTCTGGAACCTGATCAGGATAGCTAATGAAAATCTAGATGTACTCGAGAATTTAAAGGTTGCTTATAACACTCCCCTAAATGCTCCCCGTAACGCTTTCGACAGGTTTCCTTCATGAATTCAAAACGAAAAGCCATTGAAATTACAATGATAATTACGTATACTTGAGTCTGTAGGTTATTAATAAATAATATGGAATCAATAAGAAGTATACATACATATGTATACATATAGTTGTTACTGTAGTAGTAAGTTCGGTCTAGCGTTATTCTGACGTTTACACTCATTTCTAGTTGATCGTCTAACGTGGTGTCACGTGGTGCATTAGAGAATGTTTTTAACAATAATTCTCACGATTCTGATAAGCTTTCAGTTAGACTTAATATCAGTGTTTCCAATGGGAGAAGATCAATGAATGCCAATTGCAAACGAGCTTAGTCTACGAGATATATTTTTAATGATATAATATAAATGATATATATTAGTGAAATTGTGACGTTCATTCGAGGTTAGAGTCTTTTTTCATATAGAGTAAAGCGATCCCTAAAATCTAGATCGAGATTACTGCAGAGATCGATCGAGTAACGAAAATTATAGTTCTGAAAGAATATATCAATCTTTTGACATCAGCGAGCACACCTTTGAAAAAATAAGACATGTTCATTTATTTTATTTAAATTGCGAATTTTCTCTTATAAAAGGTGAAATTATACGGAAAGCAGCGAATGAGTCAAAATATGTGAAGCACGTACCGCCATAATCCTCCATGATAAATCGGTCCCTTTGTGCTGTCATCTCGAACGGAAAATTTGTTAATAAAACCCGATAATGAAATTTCATCACTTCGTGTTGCGTTCCCTTAAGCACGCTACTAAAGTTCTCCATGAAGAAAGCAAGCCCTTATTTGCCCAAGTTCATGGGACAGGGGTGAAAGGTATACGCTGTCTATATAATGAGGGATGATTGATACAGAGATGTTTACAGTGTTGCCAACTAAGGTGCTATTATAAAACCTACATCATTTATCACACCTTCCACGCGGAGTTTTAGCTTACGATGGAATTTCGAGGCGCAGCGCTTCGTTATTACATTTCGACGAATAATATTTAACAAATGAGCGAATCAATTTTCATGGTTAGTCGGCTTAGCACTGTTGCCAATTTGCGAATATCAAATAAGATCTACGTTGAAAACCCCAGATTGCGTCTACAGAGACGGCATATGGTTTACCGTGTTTTTTACTGTGCCATCTCAAACACCTTTACCTCGTACTTTAAATACGAAATAACTAGAATAAGATCGCTAAACGCTCATAGGTCGATGGTTTTTCAAAAAAGAGGTTAAATGAAATTGCTGGATCTACAAATAAATGTATGGTAATATGTTGATTTGATTTGATGTTTATAAATTGAAAAGCTAATATATTATTGATCATCGGAAATTCAGAACCCATCACTCTAATGCTTATTAAATTGTTATTCGATTGAAATATTATTTTTGGTTAACGACATTTACGCAATTTGACTAAAAGATTCGTCAGATGGATTCGAGGGTTTGAAAAGGTGCGCGGGGTCACGGAGGAGAGCGCTACTTTACATTTTGATGTGCTTTTAAATCTTCTCTAAAATTCATTTTATTCCGGACAGGGGTTTGCCTTTTTATGACCTATGAAGGGTAGGGTGATAGGTCAGGTTGGTATTATAATTCCCTTCATTTAGTATTTGTATTTATATCTCAATACTCGGCTCGACGAACCGCGAAAAACTCGTTAAAAATTATGGAATTAAAAGGCAACAAAAGATAATGCAAAAAGCGTGAACACTGCTCATCGCGATTCGAGTATTTTGAATTCGATATGACTTTTGCGTGTCGACTTCTTAAAAATATGCATGCCAAATATAATGTTTTTCGCGAACCTGGAGTCTTCTGAAGACAAGAAATTTTACGATTTGATGCAGTAAAGTGGAATAGAAAAAGAAAGAAAGTAGGCGGAAATAAGATAGAAGGGAAAAACACAGATCCCAATTCATGCTGCTGCTTCTCTGACAGAAACCTTCGTCGTATCGAACAATTCAATTTATCCAATACATCCCCTATTTCCTGGGAAACTAAAGTTTCCCGATAATTTTTCAATAATACCAACCTCACTCCACAGCGATTCGCAAGCTTCAAGTTTTGCGGTCCGCAAAACTTTATTTTGACACTCAACGCCAATAATTGCAATAATAGATTTCGCGCGGAGACGCTTCTTACGATCGTAAATTTAGAATAGGGGTTGAGTCGAGAGACCAGCGAGTGGATGGTAGAAAAAAATATCCTAGAAAAATACGCTCGTTTACCAGTCGTAAGGAGATGAACAGGAATTGAAAGAATTTTAATAAAGGGAGGTCAAAAAATTTATAACAAAAATGCGTCCCGATATGAACTCTCACCATAGGTTATTCTCCTCTTGCAAAGATAGGGGCTACGTAAATTAAGGATGATTTTTGTAAGTCAGAGCTATACTAATCAATTGGATTATTTTTCAGATTTACATCAAAGTTCATCTCTTGGGTGCTTCATACTGACATTGACAAGAAACCTGCATAAACAAATGGAATATGAATATTTCTTCGTGTCTCTGTCATGCACTAAAAAAGTTAGAAATGACTCTTGACACCCAACATGAAAATAAGTTTTCTTCGATAAGGAGAACAGGGCATGAACTTAACATCGACCCAGCATCGAACCTAATGCGAATAAGTTCATTCTCTACGTTCTGCTTTTAAATGGCTCAAGTTTTACTTTTCTTGATTAGACCTACATATCAATAATTAATAATAATTGGAAAAAATTTTTTTCTCGATACATTTCCCAGTAGTTATACATATATCTGCTATACGATGACAAAATAGGAAGAAGTTACTAGCATTCAAAGTTGGTATCCATTGTAAAACTTCATAAACATCTCATATCTCCTAACACAAATTACATCCTTCGACATGAAGAATGATATGTATTTTTCACGATAACACTGTCACTGATAAGGATCGAAATTTCAATTACGTACATGGAAATATCCATAGAGACACATTGAACAGACTTCAATCCACGCCAATTCGAAACAACCACTTTGTCTGAAAAGTGACAGAAGCCACGAAGGATCAGCAAAAAAAACGAGTGTTAAAAGCCCACAGTCTTTCTTTTTTACGATCCCGACATACTTTTCCATCAGAATATCACAATGTCCTAGCCTCTTTCTCATTCTAGTATCCAATTCATCTCAGATCCTTTATTTCGTTCATTGTTTGGAGTGTCCCAAACGAAATTGATTATTTGTAACTTTCGAGCGCTTCAACTGAAATTAGTGTGCTACTAGCTGAGAGATGAGACGTATGAAAACTCGCCTGTTCCACTTCATATTATTGTTTTCAGTAACGCAATGGCGAGGCTGGTGGCGAGGCTGGTGGCGAAGCTACTAAACACGAAACTCGGTGCTTTTCAACTGACCCCAACACATATTTTACTGTCATCGGCACGTGCTGTCTCGAATAATACCTCTATTTATGCTCGCGCACGGACGTAATGGAATCCGAGTTTACAAAATCCCAGCGTATTGGGAGTTGCTTCTATACGCAACTGATGATTCACAAAGTGCCGTGTGATGTCAGAAACGCGATGTAGCAGGGCTTTACTGATGATGTGAATTGGTTGGGTTTGGGTTAGCCGATTATACGCGGTTCATCGGATTCGATTAGCGTGTTATCCCAGGAATAACTGATCGAGGACGGACAATGCGGGCATCGGAATATTTTTGATCAGGGGGAATCCGGAATTCCCCCGTCCGTCCTTCCGTCCGTCCGTCCGTCCGTCCGTCCGTCCGTCAGGAGCGTAGTTTATTGAAGCATCCTCCCCCAGGAAAATTGTTTTATTCGCTTCATTATCCTCGACTGCCACAGAGCACAAGTTACACGATATTCTGTTGATGGCTCAGCTATATATGTATATGTATATCGTGCTTGTTACCTATACAAATAGGAATGCTCGATATGGAACGACTAATCTGTCGGGACAAGGAAACTGCGGAGGCGAACGATTAGTTGGCACGAAGTCCCGTCAGCGAACGCCATAAAACCGTAAACTCCGCTCGTAAACTCAACGATATTGCCAAATGTTCGTTACGCGACCGAGAACCCAGCAAATTGGAAGATTTTAGATTTTTAACGTACTCAGCCATGTATTTACATTCCACCGCTTCGTATAACTATATACATATTTATTTTGAAATTTTGATTTTTGACAAACACGTGGTTATTGCCTCGTGCATTATGTACATAATGCTTTTGCGAGAATTTACGTGTAAACGTCATAGGCATATATTCCTGATAATTGACTACTTACATTGGATATTGATACTCGGCAGCTTCAGATCAAAGGATTAATTTGGAATGATCATTAGCAATGTTTAGAGAGATAATATTTATTTGCTTGTCATCCGAATATAGGTATGTGTCATCATTTGTATGCTTATGAGTGTTAATATATACGGGGAGAGAATTTTTTATGAAAAATTACCGTGAGAATCACGATAATCACGGGACATAATGGTATTTCATGCCATGTTACCTATATACATATTTTAAAGCAATTCACGAAAATATACTAAAAATTAAGCATGACACTTCAGCTTTTACTGAAGTGTACAGTAAAAATTTCAAAATTTGAAAATGTATAGTATAAAACTATAGCTTTTTCTCTGTTGAATTTAAAAAGTCATCTAAAACTAACGTCACCTAAAGGTCGAGCTAACTTCAGCTGATGCAATACTCCTAAATATCACTATGCGTCTGGCAATGGTGTAAAAATATAAATCAGTTTTTGATTATATCAATCAAATTTTTTTTAATAAAACAACAGAAAATTTTACATTGAATCAGGCAAATTTTACCGTAGAACGCAGCGAAAATTGCAAAATGACAATATTTACCGTGTGCACTGTAAAATTTACTTGTAGCCACTCAAAATATAATTTATAATATTATAAGTAATAAGTACCGAAATGTTAACTATGACCCACGATGACTGGTTTCTACGGTAAACTTTATCGTAAATTTTATTTTAAAAATTCTCTTCGCGTAAAAACTAAAATTTTGAAAAGCAACAAAAGAAAACAAATTTATCTTATACAGTTATGGTATCCTATTATGAATATAAATATTCCTTTGAAAATTATATACAATTTAATAAAATTGAATATTCAAATTCACCGCGTTGTTGGTCAATGTAATAATTTAATCCATCAAGATATCTTGACGTAGTGAAAGTATGGGATTTATGAAAATTTAACTAACGAAGTCTTATAAAATGTCTATAATGAAATATGATTTTATTACGAAATCTCTAATATTTCTATACCGCACGTTAACGCTCAATTGAAATTGGTCGATCGTAAATATTATGATGATGTAAGTCATTAAAAATCGAGTTTTGAAAAAAATTTCAGAAGATAAAAAACCAGTTTAAACAATTCCAAGAAGGTAATAATTAATAAATATTATTTGGACTGCAGAAGAATGTCGACTATTGGCTCGTCTTCTTTTGTAACAGTGAAACTACTTTATATGATAATTTATTAAATAATATCTAAATAAGAATAACGCAAGGTCTCGAACAAGCTCGTCAGGTTATAATAAACACACCCTACATACACTGCGGTCATCCATATAAAAGCTCGCAAGCCCCGTCATTAACGAAGCATCGAAAAAGAATCGTGATAATAAATTAACAGGGTCAATTAATTTTAACACAATTATCTCAACCTACCTTCTTCGAAGAGTGTCTGTGATATCGATGAGGATGCAGCATACACACATAACGATCTATCGCCATGCAGACAAGTATCACTGCACTTTGTTGAGTAAGTGCACCCCTGAGCAACGCCTGAAAATCATAAAGTTTTTATGTCATTATTATTAATATACATGGTATGCAAATACAAGTCGCAATCCGACGAACGAAGTACACAAAGTTACTTGGCAATTATTTAACTTTTGTTTTAAATCTAAGCCCTTGGGAGTAAGGAAAGGCGCCGCCATTAGTGGATAAGGAGTAATACAAGTGAAAGTGCTGGTGAAGAGACTCATTGTCATAAACGAAAGAAAATAACGTTTGAAATGAGACCAAAACGAAATGAATATACAGGGTGTCCCAGAATTACTTTTGGACCGGAAAGTGGGTGATGGCTGGATGTGCCCTGAGTACCCTCGCGCAAACCGTTTGCCAAAATTTGCAATAATTTTTAAATTAGAAGCCTTTACTTAAGTGGCACCAATCAGAATGAAGGATTTCCGCGGATTATGGCAGCGTGGTGGGAGGTACACTCACGGATGCCAAAGATAGCTGCTTTACAATAACTTTCAACAAATTCTGTGTTTAACAATTGTTTTACAGTCCGAGCGAGCGTCATTTAGATTCGTTGACAAACTACCGATATAGGCATGGACGTGGCCACGATGTTATACGAGCTTTCAAAATATGAATTTTATCAGTGACCAGTAGATACTTCCAGAATTTAACAATAACATTTTCCTTACGTGAATATATTGAACAAAGTTTTAAACTATTAGAAAACTCAAGTTTTCCAAGTTGCTGAAGGAACGGTAGATGGAAGCAAAGTAATATTATAAGGTAGTAGAGGGGAGGAAGTTCTCGAACCATAAAAAATAATCATTACTTAGTTTCAGGTAAAAGAAATACGTTAAGAGGTAATTTCGTGCACAATTTTTCATTTCATTCAAATCTTTAACCATTTTACTCTTGTTCTTCGTACAATTTGAGCACGAAAACAGGGTCTTCCTCTACGCAATTCGTTATCTCAATCGTAATTAAAGTCTGTCATTTTCGTGGAAAATCGACTTGTTCAATTTGGAAAAAGCTTAAATATATCGTATCTATCTATAGCAAATGACTAATATATAACAAATAACAATATATTTATAGCAAATAAATAACTATATATTTCTGATTGAAACAGTTATTCTATCTTCCAGAGTTAGCGAAATTCCGTGCATTCAAATTACACATGCGTACATATTCGATTCGCAACTCAATTTATCATCCGCTTCAAACGAGAGGAACAGTCAATCTTGCGCAACTTAGAACAAGACTATTAATATTTTTCACTGTTCTGCAGTCCGAATGGTTGCATGTTTTACGAGGAGAGTCCAGTAATTCCAACGGTTTGTATTCGAGATGCCCTTTTGTTTTTTAAAAAAAATGAGTAAATAATTTAGTAATAACTTTTTAAACATTTTAAGTCGCATGCCACGCAAGGGATTTTGTTCTTGGCCAAAATTTCATCCCTTATATATGGCAGGATCAAGCGAGCCGTTCGGCGTTAATTTTTCGCAAGCCTGAATCCTGGTTCTCTTGGAAGTTAATTTGTCCGCAGTCAAGGGATTTGGGGGGTGTAGGTGATTTTCGGAAGTTAAATCGGGAATGGTCAGGACCAGCCCTTAACTCCGCGGCACGTCTGGTATCCTCGTATTTAATTAGTTCTATCGGTTAGATCGAAGAACCCCTGGTTCCAATCCAGCAATGTATTATGTGTGCTAGTAGAATCTTACCCCCTTTATCTACCCTTTCATTCACTGTACAACATATCGTGTACCAACAACTCTTCACACATGGGGCACGTATCGATACACTCGGCTCAAATAGTATTTCTAGATAACAACGAGAACTTTCCCTATAATATTTGTCTATCAAAATTAAACCAATAGTCTGTACCGTTATAGTACACGTGCACCACCTAGTGGAGGAAGGGTGTGATTTGTTGAACGTTCATGAATATCGAACTGGATACCTGTGTAACCACTGTAGTCCGGGGGCTCCGTGATATTTAGTTATCAATACGAGACCGCCTGTAAACCATGTAATTCGTATGCAGAATAAGACTAAAATCGATTCTATTAATTCGGTTGATAAGATACACGAATCCCGATTTCTATTTGATATTCTAGCCGTACTGCGTATTAATATCTTCAGGTATCTGATTCATTAAATATAAGATGGGTACAAAATTATACATTATACGTTAATGTTATTGTATCTAGGGGAGACTGATATCAGTTGAAACACGATATTTAGTGAAATAAAATTATTTGTTGATAATGAAAAATTATAATAAAATTTCCCTACCGCCTACGCAAAAATTCTTGTATGGTCAAAGTGTGGAATCGAGTATGGAAAATTTTAGACAAAAAATCTAGCTTTAAGAGAAACATGTATTATATTCTTAATTGTTTTCCCTACTCACGTAATACGTTAGACACAATGTTTAAACTGCGATTATAATATCCAAGTGAAGAATGTATAACAGCAATTGCTAGGCAGTTATCTCATTACTCATCCCGTTGGCTGTCACAGCCACCCCCTATAGATTCCTCGTGGCCCTAATTCGTTCAAGGCTCGTACATACATTGAACGAAACAAGCTGTCAGCCCGTGGACGAGCAAATTGTTCAACCACCCTCCCTCCCCCCAACGCCCCCCGTTTAATTGAAACCAAAACCCCGTTGCACTAGCAGTCACGAATTAGCTGCTATTATCAGGGGGCTAAACGGATAGTCGCGGTCCGAATAGCGTTAATGTTGATGCAGTGATTTTTCATCCTGCACCCTGGAAACGATCCCAATTTTACTTGTGTCAATCTTCATGTTCTCTAAACTTACTAACTATTCGGACGCCGATGACGTAAGAGTAGGTTAAATTTAAAAAAATGTAACATAATTTCCCAGCTTAGATACGACTTATTTGGAGCTAAATAAAAAACCAATGATTTAAATCAGTGGTTACACATCAGTTTTCAAAAATGAAATTCAGAGTCTGGAAATAGTTTAATATTTATTAAGGACAGTTGCATTCGATTCTACTAGGAATCTACCGAAGAACAGAATGGGAACGAAAATCTATATTGGAAGATGAAAAAGTATTCAGGTGATTCGAGATCATCTGTCAACATTTACGTGGAAACGAGCTTTATTTGTCTTTCAAGTGGTAAAATGAGTCAATTATATGAAATAGTCAAGTATACAGTCTTTTACACGCAGCTTAAACATCTGTTAGGCCGGTCAGAATGACCATTGCCACGTGCGTATTCAGTAATCCCAAAATGATAAGATACACGATCATCGCAATAGGAACGATACTCCGGTCAAGTGTCTAATGACAATGGTTGTTGGTACTAGGTGCTAGTAACGTTGGTACCTATATCCATAAAGATGCAGAGGGACATTTAAGATGGTTGCCATGGTGACGGTTGGCTTAGAGCCAGGAAAAAAGCTCTGATAATATGGTGGACTGGGACCGGCCTCGTTTCGACGTCCCGCGAGACTCCGAAGACCTTCAGCCAATATTTTTCCTCCGAATGATCGCACGCATTGCTCCCTTGTTATCTATTGGTTAAATCGTGTACAATTAATCCCATAAACGAGCTTCGGATTTCTTCCATTGCCTCGATATAATTAGTCAGGCTCATGCTAAAATTCATCCCTAATGAAGATGACAGAAAGCTTTTGACTTTGTAGATCTCAAGTACTTTCTCTCCCCAGGTCAACAGATGCGAGAGTCACTCGAGTTCCAAGTACATCCAATTGACTTGTCGCATCCACTCCAGATCAGTCAACATCATGGTTTTGTCTATTGACCCTGGGGAAAGCCAGAAATCTCTCTCCCAACCCTGCGTTACGCCACACCAATCACCAGGCCATCCCAGACCTGGTGAATAACTACGTTGTTCGACCTTGTTACCAATGTAGACTAACGACAAGTAAATACACCAGTAGCGAACGTTCTCTTTAAACTGTCCTTTCTTTATCCTCGTTGACCCGGAAGCAATAAGGTCTCAGTTTTCAGATTTATCGGGCTGCATTCGTACAGTTTTTTTTGTTCTAATCCTTCTTGCAGATTACATGAAGTGAAAGAAGATAAAAAATAAAAGGACGCCTAGGAAAATTAATGGATGACGCCTGGCACGTAATACCAACCAAAGGCTGGGTTCAGTTATGCGAGGTTGGGTTAGGTTAACTTAGATCGAGCTTGGCTGAACCAGCTCAGGTTAGCATAGACTAGGCTAGGATAGGCTGGTGGACAATTTTAGATAAGACTTCGTTTAAAAGGACGAATCTGCCATTCAATGGAATCTGCCGAACTCATTATCAGCCTGACTCGTCGACTTGAGCTTCGCATATTCACCCGAGCGTGACTCTGCGGATTTTAATAGTGGAAGCTGGAGCAACTTTGGACGTCCTTAATACACGTTCGAGCTCCGGGAAACTACTATGTCACGAAGTTTCGTAATTATCTAGTGAACCGGATGGAAGATACGCATTGCTATGTTATCTGATCTGTCCTTTGCCACACGGTTTTTAATACGTGGACATAATTTATAGGCTATAACGCTAATTAGGATTAATTCCGTCCACATGACACAATCATAGTTATAGAATTTAATTATAATCATACGTCTATCCGATGCGTATCGGTCTAGCTGTTAGATTATCCTCGAATACCGGAAACGGGTCTGACTAATTAATTGACTTTAATGGCTTAATTAGTTTTCCGTAGCTGGCGCCGATCTCAGATACAGGAGACGAGACGACCGACGTAGGGGTCGATGTAATACATATTTGCCGCATGTAGTTGGAATGCTACCAGCGCACTGGATGATTTGTCGTTACAGATACCGCGCTGATTTATGATATTCGAATGAAAGTACTGGGGCTCCCTAGTCTTGCTACGTTACTGTTACTGTTATACCACAGCTACGTCCTTGTTACGTTCCTGTACATTGCCGTAATTTAATTCTTTGATTTCTCTTTGGTTTTTCAGATCTACGTTCATGTTTCCAGTCCCCAGCAGTGTACGTGCATTATACGATTGCCATAGGTGCATGGGGCGTAGCTATCTTAACTTCTGACAATTTTGTCAAATTGAAAAATTCAAACTTTTAAGATGACAGACGCTTCCTTCGTACCTTTTTCCGTATTCGTACAAGAACTTCCCAATAACTCTGCGCCTATCTGTGGACTTTGAGATTCAAGCTCTACTCGAACACGCGAAGCACTAGACACTTTATTGACGCAAATTGCATCACGTTCTCGTACACGACGCGAAATGTGTGACGTGCACGAGAAGTGGAAGTATATTCGCAGCTATGAATTTATTTCTCTCTCAATGAAGCGATTCGATCGATCTAAGAAGTTGAGATATTTTCAGATGCATCTGCTTTAGTCGATTTAACCTTTTCACTTGAATTCTTTCGTACGTCGACGCAATGGTGACAGAATTTTGTGAACATTTTTTTTTTACTTTCTTATCAGGAAAAGGTTGTGCCTGTTAGAAAATTTTGTATTTCTTGCGAGGATTCTAATAAATTACTGACAACCAGATAGTAGAAAAAAAAGATGTGAATAGCAGTGCTTGCGTGTAGTGACACCTTTTATTTATTAACACCTTAAAAATTATGATTGGCAAATTTTTATAATTGTATATGCAAATTTGTATATGGTCTAAATAAATAAATAAATAAATAAATTATAGGACCCGATGATCCTTATTCTTAAAATCGAATATCAATAAATACGTCCTCACAAATCACGTAACCTGGCACAGAGGGTCGTGAAGATTATCACCAGGAACTCGATAACGTCCGACAACTCGTATAGAACGAGTGCCGGAAGTGGCGAAGTTCCTGCCGGCAATTTCCTTTACTCGGTATACCAGGAAGTCGCGGATCCTGGCAGAGAGTAGCTTTCTCCAATCGAAAAAAGACGGACGACAGAAATGGTGGACAGCGGCTGCTTATAAAATCGACGATGGAAATGAATTCAGGAACGTTTACTGTGATTCACAATTTTTGATAAAATTATTTTTTTTGATACCTGAATTTGACAGACGACCTCTCCGTAAGGCCAGCATCCATAAACGGCCGGAAGGAAGCCGAATGGCGTCACCAATAGTCCGATTGCTAGGTCGTTGCTGGCCAAACTTGTGAGTAGATATCTTGGCTGTAAAGAAAAGTACGAAAGATCACAAAGTGTCAATGTCGCACAACCTTGGCATGATACAAATAAAAGATAACTACTTGTATGATTCTAATCACAGTAGAAATATACTTGCTTAATTAAAATTTTGAAAAAATATAAACTTGCGTTGGATTAGGTTAAAGTCTGCCTAATGAAACCGAAAATGAAACAATGGCAGCCATTAATCTTGAACCTCCAAAAGCTTATGCACCCTAACCTCTTATTCTTCAAAATAATAAATATTTCGTAATTACAGTCGTTATCCAACAGCTTGTTAGGCGTTTATTATCATTTATCATTATAAATTTTTTAAAATCTTCTAAAGGAAATAAAATGGGAAATGACTCGGAGTACCTTTCTTTTTTTAAATGGAAATTTTTTTCCTATGCCACATACATATCTACGATCACTTTAGAATTTCATTTCTGTTGTTTCTACACCACAAGATCTAACAAACACAATGCTCTGCTCTTTCACACGGTTGCTAAGCCTTTCGCGCGCACTGATTGTATTTCGGAGTCTCAACTCCATGAAACAATCCTGATACCTTAATGTATTTAGATGTATTTAGTAGGCTATTTGAAATTTGCATATGCATGAGTTCACGTTGTGTCAGCGAGTTGCTGGGATGGATGTGGAGCAGACAGTGAAAGAGGATAAAGATGAGGGTGAGAAAGACAGGGTGTTTCCACTGTTAATACCAGTAGAATTCATGGCAGGACGGGTATAGGACTGCTACGTGTACGTTAGACAATAAGAGGGTGAATCTTCAAGGGTGGCTTCTGGGTGCGAATGTCATAAATGTGTAATCCGATGCTAACGAATTCATACCACGAATAGTAGAAGCTAACTGGTTGGCTCGAGGCGGTCATATTTAATTGTTTGATCAAAAATGGCGCTGCTAGATTACTTAATTATGCGAAACGGCTCGATTCTACGGATCCTTTGTTCTTCTTCTACAGTAAGCAGTATTACGGGATCTGAACGTTCGTACAAGGAAGGCTAAGCTCGCGCAAAGAATCTTAGGGAGGAAGTTTCGCCGTTACTAACCGTGGGCTTCAAAATTTCAGTTAATTCTAAAGAAAACGTACCGTAAGAACTAACGACGCTGAACGATATTTATATAATATTTTTTATGGAATTTATATAATGAAATTTTTTTATTAAAATCTGTATTATAATATATTGCAAGTTGTGTTTATATGTTAGACGTTACAATTTCCCGGCTGAAATTCACCACGTAAACGTTATTGTTCTTCTTGATATGTTCCGTGCGTGTATCATTGGCAAAGTCAAAAGATTATCCGTATCAATGAAGATTTCTAGTTTTCACTTCAATCGGTAGTTATAAATCGTTACGAAAAAAACTGACGATACTATCGATCCTTTCGGTAGATAATTAATGGTAAAATGTAAAACAGAATAGAGATACGAGTGAACGAAATCGACAGAAAGGTAATAAAATATATGATTGCCTTTTGAATAGTCCCGATATTACATACGGCAACGGTAGATTTTATCGTCCCAGTTTTAACCTACAACTACTCGCTCCTATCGTGGCTAAAATGAAAGGAGTTTATTTAAATGCGTCAAAGGTACTCCGGGCTGTAAAACCCGCTAAAGGAAACAATAGCAGAGTGCCGTGAAGAATGTTGAAAAGGTTAGGAACGTAGAGGGTAGCAGAAGAGGGTGGAAAGGCAAAGAGGACACGCGGCGTTCCCGCAAATTATGTTACTTGCACACTTGCCTCTAATGCATCTCGTTTATCTCTTAGTTCGCTCAGGATGTTTTCTCGTCCGAGCAGTTTCATCTCGCGGCTATCGGAATTGCGTGATAAACACGACAAGGATCTTCGCGACTAGTTTCCGGTAAGAAATCGTATATACAACACGAGGTCTGAACTTCCATGAAAACTTTTCTGGTTTTACTTGCTACAGAATATTGTCGATACGTTTGATCATTAATTTGATACATCGATCCGTCTTACCGCTATCAAACATTGACATATTTTCTGCGTATATTTGACATACATAAATTTCTATGAGGAGTAAGCTGATCGTGTCAGGTTGGAATTGAAAATTGTAATTCGATTACACGAATCCTACCTGAGCGTGGATGTATTTGCTGTAGCGACGACTGTTGATAACGCAGATCACAAGAAGATTAGCGCACAGAATCCCTAGGCTGAGTGCCAGGATGAGAGCAGCTCTTACGAGCTCCCCAGGTCCAGGTCCTGTCCAGGAGGCAGTGGTTCCACTGCGCCAACAGCTACTGTTGCTCAGCGCTGGCGCCAGGAGGATGGTCTGCTTGTGCTCTATCATCTTCGCTTCGTAATTTCCTGAGTTATAATATATAGTCTTTGTATATACATATATATGTACTCGCTTCGCTAAGAGGACTCTCTCGTCCACGATTTGCGAGCGACCGTTAACGCCGAAGTCTTTAGTTTTGTTTCACGGTGGCTCATCATACCGCGCATTTCGATAGTCTTTATCGGATACGAATTCCTTTCTCCCTTTTGCGAGCCATTTTTTTATATTTTATTTTTTTACGTTTGTTTACGTCCTTTTTACGTGGAGACGATACTGCGGCATCTTCAAAGACGATATCCTGCACCCTCCACTATTTTACTGCACACTTTTATGCCAATGCATGTTCCTGGTAAGGTTCCACCTTTTCCTATAGGATGATTATACGGGCTGGAACAAAGAGAAAAAAGAATTTCACTATTTGCATGAGTTTTACTCACAATCAGATATTTTCAGTGTACTCGGTATCGAGGACGTGTCAATAGACCACGTGTCGCGAACAAATTTGTTGAGGTTTACCTGAGTTAATTCTCGTATACGGAGAATTTTTGTATTCTGTAATCTACAGTGTATCGCAATGAAATTCATTGAGTTAAGTAAACAGTGAATTTACCATATTCTCATACGTGTGGTATAAAATTTTTCTCGACTGGCACTACTTGGAATTATCGATCAAATCATGGTGGATCTAGAGATTTACAGGTGCAACTTGTTGATCTTCTTGCGGAAGATCTTCGCGAAGGGTTGTTAGGGAGAACAACTATTTTCTAGGAGCACAGTGGCTCGACAATTTAAATTAAATGGATCGCTTTACGGTTTTACCCTTTATTCAGCTACCCCATTTAATTTAAATGACGCGCGCTGGAAAATCTTTGCACGATCTTATCGACCGTAAGAGTGGCAATGGGATAAAGACCTTGTCGAAGACTGTGAGCGAGACTCGCAGTGAAAGAAGAGAGTCGAAGTATTGCGAAATATAATGGCGCTGTTTAGGTAGATTTTTACAGGTATTCAGTTTAGCTACGTAAGATGGGAAATCGAGCGAGAGACGAAGGTGAATAATAATAAAGAAATTTGGAAAGATGCGGAAGTAAAAAGAAAGTTTTTTATTTACGCAACCTGCAAAAATTAAGGAGAAGGGAAGAGTGGGGGTAGCGATGGTTTTATTGTAGTTCAAAACTATAAACTTGAAGTTGGCACTGGTACAAAAAGTAGATGTTGATCTTACGTAGTTAGATAATCGTGGTTTAATAAAAAAATTAGAAAATTCTAAAAACTTCAATTGACTGTCCAGAGGTTAAGTGATCATTCAGACCGAAAGCAGCGAAAGTGGAAAGCGACAAATTAGCAACAGGCGAAACTCTCATTTCTTAAAAGAGTTTCAATCCTTCCTGAACTGCATATTTGTCGACGTAATGTAATCTATGATTAAAAATCTGTACGCTGATTGACTATAGACACTTCTAGGCCTTCTGGTCGAATAGACTAAAGTGGTATGAATTAATATGAATATAAACTCAAATACTATAAATAAAAGATATTCAATCTTAAGTTGTAAAATGCACTTAAAGTACTTTTATTATTGTTTCGTTTTTTTTTGTACTTAAGCACGTCGAAGGCACATCTAAGGCTGCAGGATTGGCTGGCAGTGAATTCTGAAATACAAACTATGATCTACATGTTGAGTTGCCAACTTTTTATCAATGCGGTACTGCCACTAAAAGTTGAATAGCTTTCGAGTTTCTAAAAGTTTCTAATCAAGGGTAGGAATCTGCTGAGTGACCAAGATTAATTTTAATAATAATTGTATATTACTATCGTTTATGTGTATAACATTATTATTACTGGTTTATATGTACACGTATATATTACTTGTTTTCTGTGACCTTCGTGCGATTACTTATCTTACAAAGACAGAATGTATCTTCATGTTTAAAAGGAAGACGTTCGGTTGCCTCTACTTATATATATTTTTGATAAATAAATTATAATGTGATATATTATTTTGATGAGGTGTGTTGTCTATGTGGAATTTAAATTGTTTTCTCATATAGTAAATGCTAATTTAACTCGATAATTTCAAGCACATATCTTAACGGTATTGCATATATACGTATATATGTACGGTAACCTCAAACTAATGTAATATCTTAAATACCTTATGTTTCGTGTAGTGTGTTCAGAAGTTACACGATATAACGTATGAAAGGCAGCCCTTTGAAATATTAATTCAACATGAAAAATTATTCGAAAGTCCAATAACTATGTATTAATGAGTTAAAAATTTATTCGAAACATTAATATAATTTTTAGTTTAACAGCTTGAACGATATTCATGAAAATCTGTATTCAATTTAATAAAACCTACTTCTAAATCTCGTAATACCAAAGTTCCATTTGTTTCAAAATTTGAATGTCATATTATTTTCAGATATCGTACAGGCGCGTAATTAAGAACAATCAATACAAAAATAGTATTTGACTTTATATATTTTTCTGAATCTCCGACTAACGCCAGTGAAAAACAAAGTTCCAAATTATTAAAAATTTGCGTACTTAATTATCATTCTACGAAACGAGACTATTAATGAAAACGGACCTACAATCAATTTCTGTCGAGTAAGTAAATTGAACAGTGACAACTAGATACTAATGTGAAAAAGGATATGGAAAAAGGAAAAGAATTAGGTTTGGAAGCAGCCCAAAATGGCTGGTACCAATCTAATGTCACAGATCTGATTGCAGGGCTCAACTGCCATGAAAATAAAGACGCATCCACAAGAGCCCAAGACCTACCACGTCTTGAAGGCCCCGCTGCAAAATTTGATTATTCGTCCGGTACTTATTCACTTCCTGCGCCATGACCCACATTGTAGAAACTTCTAAGCCAAAGTTATTATATTTACCCTAGAGGCGATACGAATATATAAATATATATTTTCAGGGTCTCTAGTCTTTTATTTCTCTCTTTTTTTCTCCATATTCCATCCCTCTCTCCCCCTTTCTCTCTTGTGCTGTCACTCTCACTGCCAACCATACGTATACTTCGTCCTTAATTTACCACCTTTACTACCCCAGCCTTCACATCTTTCTCCTGCCAGCCGTGCCTTTACGTAATGATGAATAATTAATTACGCTTTTTTGTTGAGAATGACGTACGGCTGAAATATCATCACCAGTGAAAAATTCACTGCCCAGGGTTTTACATGAACGCGGTACGCGGCGTGGAAGAAATTAATAGCGGATCGTTGCAACGAGGCGAGGAACCTGGCGAGGAACCTGGCGAGCCTCCCTTCTTCTTGTCCTCCGGATACTCGGAACGTTGCGATACCGCCATTAGTTCGTACAAAAAAAAAAAAAAAAACGCAATATATGTATGCATATTTTGTTGCGTACTTCCTTTGTTTGATTCTCTATCGCTTTTTGTTTTTGTTCCTCAAAGAGTCCCTGAATTTCACCGATAAAGTCATACAGTAGCGTCGTACCAAAGGGTTAAACGAAAGTCGTTCTAAGAAAGGGCACTGAGAGCATAGCATGCCTAGTCCAGTTGGTAGTTGGAACTGAACTCATCCTGCGGAAGATAAAAAATCCAAACCGGATATGACATCGAGTAGAGTCGATGCGAATCTGGTATAACGAGAGGCAGTTAACGACGTGAGTTTTGCTCAACGTTTCAGTATAATTAAAACATGGCCGCCTTCGCGATTCCCCAGAGACTTAATTCATTTCTGTGTCCCAGGCAATCATTTGAGAGACCTCCTCTGTCCTGCAGACTCGTCTCTCCACTTCGTAACCGTCTCTTATTCTAATACGCTTCACCTTACATGTTTCTCAACTCTCTGTTGAATGTCTCAACTGCTGGAGGTTTCTCCGTTATAACGTCGAGGAAGAATTTATTTTTGCACTTTCTCTCGTTCTCTCTATCGCATCCTGAATACAAATCATACTATGCTGCTTTACGCGGGAGATCATATATTTAAGGTGGTGACGTGTACACGTCTTTGGTACATTGCAGCTGGCCGACCCAGAACAGCCCCTACTGAGTTCCTGTCGGGGACGTTAATATTCCACGAATTATTCGAGTTATCTATTTGACGCTAGTGCAGGTACGTTATTATTAAGCATCTTAATGAAAAAGCCACCTGCAATTAACACGATCCATGTGTTATTGCATATTGTCACTGCTTCGTAGAGTCAACAAGATTTACAGCTGTAATATTTATTCTGAAGCAGACTTTCCTTAAACATCTTATATTACGGTAAAAACTGATGGGCGTTCAAAGGTTCTTGACTTAGCGCTTTGTGGAATATATGAGAATCGACGATAAAAAGGACTCGTCTCGTGATGCGCATGCGTAACAACGGCTTAATTACTCTAGTCATTAGCAATAATTCCTTATATAACGATCGTATATAATTTTTTGGACAGTTCCATCGTGGCCTTAGTTCTCCACCCTCGACTGTTGAAAAAAAAAACGTAAAACTTTTTAATTTACCATAACTTTTTTTTTTTGTTCGACAACCTTTATTCACGCATTGCGATCCACGTCGGAATTTAGAGTCGGTGCTTTATCGCGATTGGGTGATTATGCTAGTCCAATATTTTATGGAATTACGATAATTTGTTAGCGGTGTCGCGACAAATTGTTATTATATTTTTGTCGAAGTCCTAAGGACGATCATGGAAAATTATGCAATTTTCCGAGGTATCTTGGAACGTACTCTCGTAGATCTCACAAGGAAAGCAAAGCGTAAAAAAGATAAACAGTATCTACGTGAGATGGGGAGATAAAGAAATAAAAAGAAAGTTATGATTTCGCGGTCAGAAATTTTTTTGGAATTCCGTATAAAGTTCCGTCATCAGTCAAGTCGAGCAAACACTTTGCTCAGCCCCAGAAACTCGGTAACTCAGTCTTGAGTCCTGCATCAAATTTCTCGTTGCTGGGCTTGAGTTACGTGGAAAATAAACACCCGGGAATGTGACTTCGTTATAGGGTGAATCTACGTAATCATTAGAAATTATCCTAATTAATACCTGAGAAGAAAATGTGAATGAGATCTAAAAAAAGTAAACGTATTACACCATCTATAAACGTCATCAGGACTCTAATGCAAAAATGTCTTCGACGTTAATGGAACGAAATCCTCTCCTGGCAAGACTCTTCGTTTTTCTGGAAGAACTGGCAGTAGCTACTACAAGAAATCAAATAGAAAACTTGAAGACGTTGATTAACTGAACTCCTCGAAGTTCTTCGTTCTCCGTAATAGGGAGTTAAATTATTACACTTTCCCGTTTAACTGTGGCAGTTACTGAGATTTCACGATTTCGATTCTTTTTTCAAATTATACCTTACATATACATAGATTGCCTAAGCGTGTTTATCCGATATCAATTTACCGGTCGTTTGTGCATTAATTCATTACATCATCCTCGGGCAAGTAGTCAGAAACGGATACGATACAGCAAACAGGTACATATACACGAGTATCCGGTATCCGTATTCCAACGTTTCCGGTTGCCGTGATTTTGGCGTCAATCCGCTTTGCTGATATTCTCAGAAAATCAGTTGTATCATTTTGTAAACACGAGTGCGTTAATTGGATACCCTTGTCTACCATAGAAGACGCCCTTGTCTACATTGAGGAGAATTAAAACTGGAGGAACGTTTAAAAATTATATTAACGAAGATATAAACGACAGGCGGTTGATTCAAACGGGTTAAAATATTTTGAGCTATTTTGATAAAATAAATTCGTTGTGAATTTTTAATGAGGATTCGATTATAGTTGGATCTTATATAAATTTTCCAGATTCATATTATTCCTATATATTCGTATAGTCTCGTGCATCGACCGTATGTAGTTTCTGTGCTTTGACGACGACACTTCTAAGAGAACGGCAGAAGGATTAAGTCTGAATGACTTTATTATCTCGGAAACTACCAGAATGTCCCTCTAGTCTTCTTCAGAATCTCTCCTCTTTTCCCTTTCTCTTTCCCTCCCTCCCAACCATCATCTTGCTCTTTCTTAGCCACAAATGCAGACACACGTACCCACGCATACAATCCTTCCGTTTCTGAAGTCACAGTCAGCTGAACGCTGCGCACAATTCTGCAACAATTTAGCTTGCAGCACCGGATGCATTTAGATGGTGAAATTAGGATTTTTCATGAACGGGTGGTACGAGAGGGTGGATAATGGTCTGAAAGATACAAGATACAGAGAAGAAATTGTAACTGAACGGCGTACGACTTACGAGAATCGTTATTTTTAATAGCGGTGGATCTTTCAGGGATGTAGCTCAGGTGGTATCTGAAGTCTTCCGAATTAATTCTCCGAGCGCGATTCCTTCTTCCTTACCAGGATACGTATTTGTATGAATTATCCAAATTTTAGGTATACACTGTATATGATAATTATTTAACATTGTACATTCACCAAAAGAGACCAGTACCATCTCAATAACAGGAATGAGCTGCATACAGTATGAAACTCGTAATTGGACTAAAAGATGAGTAATAAGAAGATTAGAATGCGGATACGTTTCTGAATATATTTTACGTATGTTATATGTAACTACTTACATAAAAGGCGTCATTAACAAGAAACTGGGCTAGACCCAGTAAAGTAGTGGAGGCTCGTGTAAGCCATTCGCTCAATACGTCTTAGCGGACTTTTATAGAGTCGCGATTTAAGAAGTTTTGGGGTCAGAGACTTTGAGAGCCTCTGCATTCTAGATGGAGATCTTCCTCGAGTACGTAGTCGAAGCGCGGTGCTCTTGCACGAACGTAACTCACTCATTCATGGCTCTCGAACTTTCCGCCAAGGAAATCGAGCCACTTCCCCATGGACCATCGATGGCGCATACGTAAATTATTTGGACAATTTAAGGAAAATATATATATTGGTTATTTTCTCTTTTGGAGCAGTGCGCGGTTCCGTTGTAAGATTTTGGTATTTTAGGTACATGTGGACCTATATTTACTGTACGCACGTGGCGAGTGGATGAAGGGTCATAGTAAGAAAAGGAAACCAGGGAACGTCCTTCCTTTTATCTTGTATTCTCATTCGCTATTCGTTACTGCTATTCTCGTATATGTTTACTACGTCCTATCGAATCTATTGCCTCAAGGAAGCATAAAAACGACAAAGGACTAGGCTCGACCCTCTTTGCTTTCAAGATAGAACGATTTACCATAATATAATGCCTAAGACACACGACCTAGAGCGTGAACGGGAAAGGGATGGGTTAGAATTTTTTATACTTTAACCAGATATTCGGAAACGCTTGCATGGGTTTCTAGTGATCAAAGAAATCAATGCAGTGGACATTTTTTTAAAATTAACCCTCAAAGTCCATCATGGATGAAATTTGACTCTACGGAAATTTCAGTTTAATTTTATTAAAATAAAACGTAACTCGCCACACTATTTTTATGGGTATTTATTCATACGATCATTGGTCCGAACTGTTGGAAATCAAATTGATCCACTCCATACTGGTTTCAGTATCTGCCTTATGTGCTTTGTTTCGGTCCCCATAATAAAACTCTTTTATAATGATTAATTTTACATTCGCGTTTTAGTAATCCTACGGGCATGTGAACTGTCTGGTGCTCATCAATAAATAATATATTACATAGTATCCGACTGCATAATTTCAAAAAGAACATTATCATATAACAGATTGATTCTCCCACGTGCATTTCTATTAAAACAAAAAAATTAGCTTAAGATGATATTTCACCCATGATACACTTTAAGGTTTAAGTATCTGCTTTCAACTTTCTTTCATCGTTCTAGAGATATTCTTAAGATCAAAGTGGTCTGTCTCATACGCGTGCTTCTTTTTAAGTAAATGCAAAATATTTTATGTAAAAAGAGGAACTGTGATGACATCAAATATCAGGCGTGCAAAAAAAATATTTCACTGCTCACGGCACTGAATCCTAACACTTTTCAGCGCTACCTTGAAAAGGGCCGTTGCCATTCAACTTCCAGGAAGATTTACGCCACTACGAATCTTTATGGAAAATGCTGTAGAGCCACTATAACGCTCCTGCGTAACGATAATGCTTCTTGGGTTCTTCAACCCAGTCGAGAATTTCTCGCCACAAGCTGTGGTCTCAACCAGATACCACTTTGTGAGGTTATGTAGCCAAATTAAAGCCACGGAGCTGGAGACCACATATCCCCAGGCGATGTTTGCTTCTCGTCTTTAAGAAGATCTACCACAGTCATGATAAGACACGAAAGACCTCAAACCATCTCGGTCGCCTCTCGAGCATATCCTTCATGTATCATCCTATATCGCATTCCGAAATTTCCTTTCTTCTGGGGAACCACCCATGGAATAACGACGAATATCCAAATACAATAGGCAGCATCTTCGCCATCAAAACTCTCTAGGGTAGTAGAGCTCTTTGATTTGATCTGGTAGCATTGAATTTGAATAATATTTGAAAGATATGGCATCAGGAAACAGGGACTGTCTGAATATCGTTTGCAAAATTTTCATATCCGACATGCAAAGTTTCATCTGTCCAAAGGAACATTAATGGAACATAAACGGGATTTACGTAGGAATTGTACCAGGACGGTAGACAATGTTGTTTCATCTTCAATTGATTAACTTAACCTGACCTAATCTCAACTAATAGATCTCAACAGTATTTGTCTTGGCAGCTTAATAAAATTTTGGATATTCTATGCGAAGTGATTCTAGACACTAGGCAATGATTACTATACATATATATAGTGGATTACAATCAACGTAGTATTGAGGAAGTACTATTAGAATTATATTGGGAGTGTTACATGGTTTACCACATGGCATACGGTGTTCAAATTATTTTGAGACGCTAAGAAAACGACGTCGACGTTACACGAACAAGGAGACCTGCGGGTGCATCTGCAGTAGGAACACAGAACAGCGAATCATTGATGCGGGACAAGTTTACGATGCGATGTCCTAGACTTTGAGCAAACAACTAAAGTTTGCGGACGAATCAGATAAACGAGTGTGGAGTATTGTGCATACTTATGTATAGTAGTACGTACAGATACTATACATAGTTATTCATACGTGGATACTCGAGTCGAAATTCTCGGCGTATCTTTTCAGGCTACATTTTAACATTGAAGAGTTAGGTTGACGATCGTCTTATGAAGGCGCGTGAATATTCGGTTAATTTACTCTCAGACTGAAAGTAGCAGTTATTTTCGGTTTTTCTTCCGATAATATAATCAATATGAATATGATTTTTTAATTTGGAGATTGTACTTGCTAAGTAATTATATTGGCGATAATCACGTGGGTAGATATTATAGTATATTAACAAGTGATGCTTGGGCAGCAGTTATAGAGACCGAGAATAGGTTAGCGTCGAGGGATTTTTCTTGAGCGTGAGCTGTGGAAGTTGACATTGAAGTCTATAAACATAGCGTTGATTCCGACAGTCTAAAAAAATTAATTTAAAAGCGAAAATTTAGAGGTTTGAGATACATCAAAAGTATATATATAGTTTATGAAGGACTACAATAGGCGGAGAATTTAGACTGAGGTATAACCTCAGGTAACGAAGCGTTCTGATTCAATTTGCAGCCGGACACCCAGGATAGAGAGAAAAAATGTGTTTAGATGGTGAAAGCTCGAGATGTCAAATACGATGGAAAAAAGGAGTCGGTATTTATGTATAAAATGAGTAAAAAGAGGTAAAATTAAATATTTTATAAGTTATAAAGTAAATTTACAAATTTGCATATAATTATGAAAAATTAATCAATGCTAAATTTTAAATAATATAAAATGACCTATGTTTTTTTTATTGATTTGCATATCAAATCAGAGTTTCTCGTTATAAATTATTTTCAAACAATAGAATAAGATCAGTGTACGAGATATTTTACACAACGAAGTGCACGAGGTGCCTAACTTCTCGCGTATTCTTAGTCCTCGAGACTCGAAAGTAACAAACAAGTTAAACTTCCCAGACAGAAGGATTCTCGCGTAAACAACTGAGACTCTTTACGCGACGCTCGCAGACGTTTTGCTCCTCGTATGAAACAAGAAGACAACGTTGAACTTTGTGAAGAAATCTCTTTTTCGTAAGTGTGTATGGGAATGTTGGTTGTATGGCTAACGGGCTGACGGGTTAGGGTAACTGTAAGAGAAGAAGCTGAATTGAGAAAAAAAACGAACGAGAAAGGGTGCGAAAGCAAGGAAGAAGGAGATACGAGTTTCGACTTAAAATACGCTAAGGCTGCGTAATAGTGGCTCGAAGTTGGGATTCTCCAAGTTTTTTACGAGTCTGGCTGTAAAAAAAGGCATGGAAATACTTACTCCCTGGACGAGGAAGACGCCACGATGCGTTCCTTACTTCCGGTTGAATAACTTTCCTGACGTTTGTTCGCGCCTTTTCATTCCTGTTCTTTTTCTTTTGTTCGATAGGTTTCGCGGCTTTTGCGTTAACTTTAAGTTTCAGGAGATCCTACGACTTTTATATGTGTATGCCAAACTTAATATTTGTGATTCAGACACGAATCTATAAAACACTGAAACAAATGCAGACTCAAAGCGGATAAGCAATAAATATGCACTGATGCTTTATTCTTCTTCTGCACGTATTATCTACGTATAGTCGGTCCACGATTTCGATTTTTTTTTTGACAGATCGAAAAGAATGAAGCTTCTATCAAGGTACACGTGTCACTGAATAAAATATTTGTTTACAAATTATATATGTATATGAATTATTTTGCACTAAATATATTATATTTTTCTATCTCAGCATATATTTACGTTATTACATGGAAAATCACGTGTAACTTGGTATGGATTGCATTACCTACGTACTGTCAAAAAACACGTTTTTCTGACAGACCGACTATATTTATCTATACGAGTGTCTATCTACGTACCTACATTACACAAGCTACTTATGTACATATGTACTAGCTATATTGACGTCTCAGTACGACCATGCTTAAAGAATAACTGATCCCGTCGGTATTGAGTGCATTCAAAACGTGAAGATACCTAATATCAGGAATCTAAATCTTTTTCGATCCTCGTCGTCCAGTATGTCGGCAGTAATACCAGAGTGCACACAGGTCGAAGATTGATAAGGAAAAAGTTTCAAATCTCTACGTAGTCTCATTTGGCAGAAGGATTACGATCTAGCAATTTGTATCGGTTCTGTACCTCCCCTTATCCCCATGGTAACGCATCATTAAGCCTGTAATTTTACGCTAAGAATCCTAAACTACTCGCAAGAAGAGTTCGTAAAGAGGTAAAGCCAGCGTAAAGGATGGAAGAGTGCCTTCGGCAGAAAGTTCCTAGGTATATATACATATATACAAAAGCACTCAATGTCAACGACTCCATTCGGCTCTGCCGAGGCAATAAACTTGCAATTTCTTATTCGGCTAACACGCCCTCCTGACCTTCGCGATATCTCCTGCAATCGTCCCGACCCTTACGACCTTTGCGAAAGTCACGAAAACGCATGAAAAACCGCAAAAACGTAACTGCTGATATTCATCGTATCTCTGTACGTACTGGTGTTCAAGGTTGTAGTATCTTTAAAAACTCAGACATTCTTATCTAATAGGATATTAAACTCATGCATTTTATATTTTACTTTGAAAGGATGAGCATGAATTTTCATAAGAGACTGTACGACATCGTCTTAAGTCACGTAGTATTCTCCTCTTACCTACATTATCTATATCGTCTCGTCTCAACAAGACTTTTGACTACAGTAAAGTGTTTCTTTCTGACGTAGCTAGAACACATTGTACCTTATCTTCGTGACTGCGTTTTTATTCACATCGTAATCTAAACTCACATGCATCATCACCGACGTGCGGTTACTGTTACGGGAAGTAAATATAATAGTAGAGAGAGAGCGTAAAATAATGGAAGGGAAGGTTAGAGAAGAGTGGCAGAGAAAGAGAGAGAAAGAGAGAGAGAGAGAGAGAGAGAGAGAGAGAGAGAGAGAGAGAGAGATAAAACATAGGATGGAGAATGTTATAAAAAGAAGAATGTACGGTAGGATAGCGGGCGCAACGCTTTTCTCATAAAACGTGAAAATCCTCTCGTTTCCTTAACGTGAAGATGTTGGTGGCCGTCGATGATGCTCTTCCGAAAGACTTTTCAAAATTTATTGCCACCCTAGTGAGACGATCCACCCTGCTAAGCTTTGCTAAACTTTTCCCTTGCGAATTTTGTGTGTTTTTTTTTTAAATCCTAAACGCCATTTTTGTAAAACACTTTAGGATCTTCGTGTATGGTTTTTTTCCTTCCTGACCGATAGTATCGGTAATGGGCCGTTAGAGGCGCTCCTGTGTCATTTTAATCCCATCCTAACTCCCTCGTTCGGTACGCCAATGCATAAGAGTATCCTTAATCGAAAACAGATAGCACGGACCAAGTTATCGCAAACCATTGAATAAGTTAACTCCATGGATTGATGAGTGGTCCACGAATAAAGATCCCGATACTCAACCAAACCTGTAAGTACCGC
This sequence comes from Calameuta pallipes, assembly GCA_030142375.1. Lineage (NCBI taxonomy): Eukaryota > Metazoa > Arthropoda > Insecta > Hymenoptera > Cephidae > Calameuta > Calameuta pallipes. Next base: position 461,037 of record JARQSW010000049.1, read on the forward strand.
AATTTGCCCAAACTCACTCGACCGCCCTGACTCTTTAATAAATTGTCCTGTGTGTCCATTCTTACGTCCTCTCGGTGTATAAATGAGAAATACATATTTTCTACGCTCAGAATAAATAAATAAATTTGAATATTCGATGCGAGCGGGTAAAAGGAAAGCTCTTGAAATTTAGTATATATACACAGATACATTGTTCGCGTGTCTACCCAGTATAAGCTTCCTTTTGAATATCTAACTGGACCATTCTGACGCAATTAGACTTGTCATGACTTATAGCGAATTACTTTTGTCCAGCCCGGAAATTTTTAGTAACTCGATTTTCAACTCTTGTTCCATGCACGTAGATAGTGGCTTGATAAAATCAGTTAGTTTTATCCGGTGTTACCGTAACTGGAAGATATTTCCAAGATAAATCAGATAAACACTGACTTTTCCTCATTCTGGGAACTGCATAGAGTCATTCGTTCTTTTCTGTTTTTTTTTTCTTTTTTAAATAAACTGTCACGGTACACCTGGCTATGTGTTATCAGGCTTTGCCGCTTTTTAAGGTTTGCTATTTTTTTGCATCTTCACTCATTCAAACTTCAGACTGCCTCTTGCACGGTTAAACATGAACAGTTTGAATTGACTTCCGGTAAAAAAAGCCAGTACTTTCGGAATGCTAGATATAAAATTAAAAGTAATGGGAAGTCGTTCCATCGCGTCCCAATTGAAATTAAATTCAAGAAAGTGTTGACCATGACTGGATATGTCATGTTGTTTTAAATTGATTCATCCATATATAAAAAAAGAGACTGTGATTAAGAAATTCCACTGATAGTACCGCATGATACGTTTCATGTGCATACCTCTCTGTACACTTCACAGCCTTTTGTTCACCATACTGCCAACTACATACACATATGATGTGTCCGAGCCAATCAGCTGAAATGCACTAATTGAAGTTGGCTTTCGCGTATAAACGAAATGGAAGAAATAACTTCAGTTGATGTATTTTATCTGATGAGACCTATCCACGCGATAAGAGAGACAAAAGTAGCACCTAGCAGATTGTGAATATCGGATGGTCAGGATTCATGCGAGAAAAGAAGCATGATGGAAAAAAAGGTCTCATATTAATATATACCATGAAGTAACGAGCATCCTTATGCCTGATAATGATAAGTGCCATTAAAAATTTCCTAGGAAAAAGTAAGCTGGGAAGCGTCATAGCTAAAAAGTATGATCAATCTTCTCGTGGGTTTTTAAATCAATTGGTTAGCCTTTTGAATCGCGTTTTCACTAATGATATATAATTTTTACAACATAGGTCAAATTTAGGCATTTTCACCCCACTACGTCAGCTTTGTTAATTAATATCTCATAAACTAGACGGCAGAACTTCATTTCGATTTAACGCAACGGTACAGGAACTCTTCGATTGAGTAAAACAAAATAGAAGTCAAACTCTTGGCAGTTTTCCTCTGAACTCCTTTAACTACGTCATGGCGTTATGACATCATTAATTAAGTTATACACGCCTATCAAAGTAAAGGGGATTGGAGGTTCAGAAAATTGGAGGATTGCGGTGTCATTTTCAACTCCGCAGAATTGCCGAGGTTCGTGCAGTTAGGTTGGTTAGGAATAGTTTATTTGGAATAAGTGCGCTGTAAAATTGGATCGTAAATAATAAACATGAATATCGTTGTAACAAACACATACGATTTCGGTTGGATGAGGTAATTATTGCTGAAGGATAACCAGGGCTGAAAATTGTCATTGTCACTCGACGAATTCCATCTGGATTGACGCTATATGATTGCCTTCATTATTGCACAGTTTAGCCTGTATACACGTATTTCACACCTGCCACGCAACGATGCAGGTATTGATTATGCAGACGCGAATGATACATGTGACGTTATCGCGCACTGTTCGATCATATTTTAGGATGTTACTTGTAACGATTCCTGTACAATTGCATTTTAATTTTGTATATTTACATTTCTATCTACTTTTTATTGCGAAATTACAGCAAAATTTATTAAAAATTTTCACGCACTAATTTGTCCATATTCTGTAATTCTATTTGTGCTAATAATTAGAACGGATGGCTGTTATATTTGCGTTTCTATATACTTTATTAAAATTTATATTTCATACATAATTTATGTTGAGAAAACGTCATAGCACGTAAGTAAACAAATGTTTTTGTGAAGACTATCCTTTTTTTTATTTCGCATAGGAAATTCAGTAAATGCTATTAAAAAATGCACAATCGATACAAGCACGCACGACGCTTACAAAACTGTAATTTGTTATAAAAAAGTGGTTGATATTTTGTCGCACGTATGACTGAAGTGGCACGAAATGAATAAAACAAGTGTTAGATAAATTGTAAGTATATATTTTTGTCGAAATTTGAAAGAGCCCTTTGCCGTCCCTTGATGAAATTGGATAAATGCTTGTAATGGGGAGGCCACACGATGCCTATGCAGAGAAAGGACAAATAAATGTGTCCGGATAAAATTTGGAGGAAATTGCTTGGCGTGGGTTAGATTTATGAGAAGAGCGAGTTCTCGAGTATCGATGGCTATATGTATAGGTACTATTTAGAGGTGGAAGTTAAATGGCGTCCGAGGTGACGTCGTACTCGCGAAATCCTCGCAGACAATGTCCAAGTCGTTAATTTGTTTCATGCGCTCGTAAAAATGTTTCTCTATCTCTCTCGCGTGACCCCCCCAGACTGCAGTAGATACTGCAAGCCGACTACCAGACATCTGGCCGACTTTGTTCCAGCCGCACAATGTCCCGGCGAGACAGAACGCGTGAGAGAGTAAGGGAAAGAGAGAAAAGGGAAAAGAAAAAAAGTTACCTTCCCACTATCGGAACATCTTTTCCGTATCTATGGAACGTTTTTGTCAGTTTGCAAGGTAAAAAGTGAAATTAGGTGTGTCCCAAAAATAGGGCGTTTCTTTGTCGAAGACCCATAGCCATATTTTATGCTGCAGGTATATAGAAACGTTCGAATCTGAGAAGGGTTATGTGCTTACGTGGATACCTATAGTTATTGATTACTGAAAATATCCAACTGTGTGGGGATATAACGTATAAAGAGAAATAAAGAAGAGGGTAGCTCATTATTTGACTCCATGAACAAGTAATTATCGAGGTCATGCGTTCAACGGTGTATTTAGTCTCGTGTAGGATTTCTGAGTAGTTACAACCTATTATGATCAGCCTGCACTGGTCCAATTAATAGCAAAACATGATCCAATTAAATATGGCTAATTGATGGTCGCTGACGAAATTCGAATTTTTCCTATACTACCTATACAAATCTACATGGGATGGAATTGAGAGACGAAGAATTTCAGCGGCGTTACTCCTAGTCGAGGATTTAATTCGATTTTGTATTAGATTGATCGGAATTACAACGTGAGTTCAGCTTCGTTTTCAAATCGGGAATGTTATAGATGGTTCATGGAAATGGTGTAGACGTCTAATAAAATTACGAGCTGTATATAATTATTATATTAATATTGTGATATATTATCATTATATTATATTCACATTCATTGTGAATTTATGATATAAGAATTTCGGGCTATACACAAATTGTATAATAATATACTATAAATAAATACATGAAAATAATGTAATTCTTATCGGCTCTCCTATAGGGCTTGTTCATGTTTTCATGGAAATATGATAAAAACTATCTTCGAATGAAGTCTTCAAATTGACTGTAATGTCTTCATTTAATCCGTTATCCATTAGTGATTTCATGTTAGGTATAGAACAGTTTTCATATTGATGACTAACGTATCGTGTAATGCAGTGAACCATGATAGGTCTCGACTAAAAAGACTGCTATAGATATATTCAATATTTCACAGATTAATGTAGTATCACCAGCACTGCATAAATACAATAGTTGTTTTAATGGCTACTTATACATACCAAATATTGGTTTATGTAATTTCTGTGTGTATGATTTTCACGTCAAATATTTTTTTTTGTTTGTGAGCTTAAACCGCGTTTGACTATAAAATGTAAACGATGCAATAAACGATATCCTTTTCTACTGACCTTTCGTGGCAACAATCTGGCACAATTCGCCATTCGATATTCCAGGCTGATATTCCATTTAATGTATTGCCCTGTACAGTTGTCCTCAATACCATGCAGGTAATATAAGTATTCGCAAGATGCTTGTTTTTCCGAAGTTGTTCCGAATTCGGCTTCTTTTAATTCTTCTGCACTTTTTGATTAATTGCGATACTTCAACTTGACATTGTTTCTCTATCGTTTCCACGTATTATTGGAATGTTATATTGAAGGGGAAATTCATTTCTTTTTATATCCGTGGTTAACCTATCTGTGTGATTAATAGTGGGAAAATTTATTCTGCGTTGTAGATGAAAAGATGACCTATATTATAAAAGCTCTCAACACAGTTTTGAAACGCGACGAGATCAGGGATCAGCCTGGCACGAAGTTTTCGGTCAAAGGATTCGCGGAAAACTTTATTATTGAGTAACAGTCGTGCGAACTTACGTACAAGTTTCACAAAGTTTTCGGCAATTCAATGCCGAGTGACTCGTAGCCGTTTATCATTTAATCAAATATCTGTGTAAGAGCGTGCGCCCCTTTATCGAATAATAGTTATTTAACGACAAATAAAAAACATTATGAGAAATGAACTAGATTCAAAAGTGCCAATAAAATATTCTTAATCTTATAAAAATCGAACGATTAAACTGGATCGTCGAATAGATCAAATCTGATTTTAGCATTCAGTCACTGGAATCACTAAATAAAAGAAAAACGAATAAATACCATTTAACCTTTATAACAAGTGTTTCACCAGTCCCGAATTTTTTAAAAATTTAAACTGCGCAACGTTTAAGAGAAAATTAAAAAATTCTCGAACACGTTTTTATTTAATGTACAAGTCTTCCTCTTTTTTCTCGTTCTATTCATAATCACGAATCATAATGGGAAAGTTTTGCGGCGTCCAATCCCCCCGAAGCCTCCGCCGGAGCGCGCGACGTCGCGACGCGCTAGGTGGTGAATCCGAGAGAGGCGTCGTGGCGTTACGGAGGCTGACGACACACTGACTGCTCGACGGCGCCCATTCCTATCTCGAACCCCACAGTCTCCTAACGGCGCTCAGGCCAAAATCCACCCCCGCATTTCCAACCCCTTTATTCAGTCCCGTGCCCTCTTATCAAGGAGCTATTGCCCGTGATTGCCGGAATCCCTGATCGCTCGTTTTCCCGAGGAGCGATCGCAAATGCACGTGACTGATTGTATAGCGACCGCTGTGATCGTAGCTGATCATAGAGATCTTGATCCTTGATACATACATATATCTCATTCCATTCATAAATAATCACTCGATCAATGAGCCTGAATCCACGGTAAACAAAAAATAAGAAATTCATACATATTTATGAGACGTTTCGCAATCAGCATTTCACTTAATTGCTGAAACCATTTAAAGGACATTCGTTATCATTCTATTACTCAAGTGATCTCGGAATTCCTGAAATGGCATTCTACTGTATTTAATGGACTGACTATAGTAATAGCAACGATCAAGTTAAAGACAGGCAAAAGTGCTAAATCTATAATTGGTTCAAACGCAATTGGCGAAAAAACAATCATTTCTCTGGAATGAATTTATATTTGAATAATCGATCAACGCGTTTACGCAGGATTCATAAATCAATAGAAAAGATCAAATCAAATTGTTTTAGTGACCGTGAATTTCGCGCGCTATTATTTCATTTAAGGAACGTGTTTCCACTTACACATATGTGCATCTATACATAGAAATATATAAGTGCTCCTATCTGGATACATAACTACCCTCCATTTCCGGATGCACTGACGAATACTTACTTCCTGAGTAACCCCCTATTACGAGTCTATATTTACCATAATATCATCAGTGAATGCTAACGAGTCGATTCCGAGTCGGTTTCACTCCGTTGCTTATTTGCATTTATTATGCTGAGGAGAAAAAAAGGAAAAAGAGGAAGAAGCGAGTGTTAAAACATTTAACCAAGTGAGTGTTTGAACGGCATATATGCGTGTGTGTTATGTTGACATTCTATTGTTATGTTTTTATGTAACAATTCGTGCGATATGCTGTAGCGCTGCTGACTATTTTGTGTGACTTTTATGACAATATTTATCAAGTTTTATATGGGGACTTTTTGTATATATAACTCTCACAACAATAATTGCGTATTGGTTATTTGGGATAATAAAAGACTCCACAAATAATAAATCCTTTTATATTTTGTCAATGTTTATACTACTATTCCATACTGGGTGTATGGTTAGTTATTGTATTTCACGATATTTGGTAGAAAGTATTTGCTGCTTCTGAAGGTTCACAGTATATTTAAGAAAAGAGGATTCTTGAATGAGATCTTATTGTTGTGTTTTATATTTTACATATGTTTGAGAATATTTTAATGCTTTGTCATGTACTTTGGCAAATATCGATAATAAATTTGAAACGAATACCACATGACAGAAAATTTTTCATCCTTTTGGATTTTTGAAAAAAAATTATTTTTGTCTTACGTCTGTGTCTTTGTTCAAATTCACAGCACAATATTATTGTCTACTTATTGTTGCTTATACCAGATGTATTAAAGAACAAAAGAATTTTATTGTATTCTCGTTTCATGAAAGGCTTCCTAATTACTGGCTTTATGCTGCAAGATGCTAGCCGTAGCTAGTGGGACGAAATTTTCAAAACCTTTACCCTTTTTTATCATAGCGACACTAGACTCACGTCATTGTGTATAAAATTGCCGTAATACGCGAGCATAATTAAAAAATCTATTTAATTATTTAATATTGAATAATAGGATGTTTACTGTGTAATCGTATGAAAGTGAAGAAAATTCGTTTAAAGTAAAAAAATAATGTATACTACACTTATGTTACCAGTCCGTTTTAGAGTGCGCATTTTGATCAGATATTTTCTGTGTTCGTTTCTCAACGATCTAACGTAAATATTACATGAAACATGTAAGTAGAAATTATAAAGTATATCGGATGTTGCATTGAACCTCCTATCTGGCATACTGGACAGACTGCTGCAAGCTTGGCGCTGCAGACGTGCGGAGAATTACAGAAACACATTGAGTGTAGTTCAATAAAAGGGACAAAAAAAATTGACGAATAAATTTCCTGACTTCTAAAATAATGTCATTCAATATTGAGAGGTAGTTATTTGCATAATTATTCGCGTGGTGTATCCATGGTACGATATATTGGAGAGAATAATTAAATTGTAAAAAATGACGTTACACAATTAACTGTATAAATAAAATATTATTTAGATCTAGAATTGAGATGTTATCATATTTTAGATACGGGATTTGCCTATTCTTCATTAATCAATATTTGTATATATTAGGTTACGTTTAACACGTTGACTGTCTGACTACGAGACAACTCGTAGTTTGCTTACTTTTAAAAAATACCGTATTAAAACGAGTATATAAAATTTTCTAGATTGACACTACCGTCAAGGTCAAATATTTTAAATGGGGTTTCTCTATATCTATAACGTTATATTAATGAGTATAAAGCACAAAATTAGGATAAACAGTTTCGCCTTAAAACCTCAATGCGATTGCTTCTCATATAAGTTTGGTTGTCGCAAAAAAATAATTTGACAGATTCGCTATTTTGAAACTGAATGTTTTGACTAATGCCCATACGAACCACCTTAACATGTGAAAATCACCAGAATGAATAGAAACGCGTAATGAAAAAAAAAAATAATAATTTGACAGATTCGCTATTTTGAAACTGAATGTTTTGACTAATGCCCATACGAACCACCTTAACATGTGATAATCACCAGAATGAATAGAAACGCGTAAATTGGTTATGAAGTTTCACAAAATACATTCTTATTGTCCAAGAAATTCCATTGCATGTTATAGTTTTGCAGGATTTCCTTGATTTCCGCTTAAATCTAAGACATATTCGTATCCTCTTATCTTGCACGTTACACCTCATAGCTCCTATTCTCAAAGTTTCAAAACATACTATATGAATCAAGTGCATTCGTAATAATATTTGAATCAGGTGAATAGAACTTCTCGCGAAACTTCTTAGAACAATTGAAACTGAAAGACCATAAGATAATTGAATAACCAGTAATCATTATGCATGATTGAATTCACGCATAGATTTCCACCAGTTAGCTACTGGCAATGCGCTTCGCTAGTTTCGCGTGCATACTGAAACGAATTCCGTCCGAATTATTCTAGCCGCGAGATCTCGCGCATACGATATACCAATGAATACAAATGAGACGATTCTGAATGGCGAATCTGAAACTACAGAGACATTCCACTAGAGTAAATGAACGAGAGAATCGAATGAACCACGAATAGATACGTCTGCTTGTTTTCATTAAGATTTTGCGAAAATTAAGAAACCTGTACTTTCACAGCAACCACCTTAGGCTACTCCAAGGTAAAACAGATGGATACGATACCGAAACAAAAAGTAAGCAGAGTGCCGGTTGAGCACGAACTACGTGAAGTTAGGAGTCAGGAAGAGCTTCGTTAAATTATATTTCCTTTGGAGTCTCATGAGTTAATTAATTTAATTCGTGTTATCGTTACTTTCCGGGTTTCAAGCGGCGAACCCAATTCGGAGTTTCATAAGTCGACGGGAATATCGGAATTTATGGTACACGGAAAATGTTTCTGAAAACTTGTAACTTTCATAACACTCGATATTCTTCCTTGGCTGTAGTAGCGAAACTAGGAAAATTCGTCGAATAAAAATTCGTACTGACGTCCATTGTACTTTGGTATCCGAAATCCGTCTATAACGCTTCCAGAAATTATCCGACGAAGTCACTAATGCGATTATCCAGATCTCGTCTTCGTTGGTAGTAGAAGACATTGCTAATAGGATCAGTATTGGGAGGCGTCAAGCTTGTTCTGTGCCAAATAATTGATGGATTAGAAGGACACGAAATGGCCAGCTTAAGCCTCCGTAAGCCTGCGAATGTCTTCCTGAAACTTTTTTGATTACATACCTCGAGGTATGTACGTGTGATTGGTGGGTTTTCGCCTTCCATATCTTTAACTACTGAATCACGTTGTATACGTACATGTGTCTTGCTTAGTGCCTAAAACTTCCATCTCCTAGGAAGAATCCTATTAGATTCTTCTCTCTTGGATAAATCTAAAGATAGACTGTACTAAATAACACTTTGCCGAGCCTCGGGCTAAGGTCCGATGCTCAACCTTATATCGAAGAACCTTTTCAATGGGACTCTTCCCAGGAGACATTTTGCCAGCTAGCAGGAACTAAAAAAATTGGCTAAAGTCAATTCGTCCACTGGGCGAGATGCACTCAGAGAGATTCCAGCAACGCGAAAGGTTCCTGGGAAAATGATTACCCAGGTACCTAGAGTATGAGGGTGGCTCTTTATGATGATCGAAAAGAGGGTCGACTCCTGGGTATTAAGGAAGAAAAATCTTTAGCTATTGTTTCGGTATGCACACAAAAGTTGAAGCACAATAGAGATTCTTTTTCTTTTGGCTAGAGTAAAAAAAGAGCAAACCCCTCTATGACGTGGTTCGCTCTTTGTCAACGAAAACGGTCTCCTCTTCTTTTTATGACTTCGTAAACTTTTAAACCTGAATTTTCCACACGTTCCAACCCGGTTAACGTGGATACGTGGCTACCAGGGATTGTCCGTTAAACTTATCTGCCTGACGGAGACATATAAACTTCCACGGAAGGTACGAGATAACGAGCTTCTTTCATCGCGCACTGACCGATTTATGCTCCGCATTTTTATGGCTCGTGCGCGTCCGAGATAGATTCCGTAGTCACTTGTGTTTAAAATTTTAAGTCGACGCCCCTGAAACTCTGAGGATATTTAAACGAGCAAATTTTCCCGCGAAATTTGTAATACCATCAACCGTAGGTGCGTAAAAACGGATATGATATAAATCTTTACGAAAAATTCTCGTGTGACGTTCTCTTCAAGGATTAATTGGATATGGCATAATTTAAAATTTTTTTGATCTTATTGAAATTTTAATGATACGAAATCATTTGAGATTTTTACCATTGGATTGTTCATAGAAGACACGTATACTACGCCAATTTCAAGTTAATCAGCTACATCGTTTACAAAATTTTAATTTTCAAAAAGTTACTTTGTTATGCATATGAGGATGCGGATGAATATCTAGAAGCGTTTGTTACAAGATTTTGATGAATGAAAAAAATATAACCAACTACCTGTGTGATAAATTAACGGAAGATTAGATACATGGTTAGGATGAGCCAGTATAAGATTCAAGTGACTCATCTACACCGTTAAATAATTTTATTAATAAATAAATGTAAAAGTAGCATGTTTTGCTTCGTGACTGAACACGTGGTTGCCACGTCTGCCAATCGTTTGTCGCAGATAGAGTATTAATATGTAATCCTTAAAATCACATACAGAAATTATAATTACTTTTACATTACAAAAAATTGTGTATCTGTAGACCTACACAAAAATTTGTTATACGATCTACAAGTTTTTTACTAAAAAATTTGACGCGAACAAAGTTGGCATCCTGCTGAAGAACAATAAAGTTCTCCCTCGCATTCCCCTTTGCGATAAGAGATCCTAAAATTACTTAAGTAAGTCTTTTAGCAATAAAGCCACGTCTCGTTTTATGTCATTTTAAAATCGTCGTAAACATATTGATTGGCGTCGAAAGATTTACATTTCTTTTATTGTATTATTTGCACGTGCCGTTATTACGCATGCAGGACCAAAATCATTATTGGAATCGATTTCCTTGTAAATTCAAATCATGTCGAGTAATTTACTTGCAAAATTGTACGGGGACTCATATATCGAGTAACCTAGTTACTTCTCCTATTCTGTCTCGGTCTCCCTTGCTGCTGGGGGTTCGACAACACTTGAGTTTGTAGGGATTCGCGGAAGCCTTTACAGACCCTCGAAACAGTCTACTCGCAGACACGGTTCAACAAAAGTGCTCCATTGCCAGTTATAATTATAGCGAATAAGCAGTGAAAGCGAAAGTGACCGTTACGAAATGGCTGTAATCCAAGGCACTGGCAATTTCTTCATTTATGAATATAAGATACAAATTACTTTTTCTTTTTTCAAAGGGCCGTCGGCACGGGCAGTTAAAAATCTTTATGGTGCAATACATAGTCATTTATTTGAAAATAACGGTGGAAATGGTAACTTAAGACACAGAAATGAAAAGGGGACATTAAATTTATTACTAGGCCATTTTGCGAATACAGTAACGAAGTTGCGTCTGAAAAGAGAGAATTAAGTTCAGAAATTACTAGTGCCAATTGCCAACGCGCGACTGTTTTTCCAACTTTCAGGAGTGCTGTTAATTCTCGCATCGCTGAAAATGTTCGTGTCTCAGGATACGATCGAATTCGATTCCTTAAATTCAAACAATTGTTCAACGACCACCGATAGTTTCGTGATATTTCATCCAATAAACGCAAGCGCCCATGTCGAGCCAATTTTCGATGACGTAATGGCCGATGAGACGAAAGATAATGTCAACGTGTCTCACTTGAAGACGCTCACATTGCCAAAGGACTGGGACGAGCAAAAACCTAAATTAATATTTCCAAAAACGCCACCAGACGAGCGTTACAAAATGGCTGGTCTTCATTTCGAGAGAGGAATATTCATCTTCAATTTTCTCAGAAGCGTTTTGTCCGTCATACAACCATACGACATTCCTTTGGGTAAAATGCAGATATTCAATGTCAAAATTTTAATGATTCAGTCTAATTTCTGTAAAAATTTCAGATTTACTCCGAGACGCCGTAGACAATCGTGTAACAACCTCAAAATTCATATCTCAGGTAAATACCAATTTTTTATCACTTGTATCATTTTATATGATTTATTGTGCCTCGTGCCATATAATATAGTTGATACAATTTTTCATTGTTGTACAATTGAAATCTATTCTCGTGTATTCATTTTGTTGGCTCATATAAAATAATACAATTGAATTAAGTTTGAATATCGTAACACACTGTAGGCTTCTGTCTGCGCACATCGAGATAACTTCATTAGCGATGGAAGAGAGCAGTACCTAGTATACATATATGTATACCTATATGTATAGTTATTCTCTGATTTTTCAGTTCATCCATATAGAGGCAGTTTTCCTAGCCCTGGTGGGTGTATGCTGCTTGTTGGCATGTGTGATTCCTGGCACGGAACTTTGGCTCGCCTGTCGTCCAATCAGAGACGATTACAAGCCCTCGCAGCATCCTAGACTCCTAGCATTTTTCTTGTCAGTCTTCGCCTTCGTATTGGGGTACGTACAGTGAAGAAACAAAAAAAAGAAAAACGACTGGTAAAAGCACTACAAAGTAAATTCAATATCACAAGAATCCATTCAATTTTCTTTAACGGAAAAACATTCATTTCAGCCTGTGCATGGTTACCATGACTGTTTGCAACGAGGCCATCGGAGTCGGTATCGAAAAGATTCCACTGGCAGTGGAAACTGCCCTTCAGGATTTCGGTGACTATCATACGGGATCTACTACGCAACTACGAAAATGTCTTACGAGGAGTCTCGATGTGGCTACCGAAGCCATATTGGCAGATCTGGACAGTGAGTCTCTTTTTTGTACCTTAGCAAATATTTGACAGTTTCAAAAAAAATATTGAAGTAAACGAAAATATTGTTCTGGGGTTTCAACCTATACTGTTAACTCGAACCATAGTAACACCGATCGATAATCCATTAACAGTATATAATTTTTTTAGTAATATAAAAATCAGTCCTCTTATCTATTACACAGTTCATTTCCTGTCCGAACCATATATTTATTATATTATTTTTCTTCGTTTCCTTCAACAGTGCTTTGGCTCAACCGATGCAAGTCAAGTGGTACAGGCCAGTGTTTCTATGTTACAATTTCTTTGATATGGTTACTTCAGGACAGGAATAAAAAGTGTACAAAAAGTGACAAAAATATAAAAATTCTAATCCAATGAACAGACAGCGCCTTGAACTTCCGGTCATGTATACTTTAATACTATTTCTACGGTTGGTGGGTCGCGTGGAGTTTGTTTGCAATTCTATTACAAGAGAGGATGCGTGCCAGGATTGCGAAGTATCTCTCCAGCATTCTTTCCCATAGATTTATGCCTATATACGGCAGTGTTTGTTTAGCCCGTTCGGTAGTATAACTATAGCTATATAGCCTGGTTTTTCAGATTAATAATTTTTGACACTTCCTGCAAATACGACGAGCCCACGAAAAATACCCTTCTGGATTCTTTCCAGGATTGAAGACTAACGGACAGATTTTAGCCGGAACTTTACGTAGCCCGGAAAGTTGGCTCAGTAAAGGGCAGTGGATAGAATGTATAACGTATATACTGACAAAGCAGGGTGAATTTCCAAAAAATAGTAAAAAAAAAAGTAACCCTTTATCTCCCGTACAATAAGACTCGCTTTCGTTCACTTGACCGCGCTACCATTACGCAACGAGTGAATATTACGTAACTATTGTATAATATATTTTTCACCCTCATACCCTGAGAACCATATCCACACCACCGCTATACATACGACGAAGCTTTAGTGGACGACCTAATGCACGTCCTCCGTGACTCCGTATCCATTGACTAAACAGACCCTAAGCGTTTACGAGCGACCATATTACTATACCCATCGTGGACGTTCATACAAACCAAAGACGCATAGCTGACTAATGAATACTATCAGGGTCTAGCATGCAGGCATAATGTACCGCAGTACGGATGTTAATAACCGGTGTGTATTAGGATTGCTACCAGGATGCGAGATGGATACAAATTGGGTTAGAGGTTATGTTAGCGTTGTACGATTTGTACATATAAGAGCCCGAGGCGTCGCTGCGGAACAGCGCGCCAATATTTGATTTACCACTACTTTGTTTCCAAATTTTGTATCCAACTAATAACTATTAAGCTATGGATGATTTCGTATAACTCGAAATGCGTGTTGCTTTTAAAAAATTCTTATTATAGAAGTTTCGAAAGCGATCGTCTGATATACCAAAATTTAAATTCCATATTGGCACGCAGTAAGGGTTACACGACATCCTGACACATTCTAATGGCAAACCACTGCTTCGCCAGATGGTTAATTAATTGGCTTGGCGAATTGATCCAGTCGGAAGCAAATTGCTCGGGCACGAGAATCGAACGAGGGTAGAGGCTCACTCTGTAGAGCCTCATTACGTGTAGGTAACTGTGCTTAAATTATACGCTCGCTGTGCATCGCTACTGGTTGAAATCCCTATCAGATTCTGATAACGAGGGACGCTAGTGGCTGAATAAATTATTGCAGATTCGAATCGACGTGATGAGATTTACAATGTCTAGTTTCAGGCTGATTTTGGATATATCGATAACGTATATTCGAATCGTTATGACTCGAGTGCGAGGAGATACCGTGTTTTTAGGTCGTATAGGATCTTATTGTATTTATCTGTATAAATTGGCCTTTTTTTCTAAGAGAACTTAAAGTTTGCTCTCTTTTCTTTTCAGATGTCGAAGAGCTACTGGGTAAACCTGTTCAGGTAGAGCTCTCTACCGAAACGGGACTTGATGTTGCTCTGGATGCACTTTTAGATGTCGCCAATGGTAAGATAGTATCTATATTTATTCTCGGTACTCTATAGAATGCCATATATAATGTAATCTCCACTGATAACGACTCGAGAGTCAGACAGCATCGAAAGCCGGACCATGAACCTGTTCATCTAATTCAATGAGATGGTGTTCGAATAGAAATTTACATTTTCAAGGCAATTCGGCTGACATGCGCAACGCGGGAAATATGAATTTATTGAAATGCATTATTAGCATTGAAACAGTAGGTACCTATCTATTCTCTTGTGAATTTTACCCATTCAATTTAGCATAGCCAGTGTACTAACTTGTTCGATCGATCTGACATGACTAACGGAGTGTCTTCATGATTTATTAGTGTGTCAAATGGATTTGAAACTTCTTGAAAAACGATTACTGCAATTTCGTTGCACTTTCAATGGATATAACCAGCACTTTCGTTATCGACTTTCAATAACATTCCCGTACAGAGGATATAGAGTATATTAATCAAGACTCCATCTATGTGTGGCATTAAATCATTTTTCAATTCTTTCTTCCTGTATCTGGAGTAGATTTAGTAAATTGTACACACAATCCATATGTACTAAAGTTACTTACCGAAAGCTGTAGTATATTGCCTTTCCTTCGTCTTTTCAATTATTAGCGAACAAAGTAATGCCGTTATATCGAATCAATAGCGAATATAGGAATTTCAGTTTAAAAACAGCCCAATTAGGAGTATCGTAAGTACTAGTGAGGTTACTTTGTCGTACTTTGTCGTACTGCTATGTCTTCGCAAGTAAACTCACTAAAGTAACCAGTTGAAAAATGCTTCAAACCGAAAGAAACCGACGTGAGTTTCCGTCTCCTGGTTGGTAAGTATTACTTCTCAGATTTCTCTGGCGTTTCGCTCCAACCAGCTAGACGGCTAAGAGTATAAAAATATTTTGCCCTCCGAGCTCTCGAGCGATGAAAGGACTGTCTGAGGTAGGAAAAGCGACGCTGACGTCCTTGACAGTAAAGCTTCGAGATTTAGCGCTTGGAAAAGTTCATCTCCACCGTAAAAACGGCTCATGCCTAAATAGAGAAGTTTAAGTTAATTGTGGGTGAAAGTCACTCGGCAGGTCAAGGGTTGGTAAGTTCAGTATACTTAGTCGTATAAACCGAATAGGTCTTGTGAACTCTCCTGTTAAGTGACCCCTCGTCGCAGTATCACTTAGTCACGGGACAGAGTTACTAACTGAATATTAACTGAATTAGTACACAGCAGCCTGATAGCAGCTCTATCTTGCGCCCGGACAACCCTCTACGCTCGACTGTCCCTTCGCTTCCGTTCTTGCTTCACTGATGGAGTCTGTTTGAAGCTTATTTCCTTAATAGCTGAATCGATCAGTGCAATAGCCTGTCATTTGTAGTTTAGATAGCGGATGATGGAGATGCATGATAAATCGAGCGAAGTGGTACCTTAGCAATAGAGAATAGAGACTCGTGTCGATATTCGCCAGATGGCACGTCGGGAGACGAAGTTGCGGAAAACTTTCGCTAACGTTACCTACTCGGAGTTGACAAGATGTAAGGAAGTGGCTGACGGGCTTGGTAAATGGCGCACGAACAACTCCTGGAGTCCTATCCTGACAAGGGAGGAATGCTCGCCACTAAGAAATCTGTTCTCGCAAACTGGCCGAGAAACTTTTTAGAAAAGTTTAATCATGCTTGGAATGAGCGTGCTCGTAATAGATATGGTCGGCTGGTTCCGTCGGCTTTATTTTCAGAGGCCATATAGTAATGGCATACAGTATAAAAGAGTCACCTCGGCCTGGAACTGATATCACGGCTTTGCTGTGGCACATATTTTCCTTTTACAATAAATGTTGGTCTATCTGGTTAAACAGAAAGTACGACCTAATATTCCGTTCAAACTGTACACAACCTCTATAGGTATTTACCTAGTAGCGCTTAACTTTTCACCGGCAATTGCGACAAGGTGAACACTGTAATTTTATGCGTTTCACTGTTGTTTCATTTTATGCAAATTGTTAGACAGGTAATTAATTATTGAAAATTCTTATTATTTATAATTATAAGAACTAAAAGCCAGCAAGTTATATTTGATTCACGTGAAAAGCTTGAAATTTAGGGGACTCTTTCACATTGAAATTCATAGAAAAATGGCACTTTCGTAATATAATTTAACTTGTGAGTGGATTATAATTTGTGATGGAGATTTGTGATGTGTTTATTTATAGATTAGAAGTTAACGCGAAGGCCAATCAGTCTTTTACTGAAAATTGAGTCGCATGTTTTGTAGGGACCCAGGAACTCTCATTGAGGGCTGAATCCCTGCTAAAGGAGGGCGAACGAGCTCGCGAATTAGGGGAGGAATTGAGTCGAGAGGCGAATGAGCTACGTCGCCAGCTGGAAGCGGCTGCGAGGAATTGTCCAGCCCCAGATCGTCCCCTCTGTGCCATTCTCAACCCTTCAGGACTTCACCTGGCCCTCCAGCTAGACCGGGTGAATAAGCCGAAGACAATTATTTAACCCCTTTTAATCCCTTATTAAGATGAAGAGGTCCATTCATACCATTTTACACCTTTTAGACTTACATTATCTATTTTCATGTACGAACCTCAAACGAGAAGGGTCTTGCAGAAAAGAAAAGAAAACGGTACTCGCTTTCCGTTAGGCAACGAACGAATGTTATTCATCGGATTTCCGATTGCGTTTCCGACTACAGACCGAAGGGACTGCGACCAACGTGCCCGACGAGAAGGAACGCGAATCGCGAAAGTGAATTTCCTCAGTTTGCCTACAGGCTTTTCCTTTTTTCCTGTCATTTTAATATCTCTTTCACTTTTGCCAGTCTTTTTCTTTCGACGTACCAAACCGAGTTTGAATTAGTTACGGGTACTTGGTCGCTTTTCCTTGGTTTTATTTGATCGAATCTAACGGTCATATAAAAGTCCAGGTCGCGCAAGGAACAAATAGGGTGGCTAGATAGACGAACTGAAGTGGATAAAAAAGACAAAAGTTTATTATACCCCCGATTCGATAGAATGAGAGAGAATGAAATTGGACGAAGAGCAGCGATAACTTTTCAAGGACTCTTTCATGTAGTCCTTTCTCTTACTGTAGCCTCGTCCTCGAGTAAGTACCATTTCTCCCTAATTCATCCTCTCCTATCACAGACTGAAACTTACAGGTTTGACCTCCTTCTCTCCTAATTGGTCCCAGGAAATAAATCACGACACCCGTAAAGTTCTTGGGGTCTTTTTTACCTTGCGCATCCTCCCCAATGAGTTCATTCCGCTTCGAAGACCAGCCGAAGAATGCGCGGAGTTCACGACCCGATTAACCTCATGAATCCATCTATGATCGATGAAAAATATTCGTCTTGAAATATGGCAAGAATGAAACTCGTATGTCGGGTTTAAAAATTTATAGAATTTTCAAAATCTTCTTGAAGAGTATATATATTACTTTGTAAATCGTCAAAACCGCATTTGTACGCTAGAGATCTAAATATTGAATGAATAATCACATTCGTGTATGTATGTATGTACCAGACACTTGGTATAGCTCGTGCCAAATTTTGCACAGAATTTCAAACAACACTGGACTCAACGGTGATATAAATTGCATGCTCAAATATTTACTCAGACGAGGATCGGGGTCTGAACATTATGTACTAAGCAGGGGCAGGCAGCCGAATGAGAAGGAAATTCAGAGGACGTACATAGTTTAGTGGGAAAGACCGGATATAGAGTCTGTATTGGATTAATATAGATCTAGATAGGTGTGAATGGTCAGGATAAACGAAATCAACTGATTGCCTGATCCCTTCTATTCTGGTTACCCTTCATGTTCCATTGAAATTCATTCAATTTTCCACGTGTTATGGAACCTTCGATCTATCGTGACAATTCAAAAGGGATTCTGTGCGCCAACAGCGCCATCTTTGAATATACTCATTGGCTGATGGCGCCCTAGTGAATAAACTCAATCTTGAAAAGCCATAAAAGGCCTACGAGACTCCTGCGATTCAGATTCAGCCCTTTACTTAACCGAATACATTTTTCTCAGGATATTAATACTTTTATCAAGCAATTCGATTCGGATGGTGATCTGTAATTTCACACGACTCGCACGTTAGGACTATCATGAAACGAATAATCGATGAACTTTAAAGTCTTCTTCGTTTAAAGTTATTCGAGATTACTCTTACAAGGTTAGTTCATAAGTATCACAGATATTCGGATTGTGGAAAAAAATGTTTCATTTTTTTAAAAACACATATAGTGGATAGACGGTGCAATTTTAAACAGGAATAAAAGGTCGAGAAATTCTACATAAAAAATTACATGTCATGAGAAATTTTTGAGTCGGGTTTCTCTTTAAGTTTTTCATTTTTCGTTGGACAAATGTTAATTTAATTGAAATTATATGAGCTTAGAGGAAAAGTGTGTCTTCAATTCAATTAGCTTCGCGAAATAACTTTACACAGAACCAGCGATTTGCAATTATTTTGAAAGACGCGTTCGGTCGGACGAAAATCCGTACACGGTGTCTAAAACGTATTGGAATGTTATTTTAATTATAGAGAAACAGATTGTTATAGATCGAGAAACAGAAATAGAGATAGAGAGGGGAATGATATTAAATAAAATAAGTAAATTGATTAAAATTGAAATTTTTATTATTAATTATCTTTATTAAAATGTTTAAACGTTAAAATCGGACCGAAAAGAAAAGCTCTAACATGAAGCTAAATATCTCGTTAAATTTCCAGCTCCTTCGGGATGATCGTCTACTTCGGCTGCGCGGAACTGGACGAGAAAATCTCACTGAAGCTGGACGACAAGCTCGTGGAGAATATCTCTACGTACCTCACCATGTCGCCAGGGCGACATTGGACGCTCGCAATCGTAAGCCATTTCCATGAGAAATTAAATAATAAAAATATATTCATATCTGAAAGAGCTTTAGAATTTAAGGTTCTAAAATGACCGTCAGAGATTTTGCGTTTCAGTGACTTTTGAACCACGACGTACTTTGAATTTTCCTTAACATCCGTAAATCAAACAGTTGAGTGAGATTAATAGGCAATGTATTTCGCGAAAGCACACGTTTGCGGCTTGTAGCAGTTGGGTTGAGAGGAGTAGAGTGAGAAATCTGCCCTCTTGCAGAACATTCAGATTCGATGTCCAAGGAGTGGAAATCTTGAGAATATATATTTCCGAGGGAAGATTTGTTACGCCGGCATCACGTCACGGACACATATCAAGTCAATACAAAATGGCTTACAATGAAGTAGGGTTGATAACTTTGATCGATAACTGAAGCGAGAGAATCAAACATAAAATATGATAATTTTTAAATAATTCATCGAAACACAGTAAAACTTAAAGCACGGGATATTTTTGTTTACTGAAATACAATGGTCAAAAAAATGAGTAAAACTTAAATTTATACCTTACTTAATATATACAATGATCTAAAAAAAAGTCTATACAAATTTATATCTGCTCAGTAGAGAAAGATAAATTTTAACTTGTTTAGGAAAAATTTCTACTCGACTTGGATGTAACGTGTGCACCGTTAAGTTTCCTTCTGTCATTAATTAAAAATGTCCTATATTATCGGTAAACGATGGGGCAATGCCAAGCTGTACAACGGGCACTGTTTCCCACGGTAACTTTTATCGTGAATTTTATACGAGAAATTAATGAAAAATTCTCTCCGCGTATATGCATCAATGTTCAATTATACCATAAGCAAAGAATGAAGAAGAGGACGAAGACAAGACAAGATGATACATGGAAGATAAGAAAAATGTCGAGGTCGTTATCTCTTACTAAAATAGGTCAGCGGATCCGAACGTTAAGATTCACAGAGTCTTGCCAAGCCAAGAGCGAACCGAGTAGTTTTAGAGCTTCAGAGTTCAATGAGTCGATATTAATTTTCTGACAATTGCGAGCATTCCGTTTCTCAGCCATTTTGTGACTCGACCCTCGCAATCCCAGCATCCCTGGCATAATAGTAATAGTCTTCATCATTTCTTGCTCGTCTGCCGGCCATGCTGCGCTTCGTAGAGTTTTGTTTCTTGTTAGCTCTCACAAGATGGTCCTTGACGCGCATCGTAAGAGAATAGAACGAGTTACTAGCAGCTTCGCTGGGAAGATGGATAATCTGTACAACATAATAAGGGGAGTGTAAGAAAATTCAGAAAAAATATTGCCGCACCATTTATGCACGATTAAAACGAGCCTGTTGATGATAAACGAGTAGCTGGCAGACGAGGACTTTTTCTTGTTCGTAACGTTGAGGAGTGGAATGTCTCATCACCCCTTCTATATGGAAAAATATTTAGAGCTGTGCCCTGACCATGTCGGAATCGCTCAAATGTCCATCCTGACTCTGGACTTCGTTGTGATTGATGCGATGGATGTCCCATGTTGACAAGGTGTCCTGTCTCGTTCTCTATTCCTCTCTACTTTTCCCCATACATCCCGCCCGGAGTCAGTGAGTCGTCTAGGAAGGGTGGTACCACCACCAGCATCATGGCTAATGTGAAATCCATATCGTGTTTTACTATTTGAGGAGAAAAAAAATATCACATTGACAAATCGACGTGAAGCTTTTGCCCGGCAAGCCAGAGTGTATGATAAGTACCTACGTGAGAGACGAGACTCTTTTTTTTTTTATAAAACTCTTCTCCACGGTGATTCTGTACGAATCCTCACATGGTCTCGAAACTTTTCAATGGATATCCAAATGCTTCAGTGGCCCGGTGAAGGTTTTTTTCTTCTTTTTCCTAGAAATTCGTCAGGAGATCAACTCTGTGCGTGCCAAAATAATCGATGAAGCTAAGCATATGGAATCCAGCAATACTGAACTGACAAAGCAGCTGAAATCAGCCCGAAAGATAGCAAATTACGTGATGCCTTATATCAATATCTTTGAAGAGCACAGATGGTTCGTCGGATTAGGTATGTCCAATTAGATTTAACATAATTATATGTTAAATACAACTTGCGTGTATTAATAATTTAAAATTTTATTATGAAACCTGTATAGTACGCAAGTACACATGGATCGCGCATAAGTACATATGTGTAACCAAGTAGGCTCTAGAGCAATGCCTAACATCGTAAACTGGCGAATGAACCTCTCAGGATAAAGTTCAAAACCGAATAAAAGTTTGGGGCTCAAATTGCGTTCGAAGTTCGATCCAATTTAGAAGCATGCCCCGGGGTCTACGGGTGACAAAGGTCAGCCGTGGGTAACAGGATACAAACGCCTAACCCATAATATACTGTATACGTATAGCTTATCTACACGTGGAAGGATCGATGAGGACAAGGCAAGAACGCAAAATTCTTTCTTTTTCATTTTCCCAGGTACCATCCTCTGTGTCTTCTTTGTCTGGTCTCTCCTGGTTGGGGCATTGTGCTGCCGCTGCGGAACACCCGAGGGAAAAGTTCGGGCGACACTATTATGGTAAGGTGATCGATCAACCAGGAGCCATTCCATGAATCAACAATGCATCGTTTTAGCGGAGTGCTAACGAGCTGTGTCGTCTCCGTCGTCGTGTGGGCTGTCTTCCTCACAGGCCTCGCTGTATCCAGCCAGACGGAGATGCTGATCTGTCGACCGCTTCACGATCCAGAATTTCGTACGTTAGAGACTATCCTGGAAACTGAAGCCTTTCTTGGAAAGCCACTAAGTATCCCTTTGAAAGATCTATTCAAGTAAGTAGCACTAAATTAGCAGCCCTAACTTGCCAATAATCTTCTCCTATGTGACGGAAACGCTCATTGGAGAAGCATAGTAATTAGGAAGTAAATGCTCGCAAATATGTATATAGTCATAGGCTTGATACGTGCCAGTCACAGCTGCTTATCTTATCACGAGCTTAGTTAAGCTACAGGGATAAGACGAAAAGTTTATATCAATGACAACAATTTCCTGAACTGTAGTAAGTGTCAGCAGAATGAGGCAGCTTATCCGGCATTCCAATTGGGAAGTTCTTTGAAGTTGGAACAGCTCACGGCTCATTGGACATGGTCAGGATTGTCCAAAGCTCTTCAAAGAGTTAGGGTAGACCTCAAGGGACTGCGAATTCTCACGCCGAACTTGCAGCAGCGTTTGCAGAGTCTCCTTTACGCCTGCGGACCAAATCTTACCGAGCACAGAATTATGGTATGATATGGGAACATTAAAGAAAATATAGGGAATGCTTATTTCAGATACTTAAAAATATCTTCGCGGCTTTTTCCGCGTTACGTAAACAGCAGTCGCCGTCTTATCCGTCTTATCGCCGATTTCCTCATTCTTATCGTCTTATCGCACGTAAGAACGCGTCATGTCGTTAACGATAAGGGTCTGTCACCCTTAGTAACCGAATGACAATCTCATTTTCTCTCGTCCACCTTCCATCGTCGAGCCATTCTGTGACTTCAATAACGTTTCCGCTATTGGCACAAGTCGAAAGAAAATTAGAGGAAAGGAAAAAGAGTAAGGAAGAAAAAGAAACCTTGAAGAGTACTAGACGGATCTATAGGATCCATAGGATCTATAGGATCCACAGGATTTATAGGATGTATAACTCCTGATTCACATCGGTTTTACCAGGAATTTAAGGATTAGGAGAGAGACACTTCTCGACAAAGGGATTAAGGTCTGTCGTAACCTTGCGATGTCCACAGATTCAAGGACCAATTCTGAACAGAGACCTAAGTGCTCTGTCCGACCAGGTGGTAAATGTAGCACGGCAGCTGAAGGATCAAAGAACTGCGAGAGAGTTGGAGATTATCGCCACTTCCATGAGAAATCTTCTGCTGCGGCGAGTTAAGCCGTTAATGAAAATGCAGGACGAGCTTGTTTATCAACTAGCTGGCCTGGAATTGCAATTGCTGCCTCTGCAGAGACAAGTCAATCAGTCGATCTCGCATCTCAAAACGATTCAGTACTACATTGATAATCGAGGTGAAATGATCGCTCAGTTGGTACGTCCAATTACCTCCTATACTCTTTTCATTTCCACGCGAAATGTATTTAACACTTTATAATGAAAAGTTCGTTTTTGATTCATAGAATACAAAATTATATATAGAGAGGTTGGGCACTTATCTAGACCAATGGCGCAGTCACGTACTCGCAGAAATGGGATCCGGAGTGGCGAGATGTCGGCCTCTATGGGACATTCTTCACGGCCTGAGGTTGCTACTCTGTCAGCACGTGTTAGGCCCTATGGCACGTATTAAGTTATTTACAGCGACATGCGATGTTTATTTTTGAGAGAAAGAAAAAGATATAAGCAGTGTGTTGGAACCACGTTCGCCTTACCATATTCTCATGGGAATATACATTTCAGAATGGGTTTTGGTTCGCCACACTTTTGTGCGCCATCGTCATGATAGTCAGTACCCCTACGGCTCATTGCTTGGCTCTGGTCTACAGAAAACAGTTTTCCGACAAGGAAACTGCCCTCCTATCGTCAAGAACGTTAGTACCTTTTATTCCCATGGTAAACTATAATTTCATAGTTCTCTCTTCGTGCAATGTTCCAATTTTATTTTCGATATTTCTAGGGAGAGCCCCGACACCGTTGTTATAGATCGGGAAACTTGGCGCACCCCGGAGTAAGTATATAACCTATCTCGTTATTCAAAATATTCTAGTGCATGTCGTAATCGCGCGGAAACATCCACTTTCAGCCCGCCGCCACCTCAGGATGGCTGGTGATGCAAGAGAATCGAGCGCCAAAGTAACGGCATGCAAAAGTAACAGACCTTTTCGAGTAAATAAAAGACTGCTAAGGCGATGAAAGTGTTTTTTTATCCCACAGAATAGTGAACCAGTTTGGACGTCTTGAGTTTCTTCTCATCCTTCTAGCACGTTTCGCGCAACCTTTCAACGTCCATAGACTAATTCACAACATGGAGACGAATGCAGCTGCACTAGCTTCCCCCATAGTATTATTGGCAATGCAACGATACGTCCCGACGAGATGCTTTTCCATACGAACCAACTGCATCCAGGATGATTTCATTAAGGGTTCCGGGCCATCGTTTGTGTTCACAACGCCTTCGTGTTCCTTACCTGCATAAAGTGAAAGTAAAATATACGAGATTACTATCTATATTTTTTTTCTTATCTGTGGTGCAATAGACTGTTTAAATGGCGCACTTGGTAATTTTAACACCATGTCCCCGAGGGTTGAATCAAATTCCCAAGAAATGTCTGGTACGGGGAATCCTTTGACTTCGCAGTTCAAGGCCACTCTTTGTCCGGAAGTCGAAACAACGTCTCTGGGCCCAGTTAGTATCCAAGGCCGAGTTGGACATGGTCCCAAATGCTGAAGCTTGAGGGATGAATTCTTGAGCCTCATAGCACGTTCGTGAAGGGCGCAGGGCGTTGCATAAGTCTCATTGTTACTCCCGCAGGCCGGACTCTGCTCCATGCAGACGCAAACTGCTTCTGTCTCATCCTACACATCTTTTTCAGTTAGTTGAGAATCGACTTGCACACGGCAGTAACTTCTATGTACATAAAGTCGGTCTGATTGTTTGATTGCATGGCGGTTACTGTCCAACCCACACCGTGAGAAATGAAGTGATGAGAGCACGGGTCAGCGACACCATCCGTCTTAACGATTCGTTACAACTTATTGCATGAGCGTAGGAGTTCATTATTGCGATAAATAAATGAAGCTATTTTGTAGTCCTCTGTTGGATTGACAAAACAACGCTGAATACCTAAGACTTAAGTACATTTATCAAGCTTAAAGAACCAGCAGAATTTTCACGATGAGATCATTCTGTATCAGGTAAAATATTAAGTAAAACAGCGTTGCTGATATTTAAAATATTCAAAAAGAAGTACTACTGTAAATAACTTTGATACTATAATCTATACCAAGCAATCAGATTAATCCATTCAAAAGTTTGACTGAATACCATACCTCTTCGTGAAGATCAGGGCGTAATTGGCAGAGATAATTTCTCGCACAGAATCCTTCGTTACGACTCTTGGGGAGCAATTCTGGGATACTAGCATTCCAGCAGCTATCCCCATCGAGCCTGGCGCAAATACCAGCAGCGCAACATTCACAAGAATCAGGAACAGAACCCAGAAGGCATTTACTAGGGTCGTCGGGGCATCTGAAGTTATGTAAAAGAAATTGAAAAAATGATAATTCGTTTCTTTTTCTTTTCTATTTCGATAGTACTTTTGCCCACCTGTAATCAGCACACTCATTACAACCCTCGATCTGCACTTTCGTGGTTACGTTCTGTACGACATCTTCTTCCACGTGACATTTCACTTGCTGTCTGTTAGTAATGCTCAATAATAGTACCAGGAACACTCCCCTACGAGTCATTTCACCGACTGACAATGGCTAAGCGCGACACGTCCAGCCCACGAGGATGGACAAGGGAAGCAGGGAGAGGGTATGAGATTACTGTCCCGTATTACGCGACTCTACGCGTCTACAATACAACGAAGAGAAAGAGTGTCAGACGAAGATAATTCATGTTAGTTAATTTGTGATGTGTCTTTACAAAGAGATCAGAAAAACCTGATCGTTCGAGAAAGATCGCGAGAGCGAACGCAGTTGCTGTACTTTTTGGTGACTAATTTACAGTCATTTATAAGACTGATAGTCGGTCCACGAATTCAATGTGTTTTTTTTGACAGTTCGCAATTACTGCAATCCTTGGCAAAACACATAAATGCCAAAATATAAAAATAATATGTATTCAGTGCAAAATCATATATACACGTTTTGTAACAAATATTACATTGGCACGTGTGCCTTGCTAAAAAGTTTTTTTTTTCAATCTGTCAAAAAAATACATCGAACTCGTGGATCGGCTATCTGCAGAAAATTGGTTTGATAATAAATATCGCGAAAGTTATGTTTTCTGTTTATTACACTTTGCGATTATACCGTGTAAGAAGACTTTTTTTGATAAAATTCTTTTTTACTTCAATTATCTTTATTTACTTGCTTCGTGAATGTTTTCGTGCAATATAGTTTATCAGTTCATCCTGTTCACATTCCTATGTACTTGCGTTAAGTTAGGCAGTGTTTTACATTGGCACGTAACGTTTAGTAACATTCGCTTTTGAGGTATTTGGAATGTGTATGGGATAGTAAATTTCGAGTGCATTCTAGTAAGAGTTTAAATTCTGTGTAATAACTATGGCCACAATTTCTGATATATTTATTTCACTTTGATGCGATTTACATAAGTATTAAATGTTAAATGTGAAATTACATTCATTATGACATCATGAACGCAACCATTCATTGAATTTATATTTAACTTTTTTGCATGATGAAAGATCATGTATTTCCTATATTAATCTTCACTTTGCTGTTATTCGGACTCTGTACATTTCTCTTGATACACTTTTCTATTTGTTTCTTATCTGTATTTAATTCTGTGGATAAGAGTGACACGCACTTCAAAACTGTGTTTGATCTATTTTCGTCAATTTTTTTTGTAACCATGTTTCTATCTTTATCACGTGAAGTACTCTGAGTGGTGCAATTTGTTGCACAGCAAAATTCGCAATTTGAGGCGCAGGACATTTTATTAAAGCCACACACACATTGTTGAGGATGTGCTTGACCCTTGGACAAGCACTTGTTGTCAGTTGGTTGGTCATATAAACGAATATTACCAGAAGTGCAATTTAATGCACAACAGTGATTGCAGTCAGCTGCACAGGAATTTTTGTCAGGTCCACATCTGCACTGTATTTTTGGAAAATCATCTCTTATTGTATCCTTACTCGAATTTTCACACAAATGTGCAGCCAAGGACGATACAGGTTTCAATTGAGAACCTTGATTCTGTGAATTCGAAGGTATATCGAATTTAGAATTTGCTGCGGCGCATTCCAAAGCGCAGCAGAAGGTACAATCAGGTGCGCAGGACATGCCGTCATATCCGCACTTGCATTGCCCATGAGATTTCGCAAATTCTTCACGATCAATTGGAATATGATGGGAACGGTCGTCAATAGTTTTGGAATTTTTTTGAAATTCTGCGAATTTTACAAAATGTTCTGCATCTAGTTTTTTCGCCAATTTGTTCAATTGTTGATCCACGGGACCAGTCGGTACGCATATTTTGGTTGTTTTGTTAAAACAATTAAGATGATCAATTTTTCGAGGTTTTACCAAAAATTTTTCATGCAAATTACTGTCAGACATATTCTTGTGCTTTGACAAAATTGGATATTTCCGCACAGGGAGTGAGATATGCTTTTGGATGCATGTGGATGACTCTGTAGAAGTTGGTGCGGATGAACTACGTGGTATCCTGAGAAGTGGAGGGTACCACAGCCAAGAAAGTACCGTAAAACATATTGGGCATTGAAAGTTACTTGGTTTCTTAGGAAAGCGATAGAAATTGCAATTATTCTGAAACGTGGAGGAATTTCCGTTATTGTGATTGTAAAACTGTAGATGCGATGCTGGGATTCTACAAAAAACAATGAAACGTAACTTAATGAATTAAAAGTCTTATAGAGCAAAGAAACCAATCACTTTCTTTAGTAAAAGAATAAATCACTTACCTTTTCTCGTTTATTTTTGTACAATCCTTAAAGCCGATATCATCCGCTTGAATTTCTGCAAGAATACAAACAATACAAAATATACATAAAAAAACGGATACAACATGTTCTAAGATTTATTACAGAGCCCCCAAGTGTCTTTGGAATATCTAGTCAGCACAGCTAATAACGACTTGATAGAACAATTGAACTACAAATAATTATACAATTTTTGATATGTTCGTAAAAATCATTTAATCATCGACCTGAAAATCTCGAACATACTTTCTTGACATTGAAATATCGGTGGTAGAGGGCGAGGCCGGAAGCCCAGGTAACGGCAACGAGGATCAGCAGGATGAAGGAAATGAGGGTGAGTGGACCAGGCACGAAAATCGAGCGGCCAATGTTCCCAACGTAAGACATTAAATTGCAGCCACCCCTTTTGCATTTCCAGTTGCAGTTGCAGACGCAGGTGCAAGTGCATATTGGTTCCACGTCGCCGCCACCTACTGGAGGCACCACACCGTCATACACCTTTAGTCACAGGGGTACATACAACCATCAGTTTTTATCTTACAAGGAAATTCTTATTATAGTATTTCACACTGTCATTTAACAACGTACGAAATTTTCCAATATTATTTTCATTTTTTTCCCCTATCTACTGGATTTATCCGCTATTACTCTTCGCAAGAACTCCTTATGCTAAGAACTTTTGTTCCGAGTTTGTCCGCGATTCTAATCATAATTTAATTTTTGGAACAATTTTTGGAACAATTTTTGTGGCCCATGGACCACCATTTGCGAATCGTTGCCGATCGCGAACTACAAGTTCGCTTCCTGATTTTCGTTTTTTTCGAATAGGAGAAGGGACTTTATCGATCGATGTTCGATTAGCCTCTGCAGCATTCCGTCGCAATGCTACAGGGGTGGCTGATTTAGAGGATGGCCGGGGAGAGACGGGACCACTTTGTGCTACCGATGGTGTAGTTTTTATAATCGAAAGATTTTCAGGAACTGTCAATAAATTGATTTGACCAGGTGAACCATCGATTTTAGAGGACTCTTCGGTATCGACGACGATAGAAGATACCACGGGTAGAGTCTGTAAACCATTTGCCGATTGCGTATGTATAGATTCATCGGTTGCTTCGGACACAACGGTTTTAGAGGATTTCTGATTAAGTAGTGTAGTGTTATCAGATAAAGTTTCATTGTAATTAACGTCAATGATTATAGATTCCGTACTACTTGGACTTAGAGGCGTGGACTTGGATATCGAAGCATCAGTGCAATTCAAAGAACAACAATAATCGCATTCGGTAGCACAGCCTCTCCCACTAGGCCCACAATCACATTGAAAAGCCCTACCAATCTCTCCATCATCTCCATCTCCTTCGTGATCGCTAGAAGGGCAGTTACATGGAGACTGACCTGATCCTCTGCATGGTGTGGAACACGTGCTGGAACCACCAGGTGACGACGACCTGGCAAGAGATCTTGTGGGCGATGAAGTCAAACGTCGGTAAAGTGTTGGAGTGCGACACGGCGGGCCCATTTTTCGACAGGATGCGCATGGCGGTATTGGACGACATGGTACTGGAGGTGGAGAACTAGGTCGACAAGGTGATCTTGGTGGACATGGAGATTCGGATCGACAAGGTTTCACTCTTGGAATTGCACTGCGACATTTGGTAGACGTGCAGGGATCACAGGGTGGAGGTAAACAAGGTTGACACTGAGTGCAACAACACTTGCGACCTGGTGAAAGTCTTGGCATGGGACAGCATAACTTAGCGTTTGGACACCGGACCTTTGTTCTCGGGAATCTTCGTTCACTAGGTGGACATGCGCACTCTGGCGCAGATGGACAGTCGCAGGAACAGTCTCGATCACTACGGGCATCGACTTGAATCGGAGGTGGACAGTTGCAATTCCTCGGCATCGGTTGACACATGCAGGAACCATCTATGCACTGGCAACAACTTCTTTTCTTCAGAATTGGACGAGGGGATGGGGCACAGGGTTTACAACTGCTTGGAATCTGACAGGTTATCGGGCAAGGAGCTACCACTGGGCAGCGTCTAGCCGGTAGACATGGTGGAGGACATGCAGCAAAATTCGATGGGCACTTTCCTATTTGACCATTGCAACCAGGAGGTGGACATCCTTCGTATGATCGTAGAGGGCTGAACTCTTCTAAATTAGGTGAACCGCAGGATGTAATACTTGGTGAACCGCAAGCTCCACCTGCCAGGCGACTGTCGCAGCATTCCTGACGGTTTCGAAAAATAGTCGAGTTTTTTCAAAAAATTCTCTCTGGTCTCGAAGATCGTACCTGACAATCGGTTGGTCGGAGTGTGGACGTGGCACAAGAATTTGGTGGTGGCGGTGCGCATGGATTGTATGGAGCAGCAATCTTACTAGAATATTCATAATGGTGAAAAATTCGTTAGAAAAGTTACATTATTTTTATAAATTTTCTCTACTTTTTTCGTTAATAAGATTTTTTACCATGACCGACAGTTGCAGCATTTACAATTCTCCTTGCGGCCATGATCACTCCATTGCCGGCGTAATTCACAGAAATTTGAAAGCCATTCGCAATTGGGCTTTGGTGGAATATTCCGGTTCCAAGCTTCTTCCTCCGCGCATTGACATGGTCCTGGACAAGCTCCGGTTGCGGCGGTGCCGCTGGGACGAAATCCACCACAATCAACACCATCCAGACAACCCACGTTGTTTTGACACGAGCATGATCGGATGTGAGGTTCTGACGCAGTACATCCATTTTTTGAGCCGGCACAACTCGATCCTGTTTTGATATTTAAACAGGATTTCAATTCACCGAAAATTGTCGGAGTGACGTCTGCGAAAAAAGATCTTCGATCCTTCGATCCTCAACAAGAGGACTGAAGTGAAAGCAGAGCAGCCCTCTTCGGAATCTCTGTATTATAGGTATATTTAATATCCTTCAAGAGTCATTAGATTACTAACTAAAGAACTACAGAAAATGTTAAATTCGCTTAGATAATACAGTCTTCTTCTTGTTCTGCAAGCTTAAATGGAGTTCGCTAAAAGTTGAACTCATATCAAATCCACAGAGTTGAACGAACGTTCGACTAACCACAACATCCTGTTCCTGGGAAACGTTCCTGTCCACCCTTTCCTTCACAGCAGGACATGGCAATGTCACTTTTGGCAGCGAAGACAGTTTTTCACTTTGAAATTATGACAGTCGATGTTCCAAAATATGGACGTGTCCTTTGAGTTACTTTACATTTTTCTGATTTGTCGTTCCGCTGCATTTTATCGAAAAAACAGATTCATAACCGAGATGCAGGATTTTACCTGACATCTTGAGTGTTCCAGCATTCCTTTGAACCAACTCGGGAATCAAAAACAAAGAAACCAAGGTCGGTAATTCTTTTCTGTTTTCACAGCTAATTGTTGCAAAGTTTTCCTTTCTAACATTCTAATAATAATACACGGCTGATCGCCAAAGTTGACTATCTCACAAATATCAAATGCACCTTCACAAGGTCGATTTGATGAGGTAACCTCATAATAATAATATGTATGCACTACGTTTCGTTAGCTCTGACTTTGAAAATGATAACCATAAGCATTTTTAATGTACATACCTGCAATTTGATATGGCACGAAAAAATTACACGCCAATTTCTAAATATGACATAGAAGATATTTCTTAGAGGCTTAAACAACTACGTGTAGACACAATTTAATTACGAAACTCTTTGATTTATCAAGCTATAAGCTACTCTAAATATAAAAAATAGAATTAATTTTCTCTCAGTCATCTGTTAAGCGCTATACAGCTTTTGTTAAAAGAATTTCTTTATACAATTTGACATATTTCTAATAAGCAGACTCATTATTGAAGTAATTAATCGATATTTCCTATTAATTTTGTACGGAAGACAAGAAATTATACCTTCTATTATTGAAATTTTCATTACAATACACTTCAGCTTTCTTCCTCCTTTTAGTTGATTTATACTTAACGCCAGGTAAGTACAAGTTTTAGCTGATCTTTCATCAATTTTCATTGTTATATTTCTAAATCAAAATCATTAATTAATCATCGTTCCATATATTATATTATATTTTACATCTGCATTACTGTTGCTGGAAACCAAGGGAACTTTCAATTAAAAAACTATATTAATGTAAGTCCACGGTATCCTATTGTATAAACATAAAAAACTGTTGAATTTGATTTTTTAATTGATTATAACTCCTAAAATAAGTATATTCAAATGCATACTAACAATATCTTGAGAAAATGTTATTTGATATCCTCAGTGCATTCTGAGTTTAGAAAAACTGAGAGCACCAGATCATCCTCGGTACACACTTAGAATATACCCGTATGTTCCTCGGTTATCTTGAGTATACACACATATGTATATGTAAAAGACAATGAATATATTCTCAGTACATAGGCAGTACAAGTATGTACTTGTGCTATCTGGGGCGTGGAACAGCAATTACAACGATTATCTCGAAGTCATCGCCCTATTCAATAATAATAGGTAGAATTTCAACTGATTATATTACCACTGAAGAATTAATTGGTTCAGCTTAATGGGACAACCCTAAAAGATTTTTCTTCTTCTTGGCCTTTTTCGAGTGAAAAGTATTCTTTCTGCTACTTCTTCCTTCAAGGAGATGAAGGCATATCACATTTGGTTTATTCGTAGCAGGTTGAACATAGAAATCAACTGGATGCGCTAACTTAAGTGTATCTATTTGTTCCGATTCTATATTATAACGTACAGTTAATTCTACAGCCGGAAGAAGAAAATGAAGACGATAGTGGATAAGTTCTGCGAGGTCGAAAGCAATCGTAAAATATTTCTTACCGTTAAATCTCTGTAACAATCATTAAATAATATTAAATGAAAATAATTATCATTTCATAATATTCTCTGAGTAATAATCATTTCGCAAGATTCTTACAAACCTGATAGTCACAGTTTATTTTATTATCCAACCCATACTTCATGTCTGGAGGAATGAATAGACACACTCTCGCCATCTATGTGTATTACTGTGAACTTATTATTTGAAATTTATCAGCTAGTGAAAACAAAAATTGCGGCTAGGGTAAATACCTCTTCTACTTAGAGTTTAGTACATATGGAACTAGATGTCGCTATCACAAAAGTTCATTGATAATGGGGAACGGGGAACTTGACCTGTCAAGTTGAACGTAGGTATCGTACTAGTCGCTGGTTCCTACGGTAGCAGGGATTTTAAAATATTTATACTATGTAAGCATTCAGCTATGCATTTTAATTTATATTAATAATAAAAATGTGAATTGGATACGAATGTTGACCAGTAATCCGATTAAAAGATGAACTTCGAAAGCTTGGTGCTTCATTAAACGGAAATAACAAGATGTTGACAGGTTAATATACGATGATGGGACGGTTTATGTAAAGTAAGTTTCATTAGCATTGTACTATACTGGATTAATTGTCTTTGCGAATTAAACTTTTATTTCTAATTAAATTTAAAATCATGTGTGAATTCACAAATATTTTGCTTTAATTGTTAATATGAAGCTATGATTATTTATAAGTTTGGCATGATGCAAATTCTCATACGTCACTTGTATATATTTATTTATTTGCAGATTAGTTTATTATGATCGAAATAACAATTTCCAGCACATCAGTTAAATGCTTCTTTGACTAATGACAGAGAGTACTTCTATATAACTGACGACTCCGAAAGACAGAAGTTAGGATTTCAGTTTTATATAAACCATCAAAAATTTCATTATATTTATGATCAACCACTTTTCCGAAGTCCGACCTGATTATTTCTATTTTCCACAATTTATAAAGTCTCGATATTTATATTATTTATTAAGTAAAATATGTTTCGACGATGGTGCTGTTTGAATATCCCACTACTGTGAGAACCAGCGACTAGTATGAGAGTCCTGCAAAGCGTGAGCTTTGCAGGTCAAGTTCCCCATTGAGGACTTCCGTTTCAGTTCTAGAATACAGAACATTGAGAAGAAATATTTTGGGTTTTATATTTAGAACATTTTTGATTGAAACATTTTTAAGGTGTTAAATCTATCTACCACACAATACTCAATCAATCGAATATTATCAACACCTGTCTCTATAAATTATATTTATCCGATTGAAAACACTATCGGGTAATATATAGGTTTTTAATAAATTTCATAATCTTTACTTCATATAGAAACACCGAAGAAATGTTGGTAAAGAGGGTCAGCCTCCGTGTATTCTGTGTCTGAAAGTTCTGAAACGAATAATATGGGATTTCAACCCCCTCCAGGCAGGACACAGGCTGTGTTCCGAAATCCACCGCGAGTACTTGCTGTAGATTATGGGGTGACACAGTCCTACTACGACGCATTCCGTTTTAAATTAGTTCACTGTATTTTCAAAAACGGAACAGATAGGAGTGTAAGCTGGCCCGAATTTTCTAACTACAATAGCTGGAGTATGAATATCATCACGATTCACGATGAAATTGACAAAGCTACATTAAACTGTGCGTCATTTAAGAATCTAGCTTTCAGTACTGCGAGTACTGGCAGTAGATTTCGGAACACAGCTATATAGTCCCATAATGCAGGTCCTCTTTAGTATAACTAGGGCAACACGCGCGCTGCCGCGCGCCCACAGACCTATTTGCGCTGTAGCGCTCTTGTCGATTGACGACAATTT
>JARQSW010000051.1:0-62679 GCA_030142375.1 Calameuta pallipes
TCTCTCTCTCTCTCTCTCTCTCTCTCTCTCTCTCTCTCTCTCTCTCTCTCTCTCTCTCTCTCTCTCTCTCTCACACGTTCTGTCTCTCGCTCTCACCATACCGCAGATGAAGGCGCATGCACAACTAATTGAAAATCTCGTGTCTCCTTAATTCGCGAATCGCAGTTAACGGCCTAAATTCACATTTACAAAATATAACAAACATTATCGTTATTAACACGTAATTATATTTCTAAAAAAGAAGCCAGGCGATTCGTTCACCAATAAAACATGAAACCGGATAATAAAGATTAATAACAGCATTTTAAAAAAAAAAAAAAAATTAGAAAAAAAAAACATCTGCGTCAGGAATTAATAAATCATGGACATAGATACAGTCAAGATGATAAACCTGCAAATTGAGATGATAGAAAAAAG
Source organism: Calameuta pallipes (assembly GCA_030142375.1). Lineage (NCBI taxonomy): Eukaryota > Metazoa > Arthropoda > Insecta > Hymenoptera > Cephidae > Calameuta > Calameuta pallipes. Next base: position 418 of record JARQSW010000051.1, read on the forward strand.
AAAACAAACACGGTTACCGACTGAGAATATAAATTGTTTTCTCGTACAATATATTGGTAAACAATAATTAGCCTGCGTCTTATCACGTTAATTAGTTTTTGGATGCTATTTACTAATGTCGACTGTACAGATATTTACGCACATAATATTCGCGCGCACTAAAACGTTCATATGCACGCTCTTAATTGAATAACCTAATTGAACACTGTGAAATCGTGCGATAGTCCAATATAAAACTAATAGGAAACTTCACGAGCCGTGTAATAAGATAAAATAACAAAAGTCACGGCGGAAGTTTCTAAAACGGCAGGCGTTTCCGTGAACCCAACGATATTCGTTGGAATAATAATAAAAAAAACAAACAAAAAAAATCTTATAGGAATGTCTTTGTATGGCGAGAGAAAACGCATTAACGGCTAGGAGATCGTACGCGATCCTATAACATATACATGGTGGTAATATTATTCTAAAGAATAATCTAGATTACAATCTATCCCGCGAATAATCAAAAGATATACTATATTATTATTATATATATAGGAAATACGGGGCAGCGTTACTTCAATTATACGCGGCTGCACTGTCCTTACAGGTTCGAACAATTTACAAGATAGGAGTTGCTCAAGCATATAAACAAAACAAAAAAAAAGAAAAAGAAAAAAGAATTTTAAAAAATCTTTCAACAGAAGTCACGCTCTGTTTCGAACAGAACTAACGACCTGCTAGTGCGAAGTTAATCATACCCGGTGCATGGATGAGGTCGGATATCAGATGAGGTCAAGTTTTCACCGTTCGCTATGACGACCGTAAGGCTACTGAGGTTTCTTCAGGCTCTAATTCCAATGATTCTTAGATTCTTTTATTCTCAGGCTTCGTCCTTCTCACTCTAATCTTTTTTTCAATCTCATTGCTATCGCCGCCACCAGGGCGGCGCCCTTGCCGCTGCCGTCTTCCGCGCCAATCAGCTTGAACTGCACACAAATAAAACGGATGCTCGATCGATATTGCATTATATGAGAAAATTGATTTCTTACCGCTTTCCTGGAGCATGTGTGTAACGCAAATTATATATGTGTATATATATATATATATATATTTATACCTTATGTCCAGGAGCTAAAAGGCTGATATACTGATGCATCCAACCCTTGAGTCGCGGATGATGTTTGTAAAGAGATCCGTCTACGGCTATCGTTGTTGACTTTTTATTCATTCTCTCCAGTAACGCTGCCAGACCTATAAATAAATATCGTGAAGATGGCCGAGGGGGGGAAGAAAAAAAAATAGAAGAAAAAAAAACAAACTCACATATAGAAATAAGAAGCGCCGCACGATTCGACACGACTTCGCACACGTATTGAACGATCTTCATGTCGTCTTCTTCAGCCGTTATTCCGAATTTCTGCAGGACTTTTCGGGTGTTCTCAAAACCACCGTGCACGGTGTCGCTAAAAAATATTTTAACTATGAGTACCGTTCCAATCTTTTTTACAGACTAAATTCAGCAGACTTACAATTCAACGTCGGATACCAGGTCACTCGTGAGGGTACCAGGTGTCAAAAGATCCGTAGGATTATGCGAGTCGAACAGAAGACCTTTTTCATACAATTGTTTTAAAACAACACGCACCACCTCACCCAAGAATTTGCCACCGATATATTTCTCGAATCTGTCAATGAAAAATAATAAATTTCTTCAGCTCTGTCAACCATATAATAATAATAATAATAATAATAATAATAATAATAATAATAATACTTACGTAAAGGAATTGGTTATCAGAGAATTAGCATCGTTCTCGCGATCGAAATCAGTCTTTATAAATTCCAGTACACCATTGTCACCAAATGCGCCCCATTCTATATCGATGATAACCTAAAAAAAATATAATAATCCATGATATTCATACTTTGCCTGCGGATAACAGCACAATTATTAATATAAATACCAACTTCTTTCTCGCCATGTCTTTCGGTCTCCCAGTGCTCGACCCTATCAGCTCTTTCAAGATAACAGGCATTGGTACCAGTACCAAGAATAAGACCAATAGCTGTATCAGGATCCTGAGTAGCACCTTGTACCAATGTCCCAGTAGTATCATTCAGTATAACAAGTACATTAACTTTGGTATCCCCACGTCTATCCAGAGCATCTCGGAGAAGCTTCACAGCATCCTTGTTAACGACATCAGGACAATTGAACGTCTTGGTCCAGGTGGTCAGGACGCCGACATCCAAAGAATGTTGATTCATCGGGAAGGAGAAGGTGAATCCTGAGGGATAAAATAAATTCAGAATAAAATAAGATCCAAAGACGCAAATATATATAAAGATAAGATGAATCTCCGTCTTGAAGAATAATTAAAAGCTATCGTCAATGAGAAATTGAATTCTCAAATAAGAGACCTTATAAATGATTTTATTCCTATGATGGATTCTCTAATGAAAGTCTAAATTCAACTTGATCTAGAAATATGCTCTAATCTCGTTCAAATGGAAAAAAAAAAGCTCAGCATGTGGTCTATCGATTTCAATTTACCAAGAGGAAGCTCTACATCCTGAAGACCCTGGTTGATGACAAAGTCGCTGACGCAAGCTGCTAGATAGTCAAAGAGTCGAATCCCAGAACCGATCCTGAGTTCTACACTTATATCGTACTTCTGTACCGTTTCACGTACCACACGTCCCATGTCCAGTTCAAGAAGTATCATCCGGAAGTACGTACCACCCAGATCCAGTGCAAGAAAGAGTCCAGACTCTGAAATTTTGAAAAAAAAAAAATCAAGTAACTACGTATTCGTTCAAAATTAATTTTTTTTATATTGCTACTCTGCATACAAAATTACAATCAAACAAGGTTACCTGTTCCGTCAGGAAGTTCTGGAATATAAGTGTTTTCCATCTGAAGGGACGACGGCTGCTGATGAATTCCTTTCTCCATCTCTGATAAAAATATCTCCTGTATCTTTCGTACGGTAGTGGCGGAAAATCTCATCTGCTCCAAAAGATCCTCGACCTGCGGAAACGAATAAATTCGTTATTTAAATTTCAAATGAACTTTGATCCTTATTACCAAGGCACGCAGTAAGCGGAGGTAAGATAAAAGTATTACGTGATAATATTGGTATTTATAATAACAATGGAATTATATTTTATGGATTTTCATTCTTTTCCCCCTTTTCTCTATCAGCGCGCGACCCATAAACACTGTAATCTACATATGGCAAATAATCAAACAGAACGCTGAACTCGCGTGTTTATTCTACGCTTTGCTCTTGTTTACTTTCTTACGAACTCCAATGAGATTCTAATGGATTTCTAACACGTCACACTTACGTATCGTATCACATACGTAACGTACACGGTTACTTTATGTTTCCGCAGTAAAGCCGATGATAGTAAAAAAAAAAAAGTATCATTTATCATCCGTTCGATCTTTTACGGAAATGATCTAAGCGATATGGCAAATTAACATGGCGTAAGCAGTAAACGCGACAAAGATATCACGATCTCTGATAACAATAGCTACCATTATTATTATCTGTGAACAATTCATCCATAAACAAGGACTGATTACTACACTATCGTGCGAAATAGTAGGGAGATGAAATCTTTATGGATGCTAAAGACAAAAAAGAATTTAATTGAAAATCGATACACGACTTCCGTATGTGAAACTGTGTAACATATGTGTGATATATAAAATAATAATCTGTGGTTTAACGTAAATCGATACTTATTGATAGGATTGACAGTCGTCGATAAAGCCATGAAATTTTATAGTTTCACAAATAAAGCAAACCGATTCAAACGTAATAAAGATTTACAGATAAAATCATCATCGTATGATGAATCTTGGAAAAAAAAAAGATAATACGATCTTTGTCTTTTTTGAATACAGTAGTACAGTTGTACTTGTAGTATTTTTAATTAATTAGTTTTTCCTTCAAATTTCTATAGGTTGATTTTGATCAATTTTGAGATAACGGAACATCCCAAATTTGTACAGTCAAGTACTAATTAGGACACATTGTATACGTGATTGGGGTAAGTCAACAAAATGAATGACTCAACGTACATAATTAGTGACTGGATCCACTTTGAAATTTCTATACGCAATTTACGTGAACGGATACATTCACCTTTAAATTCATCCTATGTTAATAAGGCTAATAAATATGCCTTTTGGAACACATAACGAAACATCGAGGATCGTGGGCAAATTTGATTCGCTGATACCGAAGGCGCGTCACGCAAAATACAGCTTGTGATTGGTTGATACAACACGTTCCTCTTAACTCTAAATGCGACGTGCATAATCAGTAAATTCGAGTAAAGTTTTTTACATACTAATATATATGTATCGGTCGATGGTTGTCTTCAGTCTTTTCGATATCTGCTTTTCATTTCGACGCATCTAGGTTATAAATTTGTTTTCCAATGAAATTTTGGTAAACTCAAAAATCGTGTATAGCTATGTCAAGAATATCCGGAAGCATTGAAATAAAAATTTGTCGAATTTTCAAAAATTACTAACAATCGTAACCTCGCTGTCCATTTTAGTGATCAGCAAAAAAAAAAACTCGAAGCCTCCTCGTAATCCATAGATCCCATATATAAATTTTGAGTAAAACAAAAATTAAATTTCAAGGCCAAAATGCTGACCCACTAATGGCTAATTTCTTCGCCTTCGGATAAAATTTATCCTGCTGATAAATTCCTAAACCATGAAAACGATCGGTCAGCTGGAAATTTATCCGCAGGATAAATTTTATCCGGAAGCGAAGAAACTGGCCGTAAATGTTAATTTTTCACGATACAGTCGATACGCGTGTTTTTTTCGAAACTTTGGTGTTGTTTTTTTTTAACTAAATTCTATTTCAAGGTCATTAACGAGTTGCGTAATCATGCGCATAACTATCAAGCATCGAGTAAGCTTCTTCACGTGTGGCCGTTCGTGCGGTTATGCAAATTGAAAGAAAGTACAGGCAGTTCATAGACGTTGATTAAGGAAGAGGTCAATAGGTTAAGAACTTCATTCGCAAGTCCGTTCTTCCTGCGTTGTGAATTTTCTTGTGTGTATTTCACGTTCTTCAAGATATTCAATCCACGTTACATGCCTTTTGACGCTTCGCAGCATCCCTCAGGACCAGTGGAGCCACTTGAATGGCATCGTCCAAAGCGCGTTCCTCTGTGGCCGTCATTTCTTTAAATTTTCCTAGTAAAGTTGACTCTGTGAAAAATAAAAAATTAATATTATTTACATATTCATAATCTGCTGATGTATGCAAAAAAAAATTATACATATTTTTTTTGAGATTCATCTTAAAAATATTCAATAAAACGCGGTAAAGATACATTTTTCACATTTTCGATACGAATATCGAGAACGATTGATAATCAAAAAAATTTCTTAGTCATTTCTTAAAATTTTCCTGGTAAAGTTGACTCTGTGAAAAATAAAAAATTAATATTATTTACGTATCTATAATCTGCTAATGTATGCAAAAAAAAATTAGACATATTTTTTTGAGATTCATTTTTAAAATATTCAATACAACGCATTAAAGATACATTTTTCACATTATCGATACGAATATCAAGAACTATTGATAATCAAAAAAATAATTTAAAAAAAGGCAAAAAATTAATTAAAGACGTTACTCTTCACAATTTTTTCATTTCATCATTTCGCCGCCAAACGCGCCAAGAAGAGGGACAAGCTCGGTATATTTCATGATAACAATTCTAGTCAGTGTCATATGTTATCAATTTTGTATACGCATATTGCAGGCTGTTATCACGACATTCGCGTCACTAATTTTTCCTATAGTCAAAATAAATATTGCAAAAAAAAAGACTTTTAATAAATAAAACATTCGTTAATCGTCATACGTAAAACAACTAATTATCGCGCACGCTTGTGTGAGATTAGAATAATAATAATAATAGTTTCATAATTGATAAGATGTTACCAAGGGGAAAAAACAGCTACATAAATAACTTTTTTGCATTTTGACCCCCTACGTATATAATCTACTAAAAAAAAAAAAAAAAAAAATTATCACAAGTACAATATATTCCACAACACGAGTGACATCTCCTTATAAGTTATTTATTTTTTTCGAAATTATTACCGAATTAATACCAAAGCGATTATGTAGGACAAAATTTGTCACGATAATTGAAACAAGATTTTGGAACTTTCTTTGAAAACAATAACCAAGTGTTTTTTATGCAACAAAATTATATCACTATTGTTTAATAATGAAATCCATTTTTCACGTTACACGTTGCTACTGAGAGATTTTAATATCAAACACGACGAATCGATAAATGCAGCTCATGCGCCGAAATTCGCATTGCACTCAGTGCAGCATCCACGGGTAGTAAGAGGGACGTTCGCAGATGCAGCTGCAATGCACTTTCTACGGTCACCGAAGAAACAAATGCACGGTCGATTGAAAATTCATTGGAATAAAAATAATAATTCATTAGGAAAGAAAATTTGGTAGTAAGAGGGACGTCCGCAGATGCAGCTGCAATGCACTTTCTACGGTCACCGAAGAAACGGATGCACGGTCGATTGAAAATCCATTGGAATAAAAATAATAATTTGTTGGGAAAAATTGACTGGCCAATCGTAAGCTGGATAAAAGCCTGCTGTATTTTTAGTAACCCTTAATGCCATGGCTGTTCTTATCATTTAATGACTAGAGCAGTATCTGTACTGTAGAACGATTGATAATAAAAAAACGAATCAAAGAGCCACCTGTTGCACTGGACGGATCGAACTAATAAATAAATGAAATTCAACGTTGTTAAAGACAATGAAATGTGTAAATAAATTATGTTATAATTTTTATTGTTAGATACTCGTACGAGACGCTAATTTGACTTGTGTTTCTCAGTTGGTCGTTTGGTTCGCCATTTTCGTTTGACAGTTAAAACTTGACAGTCGCGGGAGAAAGTTGCTTGAAAATGGTTTCAGTGTCAGAATTGGATTGAGAGATAGGAAGCAAAGAGGAGGGAGATAGTGGGCCTCTTACGTAAAGAGAAGACTGAGAATGAACCTTTATTAAAATCAATTGTAAGGTATAAACGTCAAGCCGCGATAATTTAGCCAGTTGACCCTACGTGGCGATTCTAATTCGGAACGTAAAGGCTTGTCACTTGCCACTTTAGGACACAAACGATCTTATAAACTGCAAACGTCTTTAATTTCGATTGAATTTTCAGTGCTGTCTGTATGTAACCTTTTTTTCCCTTTCTGTCGCGAAATAAAGAAAGAAACCGTTGAAAACTTCATTCAAGAGTAGTTAGATAATTTCCCGCCAGTGGCGCCACTGTCGCTCCTTTGAAATTTATTTCAACAGCTCTCTAGGCCGATTCGAATACATCTTGATAATTGATACGATATTAGATTTATATTCGTCTAGAGACATTTTTACTAATAGTCAATTAAAGGATCGCTCGATTGAAGACCTTCCTTGTGACAGTGATCGAATTTGTGTACAATTCTGTCAGAAAATATAAGGGGAACGACGATGAGAGACGCGAGTGGATATTTCTATAATAATTTAGTAAATCCACTCAGGTGTGGTTTACCCTGTCATTTTGTATATTACTTCTTCCTGAATTTTGAAAAATTCACTGAGACACTTCCAAATTAATTTATCATTTCACGCTTTTTTACTAAGCACACTAGTCAAACAATTTTTCTGTATTATCTGACAGTCAAAAAAGATCCGACCAAAGTCAACATACAAACCATAAATATTAAATCACGAGATGTTTCAGATTTAGTTTTAGATTCATCAAAATTCAAACAACAGAACCAAAAAATAAAGCAAATACAAAATACGTCAAAATACCCGACGAAACTATTCATATTTACCAAACGCCACCTGGAGATAAGGTAGCAGTAAGTCTAAATGAAAAAAAAAAAATGCAAACCAGTCAGCACTGCAATAAAATTCAGCAAAATTACTACCAATCGAACACCCGCATGATCCTGTCCAAAGAATCTCATGCCAGTACGGATGATCAGTGAAAGAGAGAAAATTAAAAAAAGAAACATAGAATAAGACTCACCGTGATCCGTAAAAGAAAAACGAGCCTCCAGCTGCAATCTCAAAGAACCGGCCGTGTAAGAATCCACGCAGATGAGAAGAAACAACGTCTCGTTTTTCTAATTCTAACCTGACAACGAGTCTCACGCGATCCTGCGACGCTTTGGAACAACAGGTACGTAGTTTACGATTATTATTATATCGTATACGCTATATATACATATACATACACATATATACATACATATATATCTCTACCATAAAAGTGAACGCAGGATCATCAAATGTACTCGGTGTCCTACGAACGACTGGCCGAGCCTCCACGCTATCCCCACTGTTAAAACTCTCAAGGGGTTCTCACACGATCTGACACGATCCCCACCAAGAAACTAATTCCGTACACACTTATGACCGCGTAAAGAATCATTCACGCATATTATAACAATCGGAATAATATACAGATAAGTCGATTAGCAGAGCATGGAGACACGTATACATTTTCCAACTACTACACGTCACAGAATTCCTATACGGAATTTACCTACGGACTGCAGTGTCGCGTATATATAAAATGTACGCGTATAATACATATGTAATACGTGAGAGAAGTGTGAAAAAAAATACCAGGTGTAATATTATGTACACATGCCGGAGCTATGCGATACGTAGACAGTGTTGTGACAGTTATAGGTTAAACCAGCGATATCATGCGGTTTATAGTTAGATTCTCGATTTAAATACATATGACTCCCAGTGTGTATTGTAAGAACGACGTAGTAAAAACGTTTGAAAGAAAATACCGTGTAGTTTGTATTATTGTTATGCCGATCGTGAGATAAATTTGAGTTGCATTGGCGAAGCTGGCGTGGTATTTTTTTTTTCTTCTTTTATTACTATTTTGATTGCACGTTTGTAAATCGGATAACGCGTCGACAAAATTGTCTCGTACATACGAACGAGTGTCGCTATGTAATAGTGGATGTAATAATAATGACATCCGTCTCTCGGTCCATCGCAGCTCAATGGAGTTTGATTAAAACAGTTGGCGTGTTTAAATTTAGATTACTCACAAGTGTCCATTATTCGCTCGTGTGTAGTGAGGCTGCACTTTTCTTCTTGCAAATCTTGCCAAATTTTCACTTATCTTTTTTGTTACTTGGGAATCCGTCTTTTTTTTTCGTACTGCACTGTCACTTTCAATTTCGTTGTTTTTATTGCGAAACATTTTTTCAACGATTCACTTATCGAGCAACACGGTTTTTGTCTACGAGAATAATTGCACAGTTCGTGTAAATGTTTTTCTTGCACTGTGTTGTTATTTTTTTGTCGTAGCTTCGACAATCGTTAAGATCGCGTTTCTTGTGATGAAAATTATAAAAAAATTCGTGTTTATGAAACTGTTTCACGAAGTCATGACAATTTCGGTGACGGTTACGTTTGAATCATTTGATTTTCTTTAGTGTCAGATAATATTGTGCCTTCCAATGAGACTTCTTTTTGACAGGTTAATAAATTGATGAAAATTTTCATTTATACGCGTTTCGGTCAAAGAGAATTTATTGTTTCTTCTTTTTATTACCATGCTTGTCTCGCTGAGTCGTTCACCGTTCGCCATCTTTAATACAATGGATGCGACTCATTGACGCGGATATGGCGCGAACAGAAATTCAAACTAGTTTTTTTTTTTTATTGCGGGTTTCACAAATTCTACAGTTATTTGGCGTTGATTGTAACGATAAAACTAACCTTGAATTTTACTAAATTTGAAAATGAGTTTTTCATAACTTACGGAATGTAGCATTTCACAAGGTATATACGGTCTTTCCTACGGTTTAAGATTAATTTGTATTGGCCTATTCAAAAACACGTCTTTTAAAATAGATAGCTAAATATACTTATCAGAATCAACAGCGATATCAGATTTTCATAAGCCACCAGATAACACAAAAAACACTGTTTATGTAATAATGAATCGACCATGGCAATAAATAGTATTATTATAATGCTTCCGTATAAAAAAATTTCGTCAATTTGACAACTTTCAATTTCCCACATAAAACCCACATAATCTTCTATATGTCCGAACGTCCAGTTGAAATTTTAATGCAAATCGTCAGTCCTTATAGAATGAAAAATCCTTTTAACCATCATTAAGTATCAACGATGTATTTAATTATAAGGGTCAAACTTTAAATTGATGCTTCGAGGTCACTCGTCTTGCCTTAAAAATCTTTTCAACCATCGGTAAGTATCAAGGATGTAAGTAATAATAAAGAATATTATTTCTGCAAAATATCTCCGTATCATTAATTTTTTAACTCTGACTGTCCTCTTGACCGAAAGGCAGTCAGAGTGGAGGAATTGTTTCTGTCTGTAAGATTTCGCGGAACTGTGCATGTAAAAAATTGCAAAATTATATTAAAAAAGATATTTTTTACTTGTAATTGTGTCACTGCTGCCAAAATTTCTTTCTTATCTATACTCCAGTTGATAGGCGCTATTTGTCACAGTGTCTTCGTTAATCAAGAAGAAAATATTCCGTTGTCCTAAGAAGCCATAGACGCGAACACTTCATTTAATTCGAATCAATTTCGAGCGGTGCGCATGCGCAACTGTACTGACAACCGTACCGAATAAACTCTAGTCCGAAAATAAGACTCGATTGACAGGCTATTAGAAAACTTTCCAAAGTGACCTGCTCGTCAATGCTTACGATAAATTTTTTGAAATTGCGACGGAAGACGCCGCCAACATCTAAATCATGTGTCCGTCGAACAATTTCATAAAAACGATAAACCACAAATACGAACTCGGTCAGTTGACAGGAATCAATCGCTATAAAATATTATATCCAATAAAGCAGAAAAAGGAAGGAAGAGCATAATTCTCGACGAAAAAAAAAGTAAGTTTCACTTAACCTCCATTAATATTTTCATATTATTTCACTTCTCTAGAGATCCTTTAACTAGCAGCAATAATAAAATTCCCTGGCACCTTTGGTATACGGAAGATTCTTAATAACAAATTAATCGCGTCACGAATTCAGAGTATTTTATAAAATGAGCATTAAAAAAAAAAAGCAAATTCAAATTTGCTTACCTATATCCATGCGCCATTACGTAACAGTAATCCATAAAAACGGCAGCAATAGTAAAAATCCCCGAGTCCTCTCGTTATTGTTATCTAGATATGTATCTCCCATTAAGATGTTATCTACATAAGATACTGTATCTCGTGGCTCAAGTCGTTAGCAAAATTGGAAGTTCCAAGGTGACTCTGATTCGTTTTTTCCTATTATTTTTTTTTTCACGCTTGAAATACTCGTCGTATCAAACTATCCAGAAATATTTTCCTCCTACAAATTTTCTTTGACTTTGAATTTAAACAAAAGGCAAGCCGAGTGACCTCAAAAGATCAATTTAAAGTTTAACCGTTTAATATCCAGCAGCTGACATCCTGGCCGTTCGGAGCATGGTGGAAATATACAATTAAATTATTTTACTGATAAATCATTACCGATTACAAATTGTCATACACGCAGAGTTCAGTAACCATCGCGTTAAGGTTCACTTGAAGCAGACTTCTCCATCATTGTTAAATCTATTTTTATTCAGACATTTTAGTCACTCGGCCAATTTACAGGCAGTGACGTAGAGACGGGGGGGGGGGGGCAAAAAAAAAGATAAAAATCCACAAAAGTACAATAAAATATAAAAATTGTCAATTTTGCAAAATAATCACCATTATAATTATTTTATAAGGCACTTATTACATAATGCCAAATAATCTTATTTCGTCATATCAGCGTACGAGCACACGACTAGATTCCAATATTTATGACTTGTTCCTTTATATCTGCGTCGTACGATATTTTAGCTCCTCGAAATTCTTAAACGATAAAATAAAATTTATTCAGGTAAAAGATCGTCGCCGAGTTCATCGTCACCAAAATCGTCGTCCCTTTTGCCAGCCGAGGTCATAGGTCGTGTCGGCATCGGACCAACAGGATCGGAGTAGCTGGTGTCTGAAAGAATAATAATTTTTTTTTTCAAAATTCTTAAGAAAATTATTAATCCACTCGGTAAGTCTAAACGTATTGCCTCTGCCAATGAAAAACTATTGAGCTCTTTATTAACGTCTCTTTTTTGACCTTTCCTTTTTTCAGATAGCACTAAGCTTCTCTCCATTCTTATCAGACCCACAATCAGCGGAACGTTAAGAAGATATATGGAAGTACTGGAATAGAATGTGCGAACCAGTTTGGCACATTTATCATCCATTCAATCCATTAGAGCAACGCGTAACGTATGTCTAGATCACCTTGTTTAATATCCATTTCGATTGAAGCTACGCAAGACAATCATTCAAATAATTTAATCGATATTGACATCTCCGTGTGCTACTGGACGAAAAGAATTTTCCGTCATTAAATATAATTATGCCAAAATATCACTGGATACTGACTGTGATAATATTGCAGTGGACAAGTATTTTAATTAATGCGCATATTTAGAGTGGCTTTTTTTCTTTTTATTCTCTCTAACAAATTAATAATGGATTTAGATGCTGGACTGATTGATTTATCAATATATCTAACTGGAGATAAGGACCCATAGAACGATTAACGTTATCTGATATTAATTTAACGCGAGGTCCCCTGGATCGACGTATTCTGCTTTTGAGAATAAATAGCTGAGAGAATTATCGGATGTAAAACTAAAAGCTGGGACTAAGACGGTTTCAGCGTTAGATAATCATAATTTATTGGCTAATAAACGCCCGCAGATTGCGCTCTGTGCGCACAGTAATAATGTGCAGTGACCTTCGTTACGTAACAGAATGACCAGTCTATATTTGCAAAGATGAAACTGTAATTCCTTAACTGGTGAAGTATCTAAAAAGTAATCATTTTTTTTGATTTGGATGGGGGAAAAAAAAAAACGTAGCTCGATGATCGCGATAAATGATCGAAGAAAATCATTCCGTCTTCTGGATCCTGACGCTGCTCCAATTAATTAATCCTTACTTCGATTCATTTATATTTTCCGTTTGGTTACTTATCTTGAAATAAAAGAGAAAGAACACCGAGACACGAGCGAAGAGATTTTGTTGCGTCATATTCTTGAAAATCATTGTCCACGTGAAAAATGATTTTTGAAAAAAAATATAATAGAAGAGTTCCCCGTTGTAATGACTTTACGACGTTACGTGAAACCGACAAGCGAACCGAAGATTAAGAGATACCAGTGTTAATACTTTCGGTAACGTAATCGCATTTTTATCAAACTTTGAGAATAAAAATCCTAGATGTAGATCAGGGAAGCGAGAATGATTTATCTACGTGAAAACGTTATCCATGAATCATTAGTGCTTAGATAATTGACCGTTTCCCACCATTGTAATGGACACTGTGAAATTGCAAATTGATCCAATCAAACTGGTTATCGAGGTCAGGAGGTCAATGGATTTTATGAAGACGATGCTTTCATTAGGCCGATCTTCACTGGCGAGGAATCATCTCGAACTATGTGGACACGCATTAATGTGCACAGCTCAACTAGCAATTTAACTACACTGTACAATGTGCATCCTGAGTGTAATTAAATGCGCGTCAAGATTACGAACTCACTTATACGCGTGATGGGTTCTGGTGTGAATTCCAAAGGACTTTCTAGCATAGCCAAACGATTTGCACGGATTGGACCACCGCTGTGAGATCCTTGAGTATCTCGAAGAGAAGTTGGACTTGAACGATGTTCAGATACTGTACTCATGCCTGAACCACCCCTGGAGGAAGTTCCGCTGTTACTTCTTCGGGATCCTAAAAGAAGTAAAAAAAAATACAGTCAGGATTAGTTGTTGTGGGCTTTCTTTTTTAATGGTCCATGAATTTTTTCATTGAACCTGTTGTTCCAGGTCGACTGGAAGTTTGTCTCTCCTTTAATTCCTTTGCCTTTTCTGCCTTCTTTAACTCTGCTGCGTACAACTGCGCCTCCTTCAGCCCCAAGTCACTGCAGAGTCTCACAAGGAATTTTAGGCACTCGATATTCTCTGGAAATTTTTTGTGAATGTCCTGGTACTCCGTCAAGGCTTTATGAAATTGTCCTGTTCTTCTTAGACATGCAGCTGCCAGTAGCCGCCATCTTGGTTGATCCGGTGCCAATTCAACTGCTCTCTCAAAGAAAGTCAGTGCTTTCTCAGCTACCTGTTTTAAATTATATGTAACTGAGGGAATTTCTAAATAGACAATAGAATTAGGTTATGTTACCTGCATCGAGATAAAGTACGAACCAAGCCAGTCGATAACCTCAAAATTGGCTGGATAAAATCTGTAAGACTTTACGAAATGAAAGTTCAATTAATCATACCAATGAAACATTAACGCTATCGGTAGAGTAATACTTACGTCACTGTAGAACTGATAGGCTTGCTGCTTATCACCCAAATTATCGTACATTTCACCCAATTTCTGCAACACTCCTGGATCCGACGGAATTATTCCTAACAACTGATTAAACCTAGCGTAACGAATAACACAGATAATTTAGTATAAAAACACATAACGTTTACGCAGTAAATGCGAAAAAACATTTCTTGCCATTCTGCAGCTTGATCCATGTCATTAATGAGCTGATATAAATGACCTATTTGATAAAGTGTTTGCGGGTCGAAACGAACGATATTGCGTAATTTCCAGAAACACTCCAAAGCATCCTCATACATATTTTGTTTCTTGTAAACCAACCCTAAAGGATGAATCTTCATAAATAATTGTTTTTTTTTTTTCTTATTTCTGCTTAACGCTAACTTAATTATTTTAATCAAAATTTACCTAGATTGTACAAAGCCTGTACGTGGCTGGCATCGTTGTCCAAGGCACAGAGTAAAAGTTCCCTGGCTCTTTCGAATTCCCCTTTGTTTATTGCACATGCAGACAAATTAACATATGCAGCTGCGTTATAACTATCTGCCTTTCGTGCCATTTCGCCACATCGTTCAGCCAGATCGTAATCTCCTTGCTAAATTAAAATGAGCACAGCAAGAAGATCATCTAAACGAACCATAATTGTCACCGAACTTGAATTATATTTTGGTTAATAAATTACCAGGAAGTAAATGAATGAGAGCATCGTGGAAGCAGCACTGTTTGCTTTTGTATCTCGATTTTCAAAAACCTTCAGTGTGTCAATGGCTAGTTGTGTCTCGCGATTATGCAGGAATACCATTGCTTTGCTTATCTCCAAGTCTGCTGCCAAGGGACCGTAAGCTGAAGACTTGATAGCATCGACACACCTAAGATTTGATAGAATTAAATTGAATATTTAATTAAGTATTAATTATTTGATATCTTTTTACCAGGCAAAACCAGCAGTCAAGGTATCTTCGATTACTGGCGCTATGAGCTTTGCTGCGCTAAGAATTGTTTTTTCTGCCTCGAGTTTCATCTCCCTTTCAAGTTTCGATAGATCGTCGTTCTTTATCACTTCGTTAATTATATTTGCGGTTATATCGTCCTGTGGATTCATGATAAAAGGCTGGTTAGAGTTGGTTGACTTTATGGCAAATATTCATGTGAGAACTTAGTGCGATGCAGAATTGAAGTGTGGATTTTATGTCTTTAATTCGTAGGAAAGCAGTGTTACAGATAGTAAGAACGATTGTGCAGTTTCTTTTTTAAAGTTACAGCGAACTCACTGTATTATTGTTATACTTGTCCTCCTGATCAATATTAAGCTGAACTTCTAGTAACTCTAAGAAACCTCGTTTCATCTTATCGCGATGTAATAATGCAAAATGACATAAGACAGCATGCAAGCCTGCTTTGAATTCTGCACGTTCTCTCATGACATACTCGAAACTATTAGCAGCTTCTTCCAAACGGCCCATTTGCACGAATAGCATTCCAATGTTATGCATAATTTTTATTCTGCGAATGGCGTAAAGGGTTAATTTGGAAATAGTTCAGAAGAGTTCTAGAATATTTATTTCATGTTAGGCCTGACGTACCTCAAATCCTTTTGTGCTGTCGGAGCTTGGTCCAGAGCCATTCTATACATTTTTATAGCTTGGGACAATTGACCTGTCTTGACGTAGATATTTCCCATATTTACCTTCAATCTAGCACTGTTACTAAACATTCTATTTCTCGTTATAGCTTGATACGTTGCTATAGCTTCAGTATACATTTCATTATTTGTGTATTGACTTGCCAAATTAAATAGGACCTGAGAATTCAGTAAATTATTAAATAGTCAAATATTTACAGTATGAGAAATATAGCAACTGTTGTATATTACAGCGAATGTCAGATCCACGTTGTGACTATCGCTGAGACCTGCTTGCTCCTGAAGTCTAATCAAAGCCCTTTCTCTCGAAGAAGCTTCCCTTGCTCTTTCTAATGCAACCCTCATATTTTTCTCACTTGCAGCCTCTGCAGAATTCTCAATTAACTCCATTATTCTACGTTCTGCAGTCTTTATCTTTTCCTCTGGTCTTTGTGAATGAAAGTGTCATGTATTAAGAATTTCAAAAAAAAACTATAAATTCCTCAATAACTTACTTGTCTTCCTTGCCAGATTCCAAAGGAGGTGCAGGTCCCCTAGAACTACTACTCATATTTAATGGATCGAATGTTTGCCGATTACTTGTATAGCCAGCACCACGAACAGCAGTCATCGGTCTTGGCCCTGCAGTTCCTGGATGTCCAGTCATCGCAGTTCCACCTCTGTGAAACTAAACAATTCTTAAATTACACTAGAAAACAGATACATAAATCCTGTATTACAAGTCTACACTGAACTGTACTTACTCCACTGGATGTTCCAAAACGCATTGCGGTACCAGGTTTTTTTGGAGTGACCTAATATAAAAATGTTCATTCGCCCGTAATATATTATATTAATGCATAATATTAATATTAAAATCCATAAAAATCAGTTTAACACTCACAATTGGACGTTTGGCATAACTAGTTTTAAGCGCTTCTTGAAACAGTTCATCCTGATCCAGATCTTTTGTACTAAACAGTGACGGATAATCATTGTATCCCGTGTAAATATCATCATCAGCCATCCCAGCAATTGTAGCAGCAGTCATTGGGATCCCAAAACGCTTATATTGATTTCACTGAACTAAATACTTGCAACACTTGTGACAGATGTGACTAGGTTAGATACACAAATATTATGCTAACTGCATAATAGCCAATACCAGCCAATACGCAAGCTTACAGCACCACGCGGAGGTTGACATGCGTTACCGTTGTGACACATGTATAAGTACTTATAGATAACCGTGACCAAAGTAAAATTGAAAATTTCAATACACTTCGTTATCAGATGCCTAATTTGTTTTATATACTGCTGAGGAGAAAAGGGTAGTCAGAAGGTCTATTACTAAATAAGACTTTAATATTAAATAAATAGTATACATTCGTATTGAAGTCTAATATATTAATTCTTATAACATTCATTCGGTTGCCTTCGAAGACAGACTTATGCATGTACGTTACTAAGGACTCTCTTGTAAGCTTAGAACAAATACATCCATTACATTATACAATACTTATCCAATATTATACATTAGTAATCTGTACTTCACCTAGGAAGACCCATTACCTCCCATTACAATGCACCATGATCATTCTTATATACAAATTGTATAATCCCACAACAATCTATCAAACACATCATCATCATCAGGATCTGACATGTAAATAGACATTGATTCAAACTGTACTCCATATAGAATTCAAGAATGATAATATAGAAATACCCAACGATAACTTCAGGAAAGAGTTGAAACTTTTTAATAAATTTATAGAAAAATGGCAACAGCATTAGCGCATCACAATTGTTATTCCTTTTATACTGTATAAATTAGCGATTAGAAGAATCTTTGATAAAAAAATAAAAAGTAACTCTGTCCCTTGAAAAGAAAGGACTACCCACATTTTATTCATTCAATTATCTTAAATGTAAGTTCCACGATGGTCAAAGTTGCCCTTTTCGCTTTATAGAAACTCTTATGACTGTTAATACCCATCCATTCATTACAACCTTGCCGTAGCTAAAAAATAATGGAGAAACGTTAATTAATATAATTAAAAAAAAAAAGGATACAATTAAAAGAAATGCATTCGATTACAGCGAAACAGAATCAGTCTACATTTCACAGGATCAGATACCATTAAATATTATACGATCCATTACATTTCTGTACAATGATTCATTATTTATGTTCATTAATTCGATTGATTCTTACATGTAGAAAAATAGTATTCAAGAATGAATCTTATAATATAGCTTACGCACTTGGGCCAAGCATTAAATTTCATTACTTTATACAATAGCATGATAACTCCAGGGCTTTAATTAAAGATTTATATAAAAACTGTAACAATAACATTTTTGCGTGACGCTAGAAAATTTCTTTGACCAAGTATTTTGAACTTTATAAACCCAAGGCGATGTCGATTTCTCACCGTCTTACAGTTTAAGCCTCAATTATCATACAGAGGAACAATTAACATTAGAGATAAAGATTTTTTCAAAATTCCGAAGATACTTAGTCGTCATCGAGAAGTCATTGCGATATAAGAAAACTAAACGATCTTTTAAGCTCATAACGAACAGCAATAAAACGGTGAAGAAGATTCGCCGGTCCATGTAAACTACGTTTAAACTTTACAGGTCGTTTCAAATCTAACCAGTCGAGGATCCATCAGATCGTACACATTCGTAACTACTCAGAATCGAATGAGGAGGCAAGTTGTAAGATCAGTAATGCTAAAATGATAACAGCAACGTAATATAAACTATATTATACTCGCATTAACTACATAAAGACTAAGATATAGAATATTCCGATTTCACGATTTTTTTTTACTATTTTAAATAGTCAATTGACACGATTATTTCTATAACAGCTATTCGTACGCAACCAATATATTTATACGTTGTATCTTTCATGTATTGCATCAATTAATTGTCACGATCGTTATTTCATCTGATCCGTCACTCAATAAACCATGATAAAATACGAATAAATGGAATAAAGGTAATGCTTTTCTTTCTTTCCATAAATTTCAATATCGACGCATGTAAGACTTAATATCGTGTATAACAAATCCATTAAACAAAAGCCAGTCCCGTAAATATATAGTGTCGCTCCTACTATCTTGCAGGAACTACTGGCATTTTCTCAAGGAAGTCCTGCTCGAGAACAGTTTCCAATTGCGCGACGTTCAAGGTAGCACGGGATTCGCTAGACGCTCGACTTAGAGCCGTGAAAAACGGATGCAGATCCTGGATACACCGGATGTTGTTTGACGTCAGAAGAAGTTCTCCAGGTGGCGACGACAGTGGCGCCACTTCCTCTTTGTACTGAAAAATCAAAAACAATACAATTTTATTAAATTATATCCCACCGAAACCTCACCAGTAACACACGTTAATACCCTGAAAGGTTTATCTTTTGAGAATTTTTAGATTTTTGGATAGAATCCAAAGTCAATGTCGCTTCTTCTATTTATATGCTTAAGATAGAACAACTCGGAGCATCGTAAATACGTGCAGCTCCAATACGTCAGAAGAAAGAGAAACAATTTTCGCGAATGATCCAACGCTGAGTTTGAAGGTCAAAACGAAACGCTAAATTTCCTGCAGATCTTCATAATAAATATCGAACGGCAGACTCCTAGCTTATACGTACGATGTTCCTTTATCGTGATCAATTAACAGATTGCATGTTTATCGTTTTCTTGTCTCCTTTCAAAATGCCAAACAACCTAGACAGTCTATCAATAGTATCCAATGGGATAATGAACGCTGTCGATGTCCGATTTAAATACGTGTTATTTCGATAACGGGTTATTGGCTTGGACGTTTAAAATAAACCAAGCTTATAGGTCTAACAAGTCCAAGCGTGCCAAAAGTAGTATTTCAGTTTCTCACTAGCCGCAGAGGAACTGGCACCTGCAGGGTTTTCCTACGAATATTAAATAAACTATAGAAAATACCTAGTGCTCGACTCCAACGGCTTTTACCTTTGTTCTATTTTTCTCCTGTCCAGCGTGTCACGATGTAACGGTCAAAATTCAAAATTCGATGCTCCGCACAAGGGATAGGAATTGAATTTTCCGTTAAACAGTGCGCGTATAGAGTATTTGAAGGATTCATCCGTGCGATTGCTATTAATATGACACCGTAATGTATAAGAATATTGCAAACTTAGTGCCAAAGAGAAAAAAAAGCATGATACGATGAAAATTAAAGTTGCGAGACACAAGCACGAGTAACTCGATATTGTTAATTGAGTGCGTTCGCACACAATAATAGTAAAAGATCGTACGCCGGGTAATGCCAGTCAGTGCAAAATTGGCTACGGCTATGGCTGCTCTAAAACTTCTTATTTGTCTGATCTTGCCTTTTGCTGCACCGACAGTCGCGCGTGAGTATTGAAACGAGTTTTTTTTTTATGATTCTTGATTTTGAATTTCATTGCGCGACTTTTGCAGGTGTTCTTTTTATTTTTTATTTTTTTCATTTATATTTAAAATTTATATAAAATAAATAGAAAAATTGCATTGTATGATAATACTGCTGTGATTGGTAAACGCGTGTATATTTTTTGGTAATATGTATTGCGCGATATAATTGAAATTGTCATTTTCGAAAAACTGGCCTTGACAAACGCACAGTGAATTTTATTAAATTAATTAAAAAGGTTTAACGTTAAAAATGGGTTGCCGGTTTAAACGAAAAAGTATTATTTGCGCGTCGTATTGTGACTGTGTAACAATCGCAATGAACCAAAAAGTGATTAAAATAAAAAAAATGCCTTTAGAGAAAAATTCTTTAAATATGATAGACAGATTTTGAAAAAGGTATATGATTGTGCGAATAAATTTAACGGTATTCTTATATCCTCTAAAGACATATGTACAAAAATTAAATTGCAAAATTGTCGAATGGCATTGCAAAAAAAAATACAACAGAATATCGTAGGCGCAACGATTGCAACAAATGGTCAAGGCTCTAAATGCTTTAACCAGGCTTAATTCCAGCTAGTTGATGACAATTAATAGAAATTAACTGAATATAAACTACTATCTGATTCATAATGTTCTTTGACTTATTGCAAAATGTCAATTGTCATCGTTCGATTTGCAAATGCAACGAAATCCCTATGACGTTCAGAATTCTCAGGATAAATTTTCTAAAATAATTCCATTGACATTGACTAATGGCTGGATGGACGTGGGAAAATCTTATTTACGTCAAATTCTTATTTAATCCTGTTTGCCATTCTATTAGATACATAGATATCCACAGAATAGATTGATATCACGAATATATCTTGGAGCATGATTATTTGCCAAATTTCAAGCACCCCAAAGCTTGACAATTATCACTTTTTATATAAAAATTTATCAAGAAAAAAATTTTGTTTACAGAGTACAACGATGATTCGGATTACAACGAGTATGACTTTTACGATGATTTGCCAGCGGGTCTGGAGAGAACAGTGGATAAGATTAATCCAAAGAAAATGATACAGGACGACTTTTACATAGTCAGTGATTTCGATGATTCGGAAAGGGAAATTTCAATCTATCCAGATGACATGGAGCCTGAGATAGTTTTCAGCGCTGTGGATCGATCAATCGAACCCTCGAAGGTTAACTTTCAGGAAGAAAATTGGTATAAGATACCAGAAAAGGTTTATCGGTACACAAAGCACAGAATTCCTGGCTACGATTACGACGAATTGAATTTCATGGGCGACAGAAGATTTCACGAGTGCGATGATAACTCTTTATGGACTCACTGCGTATGTCAATTCACGTGTACTCAGCCTGACATTGTCGACTGCTACACACCGTGTGTGAGCGGATGCGAATGCAAGGAAAATTACGTATTCGATGAACAATCCCGGAAATGTTTGCTGCCAGAAAAATGTCCAGCTGTGAGTGATTATTTTACATTTAAATAAGCAAAAGCTGACGGTTTACGTGTAAAGCATTAATGTACGAGACTGATATACTCCACTTGTAAACATTAACCTAACCTCTAGCTTCTCAAAACTAATTGTTTACTTTATATCTAGAGAGATAGTGCTATAATATTTGTAAACGTACCTTGGTATCCATTAGTTTAGCTATGCGAGTTATGTGTGGAACAAAATCTGAAGAAAGATTATTATTCTCAGCACTGCCTGCTGCGGCATCTCCTACAAAGGCCCACCGATACCTAAACAGTATAATTGTAATGTGTTAATGATTGTAAAGAATGAGAAAATTCATATGTGCACAATCTAAGAAGAACTTGCATCTGGAATTGTGGCAATCTGTGGGCAGGCAATAATAATGCCAAATCCAGTAGCTTCGCAGCAGCAAGTTGTAGCTGCAGCCAGTGCGGATGTCCATGTGCTTGGAGTCCATTGTTCGCATTCACAGCCCAGGATGAGTCCAGTGCCGATAGAAGTTTAATGTGTGAACTGTTTAAAGAAGAAAATTTCTAAAAATAATCCTTCATAATGAAATCTAAAGAAGCGTACACAACATCAAGACTAATGTGTCAATCTGTAGCACGTCACATTTTTTTCTTGCATTAAGAAGCTGAAACGGTAGAATTTTCATGAAATATGAAAGCCAAATTGTCTGTAGCATGTAATTTTCACAGTCATTATCAGATCATTTTTCTTCGGCCAAAACATTATATGAAGTTTTCGACCCCCATGTTATTCGAGGTATATCAGTCTCCTCTTGTAGATTAACGAAACATTGAATGTACCACGAGTATTTCATGCGAATAAGAATACTTGATGTTCCAATGCATGTTGAATTACCTGCTCTGACGACTGCCATCCCAACACCAACCAACCAAATCATGGTGGCACCATAATTCCCATGAAATCGCAGATGCCAAAACAGAGCCAAAAACATCACGTCATTAGGTATCATCCTTGTTAGTTGGGAACGTTGTCGAGAGACTTTTAAATAACGAACGTTAATAAAGTACAAATTGATTAACTCGGGACAGCAAGGGAGCCAATTGGTGCGTTGGGCAAAATATGTTTTACCTCTTCGATGCTCCAATTAAAAATGAAAAATTAACCATATCGATCCCTTGCAATCCATCAAAAGTTTTTTGATCGAACAGACAACACTGGGGTAGGATCCTAAATATTTTTAGTATTATACCGCATGCAAAAAAAAAAGTTCAACGCCATACTGATAACGATTAAAAAATTCCCAAATTTCAATTTCCACACTGATAAAGAGTTAATTAATTCAGTTTATATTAAGGACTTTATTTGACTATGTCAAACAAATTTGTTTCTCTAATGGTACATCCCAAAAACCGTTACTGTGTACTTGATATCTACAAAATATAATTAAACAGCATATCGAGGGTTAACCAGTTGAGTACAATTAAGGTTCACAACGTTCCTTCTTCTACCCAATAAATAATAAAACGATAATACTAGTTATTCGTCGTTATTAAAGGCAGCTGAGATCACCAAAAAAACAAACAAACAATAAGCAGAATCCCCGTATAAGCAATGAAAGTCTACTGATCCTGACAATTGAACAAAGGTTCACCTGGTTACATGCAAAACTCACCTAAACTCTTCGCTATCGGTGCTCAATTCTTGTTCAATGTGTAAAAAGACTTGAACCAATTCGCTCACAATTACAGGCCACAAGGAGGTGGCGTGTTGTGGAGATATTCTCAGTAGTAGCACACGAAAGCATAAAAATACTTGTGCCTGAATCGATGGAATTACTTGTGGCAGTCGTAAGCTGTCAGCTAGACGTTCTATTGTTCAATGAAACGTGGTGAAAAGTAATCATCGAATTGCATAAATCTTAAATATTCTATCATTTTGACTAGCACGTAACAATAAAAAAAATTTACCTTGTATCTCTGGCATGTATTTGTGATACTGATCCATTTCACTACAAAGAATAGCAAATGCCAACCTTTTTAGAAGTTGAGCGCGTTGTTCGTATTCCAATTCCTTCGATGAGAAAATGCTGATGCTGCTACTTTGAGCCATGGACACTCGATCTGTTCGTAAGATCATCAGTAATTGTGTCATTAAAGTTGAATTAATGTAGAACAGAGAATCGAGGATGACGCTTGTACTTACTCATTAAATCTCTAAAAGTAGTGTTGTCGTGTGTCATTAAATTGTCAATAATGGTTCGCCAGTATGGCAGACAGGCAGGTGTCATTTGAAAAAATGCAGAATCCAGAAGCAAATCTAGAACATCCTTCCGCCAAGCTTTTCTTGTATACTGATAACTCGAGAGTGAACTTAGAAGCTGCGAGCAGGCAGTGAATGAGGAAATATTTTTTGTCCTGCTCGAGAAATTAATATTAAATTAATTGACGCTATCATCCTAAATATTATTTCTAACCTATTACAAAGCTTTTAACTTACGTGTGATTCTTAAGATAGGGTGTAACGTTGTACATGAGATTTGTCAAGAGAGTGACGACCCTTTCTTTCTCTTGGGATCCGTAACTAACGTCCAAGAGAGGTGCCAGTATCTCTGCCAGTACACCTTGTGCCTGGATACTGTAAGCCGCATTCGGTGGACTTCCTGGTGTTACTGTAATAAATTATTGATCAAAATTGATTAAAGTTTTTGAGAAAAATAATAGAATGCACGAAGCTCCGACTTTACCGCTGAGTGGATATCAGAAGATAAAAAAAAATGCAAATTCACAAACTGCTGTCCTCTCGTGCAAACATACCGAATGAATTGTCTAAGTAAAATTATCGTACGTGCAGTCAAAAGTGTACGTAAAAACAACTGATATACAATGTTAAAATATAATAAGTATCTACGGAAGATTCGAGAAACGTAAAAGTCTAAAGGATCTACGCACCAGCGCCATTTTTCCCTTCTTTACCTTCCGACGAACCGTCTGCTACTTCGAAAACGTCTTCCCGCACAGCCAGATTTCTTCTTAACCAAGTAGTTTGTTCCAAACAGGCGCCTGCTATTTGTGAGCAAGACTCAACCAACTATAATTCCAAGATATCTTGACGTTATTAGGAATCCTAGAAAAAATAAGGTGAATAATAAAAAATTAAACAATTACCTTAGCCGATATATCTTGCAAATCCCTAATGTCCTTTTTCTCCTGCATCGGTGGACATTTCTGTACATACTCATTGAGAATAGCCAAAAGTAAAAATTGGGCAGGTGCAGTTAACGACAGACCATCCTTCAATAACCCTAACAACGATGGCCAAGATTCAACTAACGATTGAGATGTGTTGCTTTGCATATAAACGTAAAGTAATTCGAGCACTGAAACTTCCAATGAGAAATCCTGTTTTACACCATGAATAGGCGGCGGTGACTTAACCACCTGGTGCACAGTTTGCACCAAGGTATCAATGGGCATAACACGAATAGCGCTAACCAAGTGTACCATTACTTGCTGATTCGGACATGCTTCAGGTAGTACCTGTTGAGTAATCAATTACAAGTTAACCTAACTCTGTACTAAAAACATTAACCATGAATATAGTTAAATAAACTGACTTTCTTTGAGCTTGCCGAAGGCTGTCGCCTCTCGTGCCAAGCTACAGCGACTGCTGCCAGGAAATTGACGCCATGATGAAAGGATATTGGGGATAACAGCTCTAGAAGTTGATGTTTCACTACTCTAGGACTGCCGACCACGCAGGTAGCTTGTTCACTGCGTTAATGATTAATCATTAGAGAAGATTTTAGGTTGATTTTAAAAGAGCAGTATAGAAATGCTTGTGAAATATACTTGTCTTTGGTAGCTAGTACTGCCTGCCACAGTGCTGACAGCGATGCTATAATTCTTGGTAAATGACTAAGGGCTGTTCTTCTGGCATGTAAATGTTGTTCGGTCATACTAGCTTTATCTTTACCACCAGCCAGGTCCTGGTGAAAATATTAAGAAATTGTGTCAATCGATCACTTGGATGATTTACTCATCAGAACTTACTGGTGAGAGTGGACTGGGCATGAACACGTGGATGAGATTGTTGAATATTTGTCCAGGATTGGCACCAGGTATACCAGTCTGAACAGCTCCACCGAAGGGTTGATTAAAAGAAAATCCAATTTGTTGAGATGTGTCCAATAAACAATAGTGCAATAGGAATGTCAAAGCTTCCAAATGTGTAACAGTGTAATCAGCTGGCAAACAACAATCCACGGTACTGATATCCTTCAGTTTGGATGTCATCGCAGCCTCCTCGCTGACGTAATACGAGGACAAGTGTTCAATGTTGCAGCAAAGCTGATGAATGACAGAAGTAACGATTTGGGTTAAGGAAGATCCCATGAAAGGTAAACTTGATGTAACCAATGTTGTCCAGTGTTGATGCAGATGCCTCATATGATCCTGAATTAAATGTCAATGAGAATAAATAGAAATACACTTAAGATAATAGAATCAAGGTCAACTTACCAGTTGCAAAGCGCTAAGAATACTGGCCAGAAACATAGGTTGCTGTGGAATAGATGCACCAGGTATATACTTGAGGGCATTTCCGATTAAATTTGGAGCTGCTTTTGTTGGGGTTGTTGGACTTGATGGGGTTGGTGGCCCCACTTCGTCTCCCTTCTGAGCACCGCACTGATGTTCCAACATTATCAGAGCCAATAAAAGTCTGTAATTAATCCGTAGGTTAAATATTTTGGTTAGATGATATCTCTTTTCATATTTGTTATATATATTGAAATCTTACCTTAATAACTGTATTTGAAATGCTTCTGTATGGTCGCTTGCTCTGTATTTACATTTATTGACATCAGTCTCGCTCGCAGGATCATTGAACAACACAATTTCCTCCGTGAATGTAAAAACATCCTCGTTCTCCTTCTGAGCATTCTTCATATTCAGTACGCTCGAGACAAGACAGTGAAGCGCGACCTTTTGAACCTTACACTTTGTCAGTAGATCCACTATATAACAACTGAATCCTTTTCCAGAATCGCGAACTATTGCAATCAGTTCAGAAAATATTAATGTCAGGAGCTCAACACTGGCTAACTGAACCTGGGTGAAAATTATAAAATTAATTAGAAATTAATTGATCCTTTTAACGAGGGGGAACTGTCAGGCAAAACTTGCGTCTCACCTGTCTATTCCCAGCAATCTCCTCCTGGGTAAGTCTCATCTGGCCCAAATTTGGATAAAAACTTCGAGCAAAGTATAGGCACACACTGATCAGAACTTCTAAATACATACTACTCCTATAAGCAGCCACGAACTCGGTACTGGCTATATCACCGTGAAAATTTCTTCCAAACACACTTTTCCTATGTCTAGCTAAGAGATTCAAGAGGGCAGTGCTTTTCGTAGCGTTGGCCACACCAGTGGTAGCAGCGGAGAACAGAAACATTCTGGTATTTGTCAGCAATTCATTGCGTAAAGTGCGTAAGGCATAGAGAGTCCGCGTAGAATCATACACTCCGCAATACAGAAGCATGTGAGAATGAAGGTTATGGACACCCACTCCAGAAATACGTTTTACATTAGTATCTAGTTGAATAGAATCATCAGTCTGAAATAAAAAAATAAAAAAGGATGTCACTTCTAGATCCTGACAGAAGCATAAGTATTCTAATGACTGGAATGGTGTACTCACTGGTTCAGTAGGCTCGACAGCTTCACAAAGTTGCATTACACGATCCATCACTTCATTAATAACTTCCTCTACGATGCTGACTCCACTGGAATTACTGAAATACTCATCAGCCGGTGTACTGATATCCAAGTCAGCTTCTTCGTCTCCCATGATCCAGCTTGGAACTTCAGCAGTGGCTTCGAAACTCTCTGTCACATCATGCACATTATAACTTGTAGAAAATTCATTCATACTATGATATCTTCCAGTCATTATAGTACCAGCAACTTCCTTCGCACCACCAGACAGGACCACTTCTTTCTTCTGCTTCGCAGCATGTTTATTTGTGATTTCAGGACTACTGGAGTCCAGACTGTTACTGATGGAATCCAGAGATGATCCTACTTCTCCATTAAGTTTCTTAAACGCATTTTTCTCCTTGATTTTAAGGCTGGAGTTCGCAGAGTCGAATAAACTCTCATCCAAACTGGCAGTAGAACCGTTATCGAAATCTGTTTTCTTGAATCTCGTTGCGTTTTTCAAGAATTCCGTAGTCAGATTCGTCTTCTTTACGCCCAAGGACACGTCATCCTCGGTAAGTGAATCATTTGAATTAGTGCTACAGTTTATGGACAAGGGATTAACAAAAACCGAAATATTCCGATTTCCGGAAATACTGGGCGGCACCTCGAGTTCCTTCATGAATTGATTTTTTTCAGTAATATAGTGACTGCCATTGTCACCGGTAGCTAAAGTCGTCACGGCAAATATCCTTTTAACCTTAACAGGATTTATTGGCTTCTTCTTCTTTCCTTTCTTCAATTTAATATCATCCATCGAGTCGCTTACATGATATATAACGTTGCCGTCGACCGAACTGATAGCGTAAATCTTAGCAGCGCCTTCAGAATCATCTTGGACCTCCGATTTCTCCTCCACGGTATCATTTTTCGTAAGTACCGTATTGCTGTGCTGAATACTAACGTGAAGTACGCTCATACGACAGGTTGACGGGTCCAGAAGCATCGTGAGGACTGGATCCACTACGCGTGAGATGTCGCCACGTACAAGCGAATGTAAGAGCCAGGATTGTGCGTGAAGTTTCAGTGGAGAGTTGTCAGCAAGCTGGAGATTATCCAGCATCTTCAATAAAGATTTATCAAACGTTCTAAGGCATCCTCGTAGACGAGGATTGGTCTCCACTTCCCTGCCGAGATGCCACAACGTGGAGAATCTATTGAACGACTCGATTCTCTTTTCCTGGTTTTCGCAAGTCAGTGCGCAGCCTATAACATCTTCTACGGCGTCGCAAGATTCGTACAGCGCGTGGTGAAGTTCGTGTATTAATTCGACACAACGCATTCTGTACTTGTGTGCCGGAAGTTCGCCAAGATGATTCCACAAGGACTGTGCTAGTATTTGAAAGACGTTTGTGTGCTGTTTCAAATAATTAATGTGCCATTGTTTTAATAATGGTACCATAACGACTGTGGTTACACCCTCACCACTTGTAGGATGCGGTTTAACGTCGCTATGTGCTTTTGACAGAGCTATCAGGTCTAGCAAGGTCGCCATGCTTGTTAGCTGTAAGGATGGCTGCTTTCCAAGCCAACAAGCGCATACTACCAAGACCTTAAGCCAATCGGGAAGAGAGATCTTACCCTCAGGTTCCTCTTCGAGTCCCAATATTCCATCCCCTGGTAGAAAATACGTGGGGAATGTGGACAGCTCCACTAGGAGACTCGAGGCAATTTTCAAAACCTCCTCTCTGTCGGAACGCGCGATGTCCTCGTTGTGAAAACGAGATAACTCAGGATACTTAGAATACAGAGCTTGTGAGCCGTCCTGATAAAAAAATCCTGAGTTCTCTGCGTTGAGTCTTGAGTTTAAAAGTATCTCAAGATGCTTTGTTCTTTCGTCGTAGCTCTCCCTGGGACAGAATATCATCAGGCTTTCGAACATCTCTGTGAGACTTTTTTTCTTGCTGAGCACTGTGTTACTTATTAGTTTAACATAGAATACTTCATATTGGCGGAGACACTTTTCCAGCATTGAATGTTGTGCCTGAAGTGCTGGGGACGGTCCTCTGTTCAAGGATCCCGTTGAACCGGTAATACTTTTCTCAGATAAATTTGTAGAAGTTAATCGATCCACTGGAGAAGGTGAAGTGACGACATTCGTGTCAGAAAATGACGTCTTTATGTTATCCATACTTTTGTTTCTAGGTAATGGCTTCGCATCTTCACTGACAATCACAGAAATATTACTGCCATCAGCTTGTATCGTGTAACTGTCACTCAATTTGGAAGTACTCTTACTACTCTTCTTCTTAGATTTCTTATCGCTCTTCTTAGGAGCACCACTAGAGTTTGCTCTTCTTCTAGGACTGGGACTTCTGTCAGTAACCGAACCATTCACCAGGTCTGTTTTATTCAATTTGCTATCCGATTGACTTTTTTCTAAAGGTATCGCTGACAATTTACTGTCATTCGGTAATGCCGTTGATGCTATACTCACATTCATATCTACCTTAACCTCCAAATCCGTTATGTCAGCGTGCGTAGCCATTGCCGGAGGCTGCACCTTCGACAGGATCTCCGCACAGAGTCCAAGAGACTTTGAAATTTCAGCAGGACTTAATTCATCCACGTGTTCGGAGAGCTTGTTTATTATCTGATGAAAGAGTCCTGGCAGGTGCTCGGATGGTGTATTAATAGAAGCGTCCAGGGACACGGTGTCTAATAAAAACTCAGCAAGGATACAGACTTCCATAAGATCCGGCATCCCGGAACCCACGTTCTTCACGCCAACGTCTTCTGTCTCCTTGCGAACGTTGATACGAGCGTGACATGCCTTGTCGAATAAATATCCACAGTGTATCCAAACATAAGAAGGTTCCAGCGGTGAGAATAAAAGGTTTGCAGACTTTACGACCTCGTTAGACTTGTGCAAGTTGTCCGAGTGCGCGCAAGCTTTGTAAAATGTCCTAGGAGTCGAAAAGAAAAAAAAAAAATGTATTATCTAAATTCTTTCCAGAATTAAAGGATCGTTGTATCCGTGGAAAGAAATAGTTTACCTGAAAACCTCATAGAGGATGTCATCAAGGATTACTGGCCCAATGTCAGGCTTATCCAACAGAGACACTAATATTCTACATAATTTCAAATCGTGTGGGGTTTCCTCGCACACGGTTTTTAAGGTCGATTTGATTGCCTCTATTAACATATCCTTGGAGTAAATTTCGAAGTAATTAGCTGTGGCCTCGACCGCTGCGGGTTTTGATTTTTTCTTCAGAATCGATGTATTCACTTCGGTACCCAGAAGCCATGCAAATAAACGCCTGTCATAGTTTTAATATTTTAGATAAATATTATACGTTAATTATTAGCCTTCTGGACTTTTAAATATGACTGACTGTACCTGTTTAAACTCATGTCTCTCCTTAAGATGGTAACTAAGGCAGCAGTTAATAAAGAGACCATGTCATTACGACTCAATTGACTATTGTGTACGGGAAAACCGACCAGCAGTAAATCCAGCGCACTTCTTTGTACTAAAACTGAACTGTCCTGAACCCCAGCGCAGAGTGCTGTAACCTTTTTGAGAAAATTAAAGAAAATAATTATTATAAGAAGAAGCGATAGGAATAAACGAATACAAGCTATAAATAATTTACATCGGTTTAAAGAAAAGGAAAGAAAAACATCATTTGACTACCCAGTGTTATCATGTGTTCCCATTAATCATGCGTGGAATAAACAGAGATTTTTACAACGAAGAAAACTTATAAACTAGTATTGATAATATTTCTGTCTCAAGTTCATACCACTTAACAGAACTAGAATACTGGAAAGTAAGTTTTGTATCTCAGAAGTATCAAATATTAGTTTTCTTCTTATCGCACGTCTCGTGATAACGTCAAAAGGAAGATACGTGTCGTCATAGTCCTGACTTCATTACAGACATATTTATCGTATTACGAGAAACATGCGTCTACGCGTCACCAGATCGACAACAGAATGACACTTACCATGATGTCAAAATTCGTTCCCATAATATACATCTGATCTTCCATGGGAAGTTTTTTGTTAAAATGCGCCAGGACGAAGGATATCGCCGGCAAGCGTATTCCTGAATTTGACGCCAAACAATCCCATAAGCAGGCATAGAAATGCTCGGCGCCGACGCCCTCACAGACTTTTTCCAAGAGCGAATTCGTCCTTTGAAAAATTAAATGAGCGTAGATAATTAGAATTGATTATTGGGGATAAATTTTTAATTAAGGAAAAAGAATAATACCTCTCAAAATGGTCTGATCCCTCCTCAAGTCCTGGCAAAACTCCACTTAAAAATCCACTCAATCCTGGACGCAATCTTTCACCCAATGGTACGAAGTGAGTTTCATAAACTGTTAGTAAGGATGGTCTCACGTTCATAGCAGCATGACCGAGTAAGGGGAAAAGTCCTAAAAATTGTATTATTTATTATATTGATATCTTATTGCCAGATGAGAATCGTGTCAATTAATGGAAGACGTACCAGCACTGTAAATGAAGAGCTCATGACTTAGTCTGTTGGTTCCCATACATTTGAAAATAATGTCGTATGTCTCTAGGGCCTTTAAATGAACACCGGATGGAAGAGCCGGATGCATACATTGAGCCAATCTTTTTGAAATCTTGATTCGCCTTGGTATTACTGGGAATTTCATATGACTCAACAGTACTTTATTAAGCTTTCCTAGAGCTGATATTAAATCCGCCCATTCACTGGTATATTCGAAATTCTTCAATGCCTTATCCACGGCTGACACATAGCTAATGTAAAGAATATTTAAGATTACATACTATCCATAAGTAATATTTTCAAATATATTCTGCAAAATATCATTAAATTAGTTTAGAAATAATATGTATGGAACACTTACACTCGGTATTTTGAGTCTTTCATGAGCTCATATTCTTCTAAGGCTATGGACCCCATGATTAATATTCGTAGAGAAATTTTGTTTTGAAATATATGCTGTCTGTTTCACACTTTCACATAATTTATAGAATTTGTAAATCAATGATGACTGATATAAGTTTTTTTTTTATAAATCGTATAAAGATCTTATCATATAATCCATTACATACTGATAAAAGCTGGCTTCACTACCTGGAAATAAGTCAACGTACTGTCACATGTTGCTGTATATTTATACCAATTCATGTACAAAAATGACATATAATGAAAATAGGTATTTTAGACTAAATTTTTTGTATTGCAACATAAAAAGAAACATCCATATTCTATTAGTTGTATTTTCTAAGCAAACAAGGAAGTTAAAATCATACTTTGATAATATAGAAATTTTCACCAATAATATTACAAGTATCTCAAATCACCATAGTTCTAGAACAGTATTGTGGAGTGGCCAGTAGAATTTAAAAATAGTTTTTTATCAACATTATTTCGATTAAGAGAAAAATAGCTGATTCTATCTATCCATGAACACTGATATAAAACTAAATTTATCGCCGTACTGAAGCATTGACTGATTAAAAACCATTCCTCACAAATTCCAGCAAAGTCAAGGTATCCATAGGAAAAAAAACAATCTCGTCTTGCTATTATTTAAAAACGTTCCAACTTAAGCTGTCTCGCATGCAATCCAGTCCACAGAGTTCAAAGAACAATATTGAACATATATCTCAAACTGTATGTGAAATGATACATTAACAAATACCAAGAGATAATAAATCCCAAGAAATATTTCTTGAAGAAATACCATAATTCCATTATATAAATTTCTATACAATTATTTGCCTTTTGCTGGCTGTTTACCTCATGATGTTGACACTTTGAATTTGCATATGCTACTCCAAGAGTATCCTCACAAAGAAATCCTTGGTCAACGGCAATCACATATTATTGGAGTAAATTCCCAAACATCAATAAATTCTCCACCATGTTGACAGTCGCACACTAAAGGCAATATTCGTAATAAAATTCAAGATCCACAGCTTACAAAGCATAAGCATCAACGTACACTCGTAGCACAGTTCCAGTCACTCAGTTCTTTCTCTTTCTCGGCAATTTCTCCACTGTGAAGTTGTTAGCGATTCCAGAGAATAATTTTCTTCCATCAACGAGCAACCATCCAATCCGATCAATCACGTGACGTTCAGGAGCGAAATCAAAAAAATAAAGAATGGGTTCCTGGCACATGCCCTCTTAACGTGAAATAAATCCGATCTTGAGGAAAGAAGAAATAATCGACGTTTGAAATAGTGTGACGGAAAAGAGTACTTTTCTTTCTCTTTAAGAACACGTATCCCTTGTATTACTAAACTCGGTAATGGTTCTGCCGCAATCTTCTCTGCTCTCCTAATCTACGTTTTTCATTCTGCATCGTTGTCCTCAATATTTTTACTTGAAATTTTTTTTTCTCTGCAAGGACTGCTATTCTTTGGATATGCTATTTATGCGTATTCTAATAATACAGAATGCATCGAAGATCACTCTTCTACTAACAGCAACTTGCAGTCAAAGAGAAAACAATTTACAGCGTACGTGTCCACACTTTGGAATATATTTGAAATCCCTTATAATACTATACTGTTTCTTTTTCTCCTTCTCTCTTATGAATACTTCGTGACCGATACGGGTAATGTCTGGTAATGTCGTTCGCGTACTGAGCATCTTAAAATAGCATACAATAAGTTTTCAACAGTTTACGCCCAGTGACGTAACTTCTGTAAAAAAATCAGCCCTCTTTATGGTGTTTGACTTGTTTATCGATACAATGTTTTACATTGAACAAACGATGTTTGGTAATTTGCCATGAGAAGAATATATTTTCCAACTACATGTTCGCTTTGGACAAAAGAGAAAGAAATGTTTTACATGGGATTAGAATGAATCTTTGCGTTGGGTTAGATTCCATACTCCACAATGGTCGATATCTAATTCAAATTTAATTCAGGATCAGCTGACTTGGCTCATCAACATAACATAATTTGAAAATACGGGTCGTCGATCAAAGACAGAAACAACAATTAATTGTGATTTTGATGGCTCGGTTGAAAAATTGACGTATGTTGCATACTGGTGAAATTGCGGATATAACGTACTAAGATGAAATTTTTTACAATTCATTATTGACCAGACAGAAAATATGATGCGTCGAAACAGGTAATCATTAAATCACTATGTGATCAATTAATTTTAATTGATATTAGACTGACTTTAACAAGGTGGTTTAATTATTGTTTACTTTCAAAATAGGACTAAGCACAAACTTATCTTCATTGGTCTGGTCCTTGCGTTCACTGTTGCTTACAATGAATTTTTTGCTTATGAAATTCAGAGCTTCAAGTGGGCTACTAGAGAGTGTTCAGATTGTGTCAAAGTCTTACTTGTAGCGGATCCTCAAATTTTAGGAGAGAAGAATGAAAATTATGTTGGGGCATGGTTGGCTAGATGGGATAACGATCGGTGAGCAAACATAATATTTCTCATTGTAGAATATCGAGTATCTTTTGTTGTAACAGAAAGAGAAATCAATGCAATTCTCAGGTACCTGAAAAAGACTTTTACGAGGGCTCTGAGACATTCACAACCACATGCGATAGCATTCCTCGGTGATCTCATGGATGAAGGTCACATTGCTCCATTAGAATATTTTCAACGATATAAAGAACGTTTTGATGATATATTTTACACACCGGAGCATATAATGGTACACTTGATATTACTTCATTCGGTGCTACTGTAGCTATCTAATAATTACAATCACTTCTTTAGAAAATCTACTTACCTGGTGACAATGATATTGGTGGTGAAGAAGATATGGTTTCTTCAAGCATTCATAGCAGATTCAAGTTTTCCTACGATCAACCAGACACTCTCTCACTTAACAGTGTCACATTCTTCAAAGTAAGCATAATTTACATTTTATATTTTAATCATAACACACAGTCTTTTATTCACTCTCAACTTTACATTATAAATAGCTTGCACTTGTTGATGCACATTCTAATATCCCTCCATTTTATTTTTGCCAATGCCATCAGGTAAATAGATTGACACATTCAATGTCACAAACACCAAAAGATGCGTTTCTTAATGATTATGCAGAAAGAAACACAACCAACGTTATTCTTAGTCACATGCCGTTATTATTTACGCCTGGTAGTTTTGTTCAGAACGTAAGTATTTCCTCACAAGAATTAAAAAAAAAAAACTGATATCTCTTAGATAAGTTTCAATACTTTTTGCACCAGGTGTTGAAAGAGCTCTCACCGCAGATTATCTTTACCGCGCACGAGCACAAAGCAATGCATATAAGTCTAGACACAGCGACTGATCAACTTAGTGAAATCTGGATTCTACCTCCTTACGAAACTTTACTCTATCAGTTCAGAATGGATATGGGTGACATACACGAGTTCCAAATACCAACTTGTTCCTACAGAATGGGAACACCATACATGGGTTACGGTCTGGTTTATATTGGTATGTTTAGATTTTTCAAATATTACTTCGCTCATCAATAGTTTCCTTCGATACATGGCTCTTTGTTCTTTTAGATACGCAAGAGAAAATAGTGGAATTCACAATATTATGGCTACCAGGAAGATTTCCACAGCTATTGTTATACCTCTTCGTCCTAGTGTTAGCAACCATCTTTTCCTTAAAACTTATCTCCGGATGTGGTTGCTGCGTGGGCAACAATCGGCCGACATACAGTCGCTTATCTAACCAATAATGTGAATTTCTTTTGCGATAGAACATTCGAAATTGTTCCCAGCAACCGATCGAGTGGTAAAAGTTCATGTCTTTATACAACGTTAGTATTTGCATTCATCGCATATCAATACATCCAGTGAATTTAATGCGGTTATTCATGCGATATTTTGGCAGTCGTTCTCGATTGAAATTCTATTGAATTTATAGAATTCTCGAATTCGAGCAACGAGAAGTTTGGTCTTCCCGCTCGTCCTGTACCGCCGGTTGTCTGTACTTGACACGAAATCCGATCGTGTTTCTCGATTGAATATCAAAATCGATTAGAAACTTGTAATTTTAAACAATACTGTGCGTATTCGCCGTTTAAAATGCGTTTGCCTTAATATGTTTGTTTGTACGTTTTTTCAATCACGATTGAGATACATTACTTTTTTATATCACAATTGATTGAATTTTGGCAGCCATCTTATATGTTAATCTTAGGAAACTTCCGAATCGTAGTATTTAAATTTTAATTTATTAACCGAACCATTAACAGAACGCTTTACATTCGGTATCACCAGTGCATTCTTAGTCTTCATATACGATTCTATCAATATATTTACGATTATGGTTGTTATCTTAATTTAGATTAATAAATATTCCTCGTAGGTGTTTGCGAGCGTGGAAGACTAATCAAATTATTGTTAAAAAGTCTCGAAAATATCTAAGATAGCTTAGGCAACATGAACATTTAATAGCAGATTTAAGTACGTGAAATTCTTTGCATACTATACCTCATAGCCCATATTTATTGTTACAATATTATCGTTGTTGTGCAATTGTCTTTTGACAATTCAATTTTACCAAATAATTTTGGCGTTCTTACTTTCTGGCCCGTGAGATACTTTTAACTGTATGTGCGGTACCGTTGTACATAAAATCGTAACGTTTATAAGAGATACTTATACACACAGAATAAATATTTTCTGTTAATAACTGTATAAATTTTTATGTAGTACCTGAACATGTAATTTAATGAAATGGGAAATAGAAAATATTATATAAGATGGCGCCAAGCAGCAACTTCCGGTTTCTTCGTAGAGGTTACGGCGTTTCAACTCTTCTGCTCCGTTTCCTGCCGGGTGCTTTCATGTACCTGGTTGGTTATGTTCATCAGTTAAAAAGTATAAAATTAAATAAAACCTGCAGCTGACACTTGAAGATACGATTAAAACCATAATGGCAACATTGGGAAATATTATTACATCTTCCTTGCAAAGCGTCAGACAGATTTTGATTACTGCAGAATCAATAAACTGGAGTAAGTGATAAATGGTTGTGTTTATGTTAGGTTGTATATGAATGTTTTTGTTACATACAAAATACAATTTCATTTTTCTTCTTAAGCAACTATTAGAAATGCTTCTAAGAAAACGGGTGGAAGTACCAGGAATAAGGGGGGTCATCCCAGACCAAAACATAGAGGATGGCGCGTTCAGGATGGACACTTTGTTCAAGCTGGAACGATATTAGCTACGCAGTTGACAACTAGATTCCATCCTGGGTTGAATGTATGTATTTGTTAAGGAAGACTATTAAACTATTAATTTATTGTTTTCTTGTGTTCAGGTTGGTTTCGGAAGAAATGGAACACTGTATGCACTTGAAGCTGGGAAAGTCATGGTGACGTGTGAGCAAATTGATCCAAAATGGGATAATTCTTGGATTGAGCGAAATTATAATGGTAGAATGGGACAAAAAATATATAAAAAACATTTCAATGTTATCCCAACGCCACAGCATCATGTGTTCAAATTGATTGATAAAGTTTAATCGAGCACATAAATAATTAGGAATTGGTAATGTATTGTTTATAGATAATAATATAAAGCATTCGAAAGGAGAGATATATATTTTTATCTTTCTACGATACACTCGATGCTGCCCACTGAAAGGATTGATATTTTATGTCATTTCCATTTTCCAAAAGCGTAGCAAAGACTTGGGTTTTTCTGACATGGCAGCCTACACGACACTGTCCCACAAGTTCAGGAATGGACATTTCTTCATTTCTGTCTTTACATTGAACAATAAACTGTGAATGAAACATAATAGGATCACCTGAAAAATGATAGTGAAATGATTATTTCAAAATATCTAAAACAAACTTAAGACTTTGTGAAAATTTGCAAACCTGGGTAGGCTAAAAAGTCACCACCAAATTTTTCTCCGCTTGTAATATAATATCCTTGCTCCCAAAGATCCTTATATGTTTTATACCTAAGGATTTCTTTAGACGACGTGGGATACTTCCACTGTACCACTTTAATATCTTCTTTCGTCAACCATGGATCGGCTAGTAATGTGAATGAATATTATAATTCTTTATACTGATATAAAACGATATAGCTGGCACAATGGTCTCACCAGTATGAGTCTGTACAAGAGCTTCACTTTTTTCGAGCTTAGGCAATTTAGCCATTTCCTCGTTAAATAGGGCTTCCCTGTTAACCTCGATCTTTTTTAAGGATTCCTGATTTTCTATATCAAGGGGTTTTCTCATTTTCTTTTTTCCTGTATTAATGCCAAGTAATTTCCTTTTCTTTCCTTCTACTATTCTGTCCATCATTGTCAATATCTAAGCAATAGTACATATTAGCAAAAAAAATATCTTTTACATCCAATTGCAGTACCTGCTCTTTCCTTTCTTTCCGCAAACATTCTTCCTGCTCAATAAATAATCTATCTCTATATTCTTTGAAAACCGTCTTCAACGATTCAGTTGGTGGTTTTTGTAAACGTGGATAAGAAACAATCCGAGCAATACTCTTTTCAAGCAAGAGCGTAGTCTCCTCTGGTAATAACAACAGAGGTAATCCCATAAATACTTCTTGTCTTGGTAATTTAGGAAGACAGCCTATTAACTCTCCAATTACTCTATGATCACGTCGTAATGTCAACCAATCTTAGACAATAAAAAAAAAATGTAAATTAATATCATAGACTCACTGAAATAAAAAATTCAAATATTTTAAATCCATCCAATATACCTGAGGCATTCCACACAAAAACACTACCCTTAGAGAGCACCAAATCGATTACTCCTGTCATATTGCTTTCAGAGCATAAAGTACTAATAAATTCAAGATATCCCCCAGACAATAATGATTCAACCAAGCAATTCTCTAGCGTACATACAATCTGGGATCTATAGTTGATCTACTTTCCATTCAAATGCGGGTATAGTACAAAAGTCGGATACCAAAGAAAACGATCAATCCGAGGAGAGTAGAGCGTGAACTTCCAAAGGTTTTCTATGCTACAATAATACTTTTAGTAACGGACAATTGATGTTCGTACACAAAATGTAGTTAAATATATGTATATAATAGTGAGACATTAGAGAAAAGTGGATAATAATTGATATTAATAAATAAATAATCAGTGAAGTAAAAACATCTCGTGCTGTTTATCGTGAACGCAGCCGCGCACTATCAAAAAGCATACGTCGGAGAAGCGTAAATATCGTCGTCTAGTGCGGAAAACTTCAAGCGTTATGTACGAATTGTTTCGAAAGAATTAAATGCGGCAACGTTCGATCGCGGAATTCCGGTATTAAAAGGCTGGCAATGCGGCCGTCGACGCTGCGTGAAATCGAGAATTCACGATGTAGAGAACTCTGAGCATTTTAAGCGATCGCTTCTTGAATGTTTTACACAAAGAGTGTTCCGACTGAACCTACAAATCCGTACACGGCGTAATGGCAGCCCATAAGACAGGTGGGCAAAGTGCCCGTAAGAAAGTGCAGGTATGTTTGCACCTGCAAGTTTTGACTTTCGTAGAAATTTATCAAGAGGCCTTCCACGATATTTCACGTCCCTTTATTATTTATTGAACACTTCGTAAATATCTTACACGGACTGGATATCATACTAGAGGAAATGCTACTGGATTCATTAGGGATCACGTATTTTCTCTATGGGCTCGATTATTACGTGGAGAGTCGGAGGCATATTTTTATTGATGTCTAAGAATGCTCGTTTTCTTTAATTTAGGTATCTTTTGTTATACGAGATGAAGTCGAAAGGCGACATAGGGCAGGCGTTAATTCGCTTCAATATGATCCAGCATTGCACAGGCTCTATTCTGCTGGTAGGGATAGTATAATTAGGATATGGAATTGTAAGAACATGAAGGAACCTTATATACAATCTATGGAACATCATACGGATTGGGTGAATGACATTGTTCTATGCTGCGGTGGAAAGAATCGTATGTAACTCCATAATGTAATTTAGTATTGACACTGTGCTTTACTTAGAATATTTATCTTTCTGTATCTAGTTATATCTGCAAGTTCTGACACAACTGTAAAGGTATGGAATGCACACAAAGGTTTCTGCATGTCCACATTAAGGACTCATAAAGATTATGTAAAGGCACTGGCCTACGCTAAAGACAAGGAACAGGTTGCCAGTGCTGGCTTAGACAAGGCAATCTTCCTTTGGGACGTTAATACACTGACTGCACTAACAGCAAGCAATAATACAGTGACTAGTAAGTTTATTCGTTTCTGATATCCAAGAGCATCTCTGTAATGCTTTGTTCATTTACAGCATCCTCTCTAGCGGGGAATAAGGATTCCATATATAGCCTAGCCATGAACCCACCAGGCACAGTGATAGTAAGTGGCAGTACGGAAAAGGTTCTACGTGTCTGGGATCCTAGATCATATAACAAACTCATGAAACTAAGAGGTCACGCAGATAACATCAAAGCTCTTGTGCTTAACAGAGACGGTACTCAGTGTCTCTCAGCAAGTTCGGATGGTACCATAAAACTCTGGTCTCTTGCGCAGCAATGGTGTATACAGACTTTCAGAGTTCACACAGAAGGAGTTTGGGCATTATTGGTAGATAAGTTCATGTCTTGTCATTACGAATACTTCGAGGAACAACTTGTAGGTAACTTAGTGTTTTTCAGGCAACGGATACATTCAGTCACGTGATATCAGGAGGCAGAGACAAGAAAGTTATAATGACAGAATTAAGAAACCCCGACAGATATACTGTCATCTGCGAAGAGAAAGCCCCTATATTGAAAATGGCTATGACCCCTGACCAGTCTAGCATTTGGGTAGCCACTAGCGAATCTACAATTAACAATTGGGTAATTATCTAATAATAATCAGTCTTCGACACTTGAACAATTCATCAAACTTCTCTTCGCAGTCTATTAGTCAAAAAGATTGGCAATGCGGTGATTACTGCGTGGACACAGCCGGTGGTGGAGCAGGCGGTATTGTTCCACGTAATACCGAACCAGCACAGAGGATACTGGGTGGTCCAGCGATAAGGCACTGTCACGTATTAAATAACAGGCGACACGTATTAACAAGGGATACCGAAGAGAACGTAGCGCTATACGACGTGCTTAAAGCTTGCAAAGTAGAAGACCTAGGACGCGTTGATTTCGATCAGGAAGTGAAAAAGAGGAACAAAATGGTCTACGTTCCCAATTGGTTCAACGTTGACCTTAAGACTGGGGTTTGTATTAAATCATTGAAAACTATAAAATCCCTTCAAATATTAAACAATCGACATTGACTTTTGGTATATGCAGATGTTAACGATTCATCTGGGACAGGATGAGAATGATTGTTTCTCTGCTTGGATGTCCGCAAAAGAAGCTGAGCTTGTGGATAACGACGCGGTCGATCAAAAGGGTATTTTATTTATCCTCAATTTTCTGTAACGTTTTCCTCCTCCGAATTGAAATTTTATTTTCTCCAACTTCACAGTCAACTATGGAAATCTCCTGCTGCAAGCTCTCCTCGAACACTGGTGGAGGCCGCTTCATGCGGATGAGAACGAAGGCAACGGCAATGATGGAAATGGTCCCACACACACAAGAGGAGGAAACATTTATTTCTCTGTGCCTGGACACACCCCTGTTATATTCAGGTATTACACGATAACGTTATTGATATGATATATCAGTATAAACTCAATATATTAACCTGAAATATATTACAGTGAGGTCGGAGGGAGAACTTTATACAGGTTACTAGTGCGGGACGCAGCAGGAGAGACCGAAGGAGTACTTCTGAACGAAACTGTACCACCGTGGGTAGTTGATATCGTGGTAGATAAAAACTTGGTAGACAAAAATCCTCAATTTATAAAAATACCATTTTACCTTCTACCACACTCGACCTCTGGAGTTAAGAGCTTAAAGAAGTAAGATGTCCTACACTTTATGCTACTGATTAAAACTACCGAGTACGATGTAAGGTCAGAGCGTTCAATGGAACTAAATATATTTTAGGGATCGCCTGGTCGCTAATGATTTCATCCAAATACGCAAGGTAGCCGAGCATGTGTACGAAAAGGTCCTGTGTGCAGGTAGCGATTCCGGTTCTGTCGCTGGCGGTGGAAACACAGTCTCAGGTGGTTCACCAGCTGGAGACAGAACCAATACCGATTCTAATGCCGATAATGCGTCGCTAGCCGAAGAAAAGGTTGAGATACTTTGCAACGATCAACTTCTGGATCCATCCATGGACTTAAGAACGGTAAGGATCAGCTGAAGTAGAATAATTTAATTAAAAAGAATTGAAACAGCCGCGAGCTTTCAAATTCAATTTCAACGACTTCCGGTCTGCAGGTCAGGCACTTCATCTGGAAGTCCTCAGCGGATTTGACCCTCCGTTATCGTCCAATCAAATAGTTAGGATCTGGGCTGACGAATTACGGCCATCTGAAGTGTGCTTGGTTCTGTACCGCAGCGAAGTGAGTATACAGAATTGATTCCTGAGTAAGAAAATCTTCAGGAAGAAGGATAAAGATTCTATGGCGTTCAAGGCCTTTGCTACGAGATCGAGGAATCTGTTTTACCGACGTGGCTACTAGATCGATTCTCTAAACTTCATTGTTTACAGGATTCTTGAGAGTGTAACGAGACCGTGAATTATTGTCTAGGAGAATTAAAAAATGCTCCAGATCTTTTTTGCGACTATTAAAACTAAAGAAAAAAAGGACCAGTGTAGGAACAGTGGCACATCGGAGTACTTCTAATTTTAGATTTCCATAGGCAATAATTATTATTTAATTGTAGAATATGGCTCTTCATGTTTATGGATGATGTAATAGGAATGAAAAAAAAAAAGCTGGGCCAGTCACCACCATTTTAATCATCGGTAACATTTCCATAGTCTTCATTGAAACTACATTACGTAGAGTCGAATACTTCTCATCTCTGTATATATAAATAAGAAAAAGAAAGGACGCAT
This sequence comes from Calameuta pallipes, assembly GCA_030142375.1. NCBI lineage: Eukaryota > Metazoa > Arthropoda > Insecta > Hymenoptera > Cephidae > Calameuta > Calameuta pallipes. Next base: position 44,131 of record JARQSW010000051.1, read on the forward strand.
AGTTCTTCATTTCCGTCGTCCATTCTTTGTCTTCCGGTTTTGAGTGATTTAGCGAAATAGAGCAAGAGCACAAATGAACAATCGAGTTGTGACTGTCCGGCTTAAAAATTGCCACGATTAGAAATATATAACCGATGATTACCAGTACACTGTTCAATAAGTATAATCTTACACGGAATCCTTTTTCCTCGTGTCGAATCGAGTTTGAGTCGCTTATCGGTCAAAGGTCAGTTTCTCATGAATGAAACAAAAACAAAAATAGCATCCATACATTGCGAATGAGCGAAGCGTCTTTCGCGAGATAAGAAACGTTTTCTGCATGCTGCTGTGAGCGAGAGCGATAAGAACGAAAAAAAAAAATTATGTCAATTTATCCTTAATCAAATCATATTTCGACAGCCAAACTAAGAGTAAAGGATTTCCTATCGATAGTGTAGGAGATAAGAGTGTATCTGCCTTATCTTCGACGCAATGAGATCAAACTCGGTTATCGGGCTTTTGATTAAGTTGCAGAAAATTCGTTAACGATAACGATAACTGCCGGATGAAGGAAAAATAAATTCGTGTATCTAGGACTAATTAATGAATTTGATAAGGTTGAAAAATATTTTCGAAAAATCGAATCTCTTGTATTCTTCATTCCGATGTATAAAAAAAAAAAACAAATAAAAGGAGAATGATAAGCGCACGATAACTTGAAGAACAAAAATGACGTGAATTATCTATGTAATGGGCTTTCAGATGTTTCTCAATGTCTACCAAATCGGATAATACGGTCAAGTTTAATCTGTAATATTTATTGATAACCCATTAATGGGGGAAAAAAAAAAAATTCAAGAAGTTCCAGTCGTGACCACGACAGGGTTTGATCTTATTGAAGATTAGCGGTGAATACATGTATACATATATAAATATATAAATAATATAATAGGTAACCTAGATAAATTTACGTTACGATATCTTATCCGTTAGAATCCATAATTTGTACATAACGAGTAACTAAGCGAAGAAGATAAGAAGAAGAGACAGAAAGAAGTAACCGTCGACTGCGCTGATATGTTGTATTCGCCATTCCTTTGCGCCATTGAGTTTCTATGAAATTAATTATTCCTCGTGATAAGCAGTAAGTCGGGTCAGAGTTGAAAAGACGTTTTTAAAAAGAACAATTTTCAATGGCGTCAAGGGAATCGCTGGTTAACGTTCGTTAATAATTTTCTGCCGATCTATCATTGTGACGTTGCGATAGAAGAATAATCAATAAGAGGAATAAAAGGAGAGAAGAGAAATTACGAAAATTATCCTCGCGCGAATGCAATTGTCGTATAATTAAATGGCTACCAAAAGTAACGATATTTGTTGTTGGTTAAGTTTGATATATTTTTAGCTTTATACAGGGTGTCCCGTTTATCCATCGGCTTATTTCTTTAACGATACGGCACATCCTGTGCATTACAGTGTTACGTATACGAGCATTTGTTGCAATCATCTACTTTATAACCTGTCGCCTTTAATCGAGTAGCTCGTTATTATTGATATCGAAAGAAATCCGAAAACTATTGTTTCTTGATTAAAAGCGTAGAGAGAGGGTGGGAGGTGGAGAATTCCAAATTGATAAGGATTTTGAATTTTTATTCGGCGACAAATGATCGTATTGTCCGTGATAGTTGCATTGCGTTACGACATAATGGATTCTATTTGAATTACATAATTAGTAAAGGCCAAAGTATGGTTTGCTCGTGGCGAAAATGCGACAGCGGGAAAGCATATGTGACTTTTCAGAAAATTAAATGAACCTTATCGATTGAATAAAAAAAAAAATTTCTGCGAGCGAAACGGCCACGTGATAAGTATTTTCAAATTTTTACTCCGTTCTTTAATGTTTTAGCGATTTGAGTAATTTTATAAATACGATATCATAACGCGAGACGGAATAAAATTGGTGTAACTTGAGTGAAAGTAAAAAAAAAACATAAGAGAAAGACCATTGTTATTGCTTGCGATAGTTTTCTCAGTCTTAATTAATTTGACTTCTAATTCAGCCGAATTAACGAATACTCTGTGCAGCATTTACGATAGAACAGTAAGACAAGCCTTCCTCATCCGAGAACCGTATTACCTTTGATAATAGGGAATAACGACAAATCGAAGTTAAGTATCGAGATATTTTTTATTAGCAGATAACTAAAAAAAAAGAGAGAATAATAAAAACTCATAGCGCATACGCATAGCTTGAGATAAAAATACATAGGCGATTACGTTGGCTCGTTCGTAATGTTTATTAATTTTGACACGCGACTGTATCGTCAATGCGAATCAATGCGTCCTGAAGGAAAACGTAATGGCGAAGAACACACGAGATCCGTGCACATTGGTTCATTAGGAAATGGTGCCAAATTTTATATCAAACGCAAAGGAGTCTGAGGATAAACGAGCCAACGTCAAGTAAATAAAGTAAAGAGATAACGAGAGCAATTAATGGATGAGACGAGAGAGCTGTTTGGTTTTGCGGAGTCTTACAAGAATTTTGGATTCACTCTGTGTTAAAAATTTAACGTTAAAATTTCAATCGTAGCACCGCTCTGTTGCAGTAAACCAATAGAAATCATCAATGATGTACGGAGAAAGGAGAAACAAAAAGTGTAAAGGTATGCCCTAGTGATTTTAATTATTAGGAAAGAAGACATTCTCAATAATTACTGTCGACGCTTGTTACTGTAATAATGGTGAAAAATTAAGGAATGGAATAAACCAAAAATTCAAATCACTTCCAGTCAGAATGCATCTATTTCTTTACTGAACCAAAATTGACTGTGCATCCTACGTAAGCAGAAAAGTGTTAAATGTCCACTCGACAAAGTACAGCTTCGTCTAGTCTGGTTGTGAGCGAATGAAATCCTTACTGCGCAGTGTATTCTAATATCATAGCAGAAAGAAGATAAGCAAGACTATATTTTGCATGAGGATGTAGCGTCATTGGAATTATTCAAATGCGGAATTGACATGTGTCATAACAATAGTAGGCATTCAATGTAAATGTATCTCTATTAAAAAAGTAAACCAGGGTAAGACAAGATTTGTCAACTGTTGTGGCAATTATTGAAGTATAACTTATTTTGAAACAGATCGAGGTTCGATATGTCTGAGAGTACTACATGTAGTTTTCATATTATGAAAAAAAAGTATTGTCAGTTTTCTTCATAATTCATTACTGTCTATGTATTGTCATAATACCATGCTTCGTGGTATGTAAACATCATTATTGAAGAATTAACATTTAAATAAAATATATAATTTAATATGTGATGGGTATACTCAATGCATTGATAACATTTAACTTGGAACGCACCTTTTTATAAAATTCATTGTCATCTACTACTATTATCCTCAAAGATATGGTCTTCTTGTTTAACTGATTTCCTGGATAATTGCTTCGACAGACTTTCGAGGGAGCCGGTGTAATTGAATTCTCATCGCCAGCTCTGTACTTTCCAGTTTGCACCAAGAAGCCACGCATACCAATTCCTTGAGCACCAGCCACGTCATCCACAACGTCCTAAGGGGAAATAAGTTATATGTCTCGAGTTGTCAAAAAATAACTAGTAAATGTGTATCTTACATCGCCAATCATTATAGCTGATTCTGGAGGAATATCCTTTAAGGCTGTTTTGAAAAACCCTGGCGTAGGTTTCCCAATGACTTCTGCTTTAACTTTAGCAGAATATTCTAGTCCTTTGATAAAAGCACCAGGACCTAAAGCCAAACCATCTGAACGTTTATAGTATCGTCCTTCATGAATGGCAATGAGGGACGCACCATCCAGCAATAACCTATAACAATTAATTATATAAAAATTGTCCCTCAATAATTAAGTACAAAATTGCAATAAATGATGGACCGTTGACCTGAAAGCTTTGTTCAATTCTTCATAATGAAATTTATCAGGTGCTAATCCAACGACGATTGCATTTGGTGTGCCTTCCTTTATCAAATCTTCAAAGTCCTCCATCGCATTCGAATCTAAAAGTAACTGAGGTTTCAATTGTCGAGAAATAATAGTTTCTCTGGCTGCAGCAAGAGAACTAAATATCTCATCCTTATTGATATCAAAACCCAATTTTGTTAGGCGGTCATGTAAAATACTTTTTGATTCTTTGGTCGTGTTCGTGACAAATCTAATAAACAAATTTGTTCCGCGCAATCTGCAATTAAAAACAACAATATTCAATTTCAATACAACATCTTGTACGGATTCTTAAGTTTGAAATTTAAATTTTAACAATAACAACTGCATATAGATATACCCCAGACGAAGACATGCGCAATCTGTGAATTCATAATGTAGAAATTTATAAGCTGACACTGTATCCCATTGAACATTAAAAGAAACTTAAAAAGTAAACCTGTTCAATGCATCCACGGCACCGGGAATTACACAGCTATCAATATGTAACGTTCCACTCAGATCTATAAGCACTGCCTTTATTTTATTAGCCATTTTTTGGCGTTATACCGCTTCGTAAGGAAAGATAACCGATAAAACAGATCGTGCGTTTTCGCCAATCTTCGGTAAAGGGAATGCGCTTGTTCTATATCTTGAAGCACGTGGTCCAAAACATGGCGCTATCCGCGAAACGCGAAGGAGTAAAACACGTACCTTGGTTCTCACTGTACGTACTTTTAAACTAATATATTACTCACATACGTTATATTCCTTAATTCATACAGAGAAAGTTACACTGAGGAGTATCTTTGTATGTTATGTTTAACCTTGTTAACCTTTTTCATCATTTCAGACAAGAATGGCTTCAGGTGTACAGTCAGATTTATTCAAACGATACTGTAGAACAAGACAAAGGTTACAAAACTCTTCTAGTATGGAAAGCAAGGTATGTATATATTAATATTGAATAAAGATATTTTATTAGTAATGCAAAAAGATTACGTGGGATTGTTTTACAGGATTCCAAAATTACCAGTTGGTATAGAATGTACGTTGGGTCTGATTCAAGTCTGTCTACGAGATAGAGAATTAACTCTATGTATTGATAATGAGGAAATACCTGTATTATATGAGAATGACTTGTGTCTCATGTATTCCACTATGATAATGCGATTCTTAAATCACATATCTAACATAGGACATACCAAGCAAATATCACTCTTTCAAATAGCTAAGCAACTCAAGATTCCTGAATGGATAGTGAATCTGAGACACGATACAGCACACGGTCATGAACTACCATCTCTAAGTTCTCTGAGATTGGCTGCGAATATGTTGTTGACATGGCTGCATGTAAGTTCTTGGATGGGTTTGGTGTTAGATAATTGTGTTTATGTACGTTATTTTTCAGGATGAATATTGGGCTAGTGAAGCTAAAAACATGGAAGAGTATTTGACAAAACAAATGGAGGACACAGAAGACAAAGAGTCGGAAGAAGCAGAAGCTTTGAAGGATTTAATAGAACTGTGGGTTGCCGTTGGCTTATATATTCGAGCCAATTATTCCTTAGTGGAGGAGATTCCTGATAGTCATTTACAAAATGCTTTACAAGATCTTCGGAAGTTCACGTTATTCTTATCAGCAGGAAAAACACATAATTCCCCTTCTGTAGCTGCCTTCAGGCAGGCGGACAATTCGGACTTTAAAGGCACAACTAGTGACGTTGATGAGGAAACTGGATTAAACTCTACGGATGTTAAAAGTGATAAAAAATTTCAATTATCCACTGCACGAGGTATCCTTCTAACTGAGATGTCAAGATATCTAGGAAAAAATAAATCAATATCAAACAAGGAGGAACTAGTGTTGAACGTTTTATTGGAAACTGAAGTATTTCTGCCTCAAGAGGATTTTCTAGAAATCTTCAGTGATGGAAAAAGTTCAGACGAATCGAGCGAGGACAATCTTCCATTGGACATGATAAATTTTTGGCAAGACTTTATTCTATTGTTGCAAGAAACGAAGATGTTGGAATCGACAATTTCGAGATTATTGAAATTACTCAATGATTCCACTGAAGATCATTACCGGAGACAAATGGCTGCACTGTGGATAAAAGCTATACTTCGCGGTTTATTAAAAATGAAATTGACTCAGCATATTTCAGGGAAGCTACAATATTCAATGAAAAAGAAAAAGCGAATCAGCACCAAATCAATGTCATTAAGAATTCGAAATAAGATCAACCATCTTCATCCAGAACTAAAAAATGATCTAACCTTAAATATCATAGGTGACATTCCAAATTGCGTGACAAATTTTGATTTCGTCACCAATCTGGTCCTAAGTGCTAATGAATATTCTGCCAAATTTATTCCGGTACTCTTAGATCTTGTTACTCCAAGTATTGATCAAGATCGAAAGCAGCTCTTGCTGGACCTTATCAAAATTTATATCGGAGAAGATATTAGGAATGGCAATAAAAGTACTACCGATAAGGACAGGATATACACCATAGAAGATTTTGAAAAATATTCTCCTGAAGAAAATCATCAGGAAGACATGGAGGTAGAAGAGATTTCTGAACAGACAGAACGTCGACCAAAAATATTTGATCAGACAATCCGTAACACTAATTGGAAATTAGCATCACGTAAGTTAAAAATTGTTCATAAGTTAGCTTGCATCAAAATTAAATATATTTTATTCCTCTTTACAGCTAATCACGACTGGGGTTCTTGTCCAATTGGTATATTACCCTGGCAGTTGGACACTATGGAATCATTACCACCAATGACTGCGGTGACTCCAGTCAATCAAGTTACACTTCCTATTACGGATAGAGAATACAAGATAGTGCCAGGAATAATAGACATGAGCATTTTGAAAATGAGAAGTAACATCAGTTGGAATGGAATTTTCAGGAAGAAGAAGAGAATCAAGAGGAAACGTCAAAAGGAAGAAACGGACGTAATAATTAACAGGGCAATAGAAATTGTCAAAAAGCATCACTAATACTTTCCTTCGTCACAGAATGGATATGGTAGGAGATAAGTGCAATCCAATTAAACTGTGAGATACGATAATGTTTTTAATAAAATTTATTGAAACGAGCCATTTCCCCATGATTTCTTGACTACGAGAATTGAATAAATAAATAACAAACCATCGAGCTCTATGTAATCAGTGAAAAAACGTTAACGACAATGTTTACCTGTACGTATGACATTAAATGATTGACACGTTGAAAATCATTAACATATTTGGCTTCTAACCTATTCACTTTTTGCTATTGCTAAAGCTATAGTACCAATATTTAAATAAGTGCAACACAAGGTTACACTATTATGCATCGATCTCCTTTATATAAAAATTTATCAAGCTGCTAATAAATAATCTGTTACTCTACGTTTACCTACTGAACGAGGCAAAAAAAAACAACAAAAAATTCGTTTCCTAATATAAAAACATAAAAATCTTGCATTATCACAAATCACAAGAATCCAGGCACCATTAGTTTCCCGAAAGAATGTAAAATGGAAAGCATGTCGCGCATAATTTTCTTAGTGCACACGTGTAACTAATATACATCACTTGTATAATTAAGTATGTGACGCGAAATATTTCAAAGTAGTTTATCGCTAATGTTTTAAACAGCGTTATCTTATCCCTCGAGTACTAAGAATCGTCAAGCGTATAATAATCACAGGAATATTTTATTTAGCCTTAAACCTACGTTAAGAATGGACAAAACAATCGTACATGCAATAAAATGGCAGCACGTATATTGGATTACGTATAGCAGCGATTTCTAAGGCGAAAAAAAGGCACAACCGCTACTTTAAGTAAAAAAATACACATTATTATTCTTTACTATACTGGCCATCTTCTGGCAAGACACTAGTGGTGGACGTGCAGTACTCGTAATAGATTCTAAAAAGCTTACGTAAATTACGTATCGAATTAACAATTAAAAGAAAATCATAAAATACGCGACTCCCGAGTGAATTAATGCGAACAGCATTGATACGTAGAAATATGAAAAAAACTAAAGATAAAAATATTCATTTGCCTAGTCCGCAACGTATCGCAACAGTAAATAATATTCAACCGATTCGACATCCGAGCTGTTCGATTCTTTGGTTTTCTTTTTTCCTTTTATTCAGACGATGACTACACACGGGTGGTGCCAATAACCAACTGATAAAATAACTCACGTATCTCGTACTAAATAATCGTCTTATTGGAATAATAAACATTATAAAATCCTAGGAACTAGTCTCCTGTCAATACCAATCAGAATGATACTATACTTGTTCAAAAAATGTTTACCTTGCAGGTTCACATAGGCACGATAATATTTTGATTGTGTTTTAACCCTTCTTGCACTGAATTTTTAATTTTCCTTCATCCGATGTGTTTAGAGACATGTGTGTGTGTGTGTGTGTGTGTGCATCGAAGAGAGCAAAATAGAGAGAAAGAGTTCCTTCACTTGCCTTAGTTATGATTATGCATTTAGAAACTTAACCATGCACCATTTGCTTCGTAGTAGAAATACTATCTGAAATCCACCACCAAATGAGGACTCTTCGAGAACATATCTCATTTTGTTTGCACACTGTTACGCAGTGTCCAAAAACGTACAAAAACCCCTACAGAGGAGTATAATACAGTAACGCTAAAAGGAATATTTATGTTGATCAGTGGTACGAGTCTTTCTCAGTACTTCTTGAAGAGCCGCACTAGTTCCCAGTCCAAAATCATCAAGTGGTGTCCTCGCCATTGCAGCAATCCTAGAAGCCAAGCAATTGTACACTGTGACGGTTCCATTGACAGTTCCAAAGAGACATTCCAAAAGGAGAAAGCAAAACGACTTACCGGCCTCCAGATAAATTACAGAGAAACTTCCAGTAAGAGGATCTCAAATTTTGAGGCTCTACAATAGCAGCGTGGAAAAGTACGGCCGTACTGAAGCAGTACAAAAGAATAACAAACCACTTGACTTCCGGCAGCTTTCCATTTTCTACGCCACTGTTCCACAGCAACTGGGATGGAATCAATTATTCAAATATATCTGCTTTACATACTTAGCTGTCTATTCTATGCTCGAGGATGACGTTCATTTACCTGCAACGCTTTCCACATAACGTACAATGCCACCGTATTGTCGGGATACATGGAAAAGGCTAAGCTCGCCAAAAGTCCAGCAGGAATTGCGTAATATCTCGAGTCCTCGTTGAACGCCCTCCTCAGAGAACAAGACGCTAACTGAAGTAAAACCGTTAATAATAATTTACTTGACCTGCTTCACGAGCCAAATGAGTTGACCGAGTTCGAATCGTCAAGAAGCAGTTCTGTTGACGCAAGTGCATGCCGGGAACGTAACGGTCGAACGTTGTGTAAGAAATTGAATTAAAATTATCAAATACCCTGTAGAGTCCGGCGAATCCACCCAGGAAACTAGCTAGGTAGAGATTGTCCTTACGTAAAATGAGACTTTTAATTAGTTTTGGCCTCCTCAGTAATTGCTTTACTTTGAAAACTAGCTTCAAGGCCATTTGGGCGGCCAAACCGCATCCAAACAACTTAACAGTGCCCTGTAATAACGAGGGAAAGGAATCTTTATCAAATTTACATATAATTCACGGTTTCTCGCTACTAGATTTCATTTGCCAAAGCTAGGTGCGTCCGTATTATCAATTAACACGTTCACTGTCCCCATGTGTGGAACTGCAGCGTTTCCTTACCCCTTTATGCCAATGAGTAGGCGGGAGCAATCAACGGGTTAAAGTCAGATGGAGAATACTTACCGTTAAGATATAATGAGCGCAACTGTAAGGATGCGGACAAGACGAATGACTGCGGAATGACTTTAATCGATCGATTATCTCTTTATATACTTTGAGTGATTCCCAGACGGCATTGAATATAGGATTTTTCGATTTCCTTATGGTACTACGTTCATTCTCTTTGACGTAACTGTCTCTCGAGGTACCAGCCACGGGTTCTGTTACATCTGATAATGCTTTATCACTCCTGTCCTCGTTTCCCGGTTCCTCGTACTTTCCAATGACAAACCTGTATTTGTATTAATAAAAATGTTACACAATATCACTTTTTATGAGCATAACGATGTTACTAAAACATACTGTTATGGCGAGTGCGCTCGCTTGCATAACAGAACAGTTACTCGCCTTATTATTTTGAATATCGAATCTTGCTTACTGACTTGACCGCGAAAAATATACAATAGGATAGTTATGCTTGCGGCAAATATGTAAATTTCACCACGTGGAAGCGTCGAAAAGTATCCCCTCCATACTCCCATTCGAAACAATGTTTCTGTAGCCTGCAAAGAGTAGGTTAAAGCAGTCTTTCTAAACTGTTATATATTTCGATTTAGATGCATTTTAAAATCTCACAATATTTGAGACGTAGAGGCACAGGAGTGTTCGCCTCGAGGGTCGCTCTATCACAATGGCAGATAAGCTGGATAAAAAGGACGGAAAGAAGGAAACGGTCAGTATATTGAAATTCCCCAGCGTTCCTCTGAAACAGAAATTTATGAAATATTGTAAATTTTATCCTTCGGCATTAAAATTTGGAAATTTGTATGCCATAGATGATTGGTAGTATAAGAAAGTAAATGAAGGATGTGTGTATATGCAAATTGAAAAATTATTAATGCTGCTATATTCGCTATGTAAAGTATAGTAGTACTGTTCGCACAACAGGATAGGAACGTATAAGCATTCAATTTTGCTTTTCTTTTCACACATATATGCAATAAAGATATACCAGCCTAACTTAGAATAGAATACTGTCATCGTGTAATAAGTAATGATTGATGACGAAAGTATGTTATGTAAATGTGACTATCTATGCTCAGAGAATTTGAAATATGACGATTACATGTTAGCAGAAAAATATTAATCATTAGATTATTTAATCAAGAGTAATTGTATGTGCGTGTTTGGGTCTCAGCAAATACGCAGAACTCATAGATTTATGTGAAGGATATAAAAGTTTTGGTATTGCTTGTCATTAAATAATAGAACAAGGACAGTACATAATTTATTAAATTGATTGCAGTTGTACTATGGATCCTTAATACCGTGCAAATAAAACTTGTCGTAATGCAAAGCTTAAATGCTGCTTAGACATACCTAAGAGAACATAGAAACATGGAATATGCAAAAGCACTCCAAGATAGAAAGGCGGTAGACTGGAGAATGCCATGTAGCGTACGTTTAATATCATTTTTCGAAGGCAGCTTTCCTCTCATCAACAGAGTGATCTGAAATATTAATATAACTTATTGTGGCTTTTCTCCATTGAGATTACTTAATAAAATATAAGAAATATGATAATTGATCTAAATTTTATCAAATAATCAATAAGATATGCTATAAGCTGCAATATTTTAAAACTGATAATACGCACATTCATCATAGGATCTGACCTCTTTGTAAAGTGGTATGGCATTGGTTCTATACCATTTGTTTAATCGTGTATTACTACAATCTAAAATTATAAAGACTACGACTAAACTGCAGAATACAACCACTTTTTGAAGTTACCTATGGATTTTTTAATTTTGTTTCCATGAAGCTCTTTAAGGAGTCATATTCTGCAATTTTACCAGGACTGTGACTTAAAGGTGATAGGATTTATAGAAATTCTTGATAAAACTGAATATCTGTTCAAAGACTCAAACTATTTAAAATCAGACAACAATTGTTTTACAACACATAAAATATTTTTATAATTTAAGTATGGTCTTGAGATCAGAATTTGATTTAACAATTAACTCATTACCAGCTTATTAAAAGTTTAAGAAAGATAAAAAAAAAGTAATTCCACACCTAATTTGACCAACTGATCCTCAGTGACAAAAGAAAACTATTATCACCTTATCATTTATCACTGATGGGAACACAAAGTCTTATCTAACAAAAAAAATGTACTGTAGAATATTTACAGAAGCATTAATGCAAAACGTGCAATCTACAGATAATCTATGTTTCCCACATATTCCTTAACGCAAAATTGCTTTCGGTACTTCCGACCTTACTGCAGATTTAGAGCGCAAAATACAGTTTCGACAAGACAAACAATACAAGAATGTATAAAAAAAAATTAAGAAAAATAAAAAAACAAGACAACATACGAAGTAAACAGTGGAATAAATCCTGAGGGATTCTTGAAGCGCATGTAAACCCAATCCTGCTGTAGCACTGACGCACGAATCTGTCCAAGGATGAACATAATCTTTACAGCTCGCAGGAATAGAAAATTTACTGAGTCGTGTAGGCATTTTCTTGATATACGAGGTAGTAAATGTCTACGTTTCAGCAGAGTAATTATAGCACCGTACAAAGAGGCTTTATGAGTCGCATGTTCTTTACAAACATCATTATTATACCGTGAGCATGAATATTTCGATTTAGTAGGTTGACGAATGAGAAACTCGCAGAGGCACCAGAAGGAGGCAAAGAGATTTCAATAACAAGCTGGAAGTGAAATAGAGAGAAAAGAGAATACTAGGAATTCGAACGGTTTCTCTCCGAGTTAAGTATAAGTCCGTCAAGAAGGCTAGGTAGCCTCGCGCAAAATACGCACAACCAACCGTTGCGACAGTTCGCAAGATACTGATCGCAGCCTGTCCCAAACTCATGAGTACTTGCTTGAACTGTCAAACTGGCTGCGATCGCAGCGCCACTCTTTGTTACAGCGGTTGATTTTTGATAATTGGAAAAGACATATTTACGAGGCTATTACTTGAGCGATGCCTTAGTACCAATTTATGACAATTCTGGGTACTTGATGAAAGACATTTTTAAACTTCAAAGCTGCAATTCTTCTCAATGATTATTATCATCGTTACTGTCAGTTACTGTGACCTTTGATTTCATTATCAAAGTGCAGTTACGAATGTATCTTGTCCCAAGAAGGCCATAACGTTCGATTTGATCGATTGAGGAAGTTTCGAAGAGATTTAATTACTTTGATCAGTCTTACTAATTTATTGATCATATTACATATTCATTCTCGAACTTTCTTCTTGATGAATGGGACATTTAATATTTAATCGATTGAATCCACACTCCATTTTACAAATCGTTTCATACACTTCATTGGGTTTTATTATCAATTTGAAATCCCCGCTCAATTCTTTGTTTTTATCTCTAGGTGGTCTGATTGGTGGAAATTGTTCTTTGGCAGGCTCATATTTTTCCATTGGTAAACGCAATCTGTCGTCCAAAGAACAACAGAATTTCTTTAGAGGCTTTTTTTGATTTTTATCCTCAGGCATATTATCCTTAGGCCATAGTATGCTTTGTATTATCTTTTCATCCACTTCATAGGGTCGACCTGATATACCAAGATAGTTGTCAACCGAGTTAAAAATAATAATTAAAGTGTAAAACCCACTTCGATAAATCGGAATTTTTCCAGCGCGTAGCTTTTTTTCAAAATCACGAATTTCTTTCTCGCAACGTTCCAAACGAGTTCCCTTTAACATCAATGGCGGATCTGTGCTTTCCTCGCAATCGCAAACGTCCTCGCGCTTTTTCTTATTATACAACGAATACTCAAGACACTGCAGCATCTTCTCCACAGAAATAAACTTCTTCTTGTCCATCTTAGACATGACACCAGGTATGTGCTTGGTTCCCAGAAGATGATGAAGCTTTATTGTCAAATAAAAATAATCAACAGAATTATTGAACCTTCGTTAAAATTTTCTCCTGTCGTTATCATTCGTATTACTTATTGTACCTTAAACAATATATAAAGAATCCAAAGCATCGATTCATATTCCGTAACGTTTCGCGCGTTCTCTAGTTCACTTTCTCGGAATCTAAAATAAGTCATTCTTTTGAATGATAAATCCACAGTTCGTAAAATAAAAATACATTGCACGAACTTTCTCATTTGTTCCACTGTTTGATTATTTTTCTTGTACACGTAATCCAGCCATTGTCGAAATTTTCCTATATCCAGTGCATTCTTCCTGACCGAGTAACCACGCCAAACGGCTTGTATCTTTCCGGCCATGTTGTTGTGATATTTTTTCCAGCTGGTAACGACACTTTCCGCTAAATAAAATTCTGCGTACACTCTGCCCCGATATCCGCGCCAGTGACGTTGAATCGTCGTTACTCTTTCGTGGAGTGATCGAATGTGATTACGAGTTAAAATTCCTCGAAACCAGGCCTGATAAAATTATTCAAATAACGCGCCAAAAATCTTGTCTAATTCGTAATTCTAACCTGAATCTTTCGCGCGGCCACGAACAAAATTCTTCTCGTAAATTCAGCCTCCTGTTCTCGAATTCTGATTTCATTTTCGAATTTGCATTTATCATTTTTTAAAGCAATAACCGATGCCATTTCTATTGATAAATTATTGACAGTAGTCTGTATTATTAATCGACTGACATTTTTTCTGTAGTTCCTGGCCCTGACGTTGCTCACTTCACGCGATTCAATAAGCAAGACTTACACGGTGCTAAAAAATGCCAAAATAAGCCATACACACTAAAATGAATGACAACAAAAACGTCGCTCCAACGACACTGGTGATTAGAAAAACAATTTTTTTTCTTCGCGCAGCTCGAGACGCCGCACGATAATCCCTTCGCACCTGCATAGATAAAAAAGGTCAGTAACAATATAAAGGTCAGAATGACTCTGTACAAAATTACCATTATCTGTAACCTTTGGGTTTTGCGTATCAAATCATCCAATCGTTGATCTCTGTCTACAAGTTTCTGTACGCCGTCCAATAGAGCTCGTCGTACCTCAGCAAGTTCACCTTGCAGTCTAGGTATGATATCAGATTCCTCGTGGTTATATTCTTCCTAAAAAAAAATGTAGGTTAAGGGAAAAGAAAAGAAAAATTTTGATTATTTGACTATAATATTGTTAACGTACAACAATTTTTTTAAGAGGCGCCGATAAGTCGATAATCGACAAATTCGTGAGATCCCTCGAAAGATCAGCAAGTATCGGCAGTTCTCTGTAAACGCTCCTTAACCTTTCCAAAAATATGTAAGAAGCCGATGCTAATTTAGGCGCCGCGGATTCGCACTCTGCAGCGGAAGTCAGACAAGCGTATTTGAGCTCTCCGGAAAGCATGTGAACGGTATACCTAATTTTGAAAAAGTAAAAAAATTAGAAATATCAAAAAAATGGTTATTTCAATTAATTATTCAAGGGGGTAAGTAAAAATTCTCTTACTTGCCCTGATCCAGACTCGTTTTTTCATCCTGATTGGATTTCGTGATCTCCAGAGCCGAGAGCGCAAGACGCTGATAGACTGAAGCCTCTTCTGCAGGATGATCGGCAACTATTCGCAATTTTGGTTTATCCCAGTGCGCGACTAACGCATAGAGAACTGTTTTGTCCATGAGGAATAATTTTGAACTTTGGACTCTCAGTGGAAACACAGGGACTCGGTGGAAACTCAGAACCCGATACAGGCTGTAAAGTGACTGCAGTTTTGTAAACTGTATTTTGTGCAGAAGATTGTTGACTGTATATTTCCCCGAGTTTGTCAGAGCAAACACTTGCGATACGTAGGCCGATCTTGTTTACTTGGGTCAATAATATCAGAATGAGTAAGGAGAAATTTTGATAAAGATGAAAGAAAGTGGTTGGTGAAATTAAAATTGATAATTTCTGTCTTTCGTTTTATAGTTCATGGCAGCATATAATAATTTGAATATTTAATTTTTATCGGGTTAACGAATTTTAAGTTTATATATTTCTTTAATCAATCAATAAATAAATACTCGGTATACGGTTGTAAATAATTAGTTAATAATTTTCTGGTACAATTAAATCTTTTTTGCTTCTGTGTCCCTCGTGAATTCGTTAGTTTGCATCCATTTTTTGATTTTTGGTAAATTTGAGGTTAGCCAACCGATGCTGTTCGCTACTTCCTCAAGGGCGTCGCGACGTGCATTGCTCCCGGCGCCGGCGTCTGGATGTTTCGCGAAGAAGGTTTTGGCCTTGAAGATTTATTTTACTGTAAATATGTGAAAGGAACGAAGAACAAGTTTTTTTTTTTACCTCTTCCAGTTTTTGGTTATCCTTGAACAAAGAAACTATTGAACCGACTGCAAGACCCATAGAGAAGTCATTCAGTGTATATTTGTTAACAAGTTTTTGCCATTGATCTCTGTGTGGATAAAATGAAAAATTTGAAAAAATTGTTATTTAAAATTTTTTTCAATAATAAATATCTCATGTAAATTACCTTACGAAATTCCACACGATATCCAATCCCATTGGATTCGATGCAATTTTAACGATTATTTCAAAAAAATTTTGTCTCCTTACAATATTTTCGTTTGTCACATTAATCAGAAATCTATAAGTTACAGCAATTTTTATACCAACAAAACTAATTGTATTAATTATTCTAAAAACCTGTTCAGAATATTCCTGTCTCTCACGCTGGCCAAACCTATCATCAATTTATCTTTTTCCTGAACGTCATTCTCGCACAGAAACAAATGCCACATCTTCTCAAAAATACTTTGAGCTTCGCTGCCAAGCGAGATCAGTCCTAAAAATGCGTGCGATTAAAAAAAATTTTCATTTTTGAGCACGAAGGGATTTTTGAGAATTATCAAATTCTATTGCACCAAAGGAATAGACGACAGATCGCAAGTCTGGATGTGGTCTGGTGGTTCCATTACTTGCAATGAAATCCTTAAGTCTTGTTTTTGCAACTGTCAAACAATCTTTATGACCAACCGTGCAAGCACTTTTCAAAATGACTACTCGTAACTCCCTATAGAAAAATTTTTTAAAAAATTATTAAAATAAATAAACGAAAAAAAAAGCCCAACTGTACCTGCGTGTCATTGAATCATTTTTCTCCACCCTCCATCCAACTTTTTTGTAAATGGCGTCGAGCAAAGTTTGTGCATAAAACTGTTCGCGAAATTGTCTCATGAAAAATTTGCACAAATCGTTATCTCCTGCAAGGGATTCTAATCGAGATTACCTGAAAGTGCAGATACAGTTTTGTTCCTGATAATAATTTGTCTGTCCGATGCAGCCAATTGGCAGCCACCGTCCAGGGCTGAAGAGCATTTTCATTGGTCAGATAAGTCGTTAGATTTAGTACAGCACAGTAGGAAAGATCATTTGAATCAGCCAGTAGAAAAGCATCGTGAAGCAAGTCTGCCCTGTCTAGAGGATCCAGAATCTATAAAAAATAAAAGAATTCTCTTTGTTAACCACTATAATAAAAAACTATTTTATCTTTCATACCTGAAAATCTTCAATAAGCAAATTACTGAACATCTTCCAGGCATCCAACGTATAATTCACAATATAATAACCAACGGATTGATGATTCAATTTGATCCAATGCACTGGCGCCTCTAGTGCTAATTTCACTAAACAATTAATTAGCTAAAACATTTACCATAACCAAAAATTTATTAGCTTCCTCATACTAACCGCAGGAGGAATTTCCCAAGAACCAACCAAACTGTACACCATCTTCTCTGCTGGTTATATATTTTATAGGAATATCCCAGCTTTGTCTATGAATTAAAAAAAAAAAAATGAATCATTTTTTCAAAAATCTTCTATTACTATGTAAACTTACTTGGAATCAATGTTTTCACTGCTACCATATATATAACGTTTTTGAGTCAGTCTCAGAGAGTCGCCATGACACTGGACACTTATAACCGGAAATCCAGGATAATTGGTCCAACTTTTCATGAACTTGACTATATCGATATCCGGTCTAAAGTATTTCTGTAATATTTGAAAAAGCTGACAAGTTTCAGCATTTCCGTACATATAAGTCTTGAGATAATTTTTGATGCCAGAAATAAACTTGTAATCACCCATAGCGTCTTCCAGCATTCTAATAATGGCCGCACCCTGTATAAACATAGCAAATTTTAAAAATATTATTTTCCAAGTTAAATATCAATGTAAAAATTAATATTACCTTTTGATAAGAGATATGATCGAACATCTCACCTATTTCATCCGAATTCTCAGATCTATGTACGACTGGATGTGAACTGACCTTAGAATCGTGTTTCATAGTGACGTATTTGGTATCGAGAATTAAGGCGTCTTTCTAATTGAAAAAAGGTCTCTATTAATTACTTTCAATTACCACGTTAACACGGCAATGCTTATTCCGGTTTGTCTAATACTTTTACAATTCTGTCCACAGGAATTGATAAATTATAAATATTTTTTATAGCTGAACCGAAATAAGGCTTATAAAAAGTCTTTATTAATTAATTTCAATTACCACGTTAACGGAGCAATGCTTATTCCGGTTTCGGGACAATTTCCACAGGAATTGATAAATTATAAATATCTTTTATAGCTAAACCGAAATAAGACTTATAAAAAGGTCTTTATTAATTACTTTCAATTACCACGTTAACACGACAATGCTTATTCCGGTTTGTCTAATACTTTTACAATTCTGTCCACAGGAATTGATAAATTATAAATATCTTTTATAGCTAAACTGAAATAAGACTTATAAAAAGGTCTTTATTAATTACTTTCAATTACCACGTTAACACGACAATGCTTATTCCGGTTTG
>JARQSW010000051.1:62779-76941 GCA_030142375.1 Calameuta pallipes
TCTAATACTTATCCACAGGAATTGATAAATTATAAATATCTTTTATAGCTAAACCGAAATAAGGCTTATAAAAAGTCTTTATTAATTAATTTCAATTACCACGTTAACGGAGCAATGCTTATTCCGGTTTCGGGACAATTTCCACAGGAGTTGATAAATTATAAATATCTTTTATAGCCGAACCGAAATAAGACTATACTGTAGTAAGTAATTATGGGTGCAAACGTTAATCAATACAATTAATTATACTGTACCTGGCGCCATTCTGGGAATATGTAATCGACTGCCATGTGTTCCATATACGTGGCGAAACCTTCGTTCAGCCAAAGATCTTTCCACCATTTCAAGGTGACCAAATTCCCAAACCACATGTGTGCCAACTCGTGGGAGACAGTGAGAGCGACGCTTTTCATATTGGCGCATGAGCTGTGCTTTTCGGCAAAAAATAATTGACTTTCTCGAAAAGTAATCAGACCCCAATTTTCCATGGCGCCGGCGGCGAAATCCGGCACGGCTACCAAGTCTGTACGAGTGAATGCGAGTAAGAATTTTGATTGTAAAAAAAAAAAAAGAAGGAAAATGACAATTACCAATTTTTGGCAATGGATAATCAATTCCGAATAGATTCCCATAAAATTCCATTGCTTTGGCAGAGACTGTCAGAGCCAATTGGATTTTATTTCTGTCGCTGGATTTGCTGTAGATGCTGATAGGTATAGTCCGACCGTCTAGACTCTTGACGGAACTCGTTGAGCAGATCAGGTCGCTGACGACGAAGGCTAGGAGATACGTGGACATCGGTAACGAGGCGGCGAATGTTGTTATCGTCAAGTCTGAGTTATTCATGGGATGTTCTACTTTCTTTAAATAAAATATTTCTTAATTACGTTAATCTTAGAATCGACTCATTCGAATATCTTTAACGGATTTATTCAATTATTTGACCGTTTCCAGGTCTCGATTTACGAATTATAATAGAAAATAGAAATAGTAGAATATATTTAATAGAAAATATTTTTCACTAAATTTACTTACTACGGCTGGCATATTTGAAAGCGCGTGATATCCATTTTTTGAGTCGTAAACTATTCTCACGTGAAATATCGACTTGAAGTTTGGTTCGTCGAAGCAGGGAAATGTTTTTCTCGCGTAAACCGGTTCGAATTGGGTGACAGCCATTTTTCTGAAATAAATAAATACGGTAGTTTTATACGTTGATTTATCCGCCAGTGGCGCCATCTATGTCTTCCCATAAGAAATTTACATCTATTGGGTCTGCCGGAGCACGTGCGTCTGTTTTGAGGTTAAAGTTGCACAGTTGATTTTCTTATTAAATTTTCATAAAATACCTTAAGGAACTGTTGCTTTGATTTTGATAGGTGCTGAGATAAAAGCCATTTATTTTATCGATTAACGATCCGCTGAAGTTCATCCTCAATGAATATTTTCCTTTAATCGATTCGTACAGATTGAGAATAATTATTTCGTATTTATCAACGGTGCAGATTGACTTTATGGGAATTTTTTCTTTGACATCTCTTAATTTATTTCTGTACAATTTACTTGAGGTGATGGTTAAATTTTTTCCATGTAAAATTACGTGGTCTCTGCTCTAAAGTTATTTATGAAAGATAACGGTCACGTATGGGTTAAAAGAAATTTTTTTTTAATTTTCAAAATACTCACATCCAAAACCTCAAAATCTATCTGAATGGAGCCATGAAATTCATCCTTTACGAAATCTGGCGAAATAGCAATAATATATTTGCTTGGTATAACGTCTTTAGGTAGACGATTTTTAATTTCGTTTAAAAATGTCTCATTAACTCGTGAAACAATCTCATTTTGCGAATTCGTGACGACCATTACGGTCGCGAAAAATAATACAATTAGGATACAGATTTCCATAATAAGATTAACTCTACGAGAAACTGAAATAAAAAAGATTCTTCGATCCTTCAAATTCACATTATCTTTCAAAATTACATTGGATCAAGAAAACTTGAAAAGTTATTTAAATCTGTCATAACCTATCGATCCGAAGTTAGCTACACATGCAATTCTATCTTGCATCTCTGTAAAATGAGCAAGTTCAAAAATGAACTGTCAATAAATTATAATCTGTATAATCGTGTCTGTTTATTTTTATGCATTAGAGTGAGACACAACCACGCTGACAGTGAATTTCTTCAAGTCGAATATCCATTACTTGAGGTATAATTTATCTACCTATAGTAAAATTAAAATTAAAACAAAATTACTTGAGGTATACTATACCTACCTATAGTAAAATAAAAATTCAAAAAAAAATTACTTGAGGTATAATTTATCTACCTATAGTAAAATTCAGATTAAAAAAAATACTTGAAGTATAATTTAACTACGTATAGTAAAATTAAAATTAAAAAAAAAATTACTTGAGATATAATTTATCTACCTATAGTAAAATTAAAATTAAAAAAAAAAATTACTTGAAGTATACTATACCTACCTATAGTAAAATAAAAATTCAAAAAAAAATTACTTGAGGTATTATATAATTTATCTACCTATAGTAAAATTAAAATTCAAAAAAAATTACTTGAGGTATACTATATCTACCTATAGTAAAATTCGAATTCGAAAAAAATGAAGTCTAAACTCATCCAACAATCCTTGATAAAATGAACCAATGAATTTATTAAAAATGAAGATAATTCTATAAAATGCTTCCCACCATCTTCACATGATTTATCATGTCAGGAAAACAAGTTCTTCCCAAGTGGGAGAACTGGAGACTTTTACATACACATCCACGACATCCACCTACAGATACCGTTATTCCCTACCACTGCCCAGCACGGACGCAGTGTGGAACCGTACAGTGAAGGTTCTTCGTTCTAAACCAAATTTATCTATTATAACAGCTGGATAGGATTAGGTAAGCCATGGATAAAATATTACAATAGATCCCACCTATCAATAAAATTATAGTCTAAAGAGACGATCTGTAAAAGAATTTGAAAAAATCATTTTTAAGGTTAACCTTGGTTAATTCGATATACGGATACGTACGCAGAGTGACGAAGTTAGAAATAAGATAAGATTAAAAAATCCATAATTTTCAATAAATTTATCAAAGTTTTCGTGGACTAAATTGTTTCATGTAACAAAAAATATGATTCAGTATCGTCTCTATTCATTATGCAATGTAACTCATGAACAGCGTCAGCCATGACAGTGTAAGATCTAGTCAAATTAGAAAATAAATACTTTATAGAATGTTATTTTGAAAGTAAAAAATCGTCTAAATTTCGAATAGAGTTGACTCAAATTTTGTACCTGTAAAAAACGTCGCTGAGTCATTAAATAAAAAAACGAAGTAGAAAAATAATTTTTAAAATATTTCCCTTTTGACTTCAGCATTCTTTGCACGCATTTACATACAGAATGTCTAAATCAACAGGTATAAGTTAAAAAAAAATTGTGTGAAATGATCTAGTGGATCAATTTGAATTATTATTCCATTAAATCAGTTTATAGACGCTGAGTACATCTGTTAGTGAATCGGACGAAACCAAACTGATAGTTTATTTGACTCGGTCGGTAATTCGAATGTCTGTGCTTTGTTTCAGTAACGATGCCGAAATATAAGCTAACGTATTTCAGTCTGCCGGTTCTCGGCGAAGCGATAAAGTATCTGTTTCATTATGGCGGAATTGAATTCGAAGACGTACAGATAAAGGATCGCGTGAACGAATGGCCGAGGATAAAGCCGAGTAAGTAACAGGATGTGATTGGATTGTTCGCTGTGAACTGTGACGTAGTATATGTCATATATTTAACTGTACTTAATAAATTATTTATTATTATTAATCTTGTCAGCAATGCCCTTCGGCCAAGTACCTGTTCTTGAAATTGATGGAAAGAAGTATTCTCAGAGTTTAGCGATATGTCGTTACTTGGCTAAGCAATTGAACTTAGTCGGTAAAACAGATCTGGATCAGCTGGAGATAGATGGCTTAGCCGATACGATACAAGATTTTCGAAAATGTAAGAAAGATTTAATTTACTTTACAGATTGTTATTATTGTCACATTAAATATTGCTCTACGATAATGGAAAAAAGAAAAATCGTTATTGTCTGTTAATAATTTGAAGAAATATATTTTTACAGTGTTCGGCCTGTACTACAGGGAGCCCGATCCAGTTTTAAAGGCTAAGAAGAAGGAAACGTTGGAGAATATTGAGGTTCCATATTACTTGGATAAATTTGAGGAAATCGTGAAGAATAACGGTGGATATTTTAATGGCGGAGAGGTAAATTCGGGTGTAAATAAATCGATTGGTGTATTTTGTCAAAATTTTTCAGACTCACTGTATAATAATATTATTTGACAGCTGAGCTACGTGGACTTCTTCTTCGTTGGATTAGTCGGTGCCTTCAATGGTCTGTTGGGCAAAGATGTTTTGGCGAATTATCCAAATTTG
Organism: Calameuta pallipes; assembly: GCA_030142375.1. Taxonomy (NCBI): domain Eukaryota; kingdom Metazoa; phylum Arthropoda; class Insecta; order Hymenoptera; family Cephidae; genus Calameuta; species Calameuta pallipes. Next base: position 67,250 of record JARQSW010000051.1, read on the forward strand.
AAATCTCTCAAGGACAAGGTCCAAGCTATACCGGCAATTCAAAATTATTTGAAAGACGCGCCAAAGCCGATATTTTGAAATGATTTTGTAACCAACACGCAATAATAAGACTTTACGCAAAAAATAATCATTCCCAGGCATCCATTTCAATTTCATTTAATATAAAGTTGAAAGAAAAAAAAAAAATTATAAAAGGACCGCCAGACTGACTTTTTGGAATGTCAATTGTACCAGTACCATTGGCGCAGCTAAAATTTCTTCTGGTCATTCCTATTCCACTTACCTTGTTCTTTCCGCTGTAGCCCTACGAAGCCGATTGCCAAGTGGCTATCGTTCCCATTCGAATTCAGTTAGTGTTCAATTAGTGTTTGTCCGTGAGTGGTGAGAGTCTGAAAATTCAATCCGAACTCTGATAACAAGTGCAGTAAGTATTGCCAAATAACGTTAAATGAACTTACCCATCCACAAAAATAAAGTCCGGCCGGTATCATTGATCTCCGATGTCAATTGCTACAACAGATTTTTATTTTGGAATCGAACATTTTTTGACATTCGGACGTTCAACGAATTTCCGAAAATCTTCACTTTGTCAGAGCGAAAGTGACGTTTGACGTACGCGAAAAAAAAAGGTGTTATCACTCGATAAAATATATTACCGTGAACGTGATAATTCTACAAAGGCATAGATCGAGCAGGTAGCGATGATTTTGTAGTGATTTTATTAACGGTACGTTGCAATTTTACAACATCCATTTAAAGGTTAACGACTAATATAGGCCTGATCGTTTGTTTACGAATTGAGGTGACAATTGTTTGGATTCACGAGACCAAACAAACGGCTCGTATCGCAAAGGAATTCAAAACTTCGATGCGTCTATCAGGTTTGTGTAGAATGTAGCTTACATACAGCTAACGAACACACGCGTTACATTGCGAATGAATGAGAATATCGGTCGGTAAAGTAGATTTGGTTAATTTTAAATATAAAGCTCAGTCGGTAATTAGAAGTGCTCGGTCGATACGACTTTATGAAAATTGTATTTCGAACGTGAATTTTCGAAATTCTAATGGAGGCAAGAGTATCGCTATTAAACTTTGGACTATATGTAATAATAAGAGAGTAAAAATGAAGCTTTACACGGGCCAACTGGTTCGAAATTAAAAAAAAGAAAGTAACGACAAAACCCCATAATTATTCGCATGTAGCAGAACACGACTGTTGCGTAATACGTAATCGTCGGTAAAAGAAAAAAAAAAAGGTGAACCTACGGCAATGAAAAGAATTTGACAGGTAAATCGTGAGGCGAACATGCACTGCTTGTATATTTATTCTTGCATATTTAAATCTTTTATGACGGAATATTGCGAATTCATTTTATTGTAACGTTACATGAGTAACCGTTAGTAACCGATTCAGTAACCGTTGGCGTACGCAATAATTGTAATGAAATGTAATTTTTTTTAAATCAGAATAACAATTATGAAGTACAAGGTGACATATTTCGAAACAACTGGCATTGCCGAAGTAATTCGCTTGATCTTGTCTTATGCAAAGGAGCCGTTTGTGGATGAGCGAGTTACTATTGAGGATTGGCCGGAACGAAAAAAACGTAAGTTGAACGATAAGTAAGTATGATTAATTTTGAATAAATTTTTTTTCAAAACAATTTTCTTTTAATGCAATCATTCAGATGCTCCGTTCGGACATTTGCCGCTTGTCGAGATCGACGGAAAGCAATATCACCAATCGATGGCGGTGAGTCGCTATTTGGCAAATTTGTACGGGCTTGCTGGAAATAATTTGATTGAAAATATGGAACTGGATGCGATTGTCGATACCGTTAATGACTTGAGAATAGGTAAGCAGAGGATGAGATAGAAAAAGAGGTGAAATTTTTGGGATTAATTATATTCGTTATTTTGTCTGGTCTCCTTCAGAATTCACAGGTTGTCTTTGGGAAGAAAACGTGCCTGAGAGACTGAAGAAAAGGGAAAGACTCCTTAAGGAGACCGTGCCGTATTTCTTTGAAAGATTCGAGAAGATGCTTCACGAAAATGGAGGATATTTCTATAAGAATCGTGTAAGATTATCTAAATATATTATATTTATATCTATTGACTGTTTAAGCCGTACTGTTAAACATTTTTTTACTTACGTACAGCTTACATGGGCGGATCTGTTTTTCGTGGCTCTGATCCCCTACATGAACCTGGTAGTCAATAAAGAAATCCTTAAAGGGAACAATTTCCTGTTGGAATACGTCGAAAAGATTTCTAAACTTCCAGGAGTCAAAGAGTGGATGGAGAAGCGTCCAAAAAAATGTTGTCTAACGACTTTGTACGCTGACCAAAAGGATTCATAAGTTTCGTTGAAAATCATGAAAAAAACTGCACACCATTTTATAACTTTGCATAAATAAATCGCACTATACGATTATAAGAAGAAGAAAAAAAAACCTTGTATAAGTTCCTACAATTAATTTCAAACTCTCAACCCTCGTCTCAATCCCGATTGCTCCTGTCAATAAATTCTCGTAACTAAAATTCTTCCGCCATATTGCTTTACCGATAACTAAGCTCCCTGCAATAAATGTCAACGACGAGATCAAATCGGACATACAGTGGCGCCAGCTACCGTCAAAAATATTAAACCGCGGCCCTCGAATGATCCGTGCGCGTGGTAGATGCGCGTCAGAATCGGCGGACCGTCAGTGTGCGCGCCCGCGGAGCCAGACAGACATCTTGTAGTAGAATTTAGCGGCGTGGTCGACGTCGTGGGTGTCGTGTCGCGGTGTCGTGGTGTTACGGTGGTGTCGCCGTTCGTCGTCGTGGTTCCTGGTCGCGATCCTCGTCGTCGTCGTCGTCGCCATATCCGTGATCGTGATCGTGATCATAGCCATCAATTCGAGCGTGGTGGTACTACTAGTGGTAGCCAAAGAGAAAGAGAGACAGAGAGAGAGAGAGAGAGAGACAAACCGCTACGACTAGCCTTGTCGTTGTTGCCGCTGCTGGTTCATAGTTTGCATCAGGAACGAAAAGCAGTCCGAGTCCGATGTGTAGTACCGTGTGATATCGTCTTCTGTGATCAGTAGGAGAAAGAGAGCTAAGAGGCAAGCCAAGAGAAATCAAAGAAGAAAAGGAGCAAGAGAAAAGAGAAGCATCTTGAGTGATCTCCCCTTGTTCGACAGGAGCCCACCCCCGAACCCCGACGATACGACCCCTGGCCCCCCCAGTATACCCAGTGCCCCCCTGAATCCCCTGACCCTCTGACCTCAAGCCCCACCGTCAGCACAGCCGAATAAGAGTGACGGAGTGACAGAGCGCAGATAACGCACGGGCCCGGTGCGGCGATCCTCCGCCAGGATGACCTCCAATAATTCCCAGAAGCTCTCCACCACGGAACGTGTGATAAAAAGTAAGCGACGATTTTATAAATAATTTAAACCGGACCCAATTTATATCATCCGCCGCGACGTTCGGCTCTATGCGGTTTGAGCCTCTCCCAGTTATATGTGCTACCACCTACCTACCTATCTGGCTCCCAGCTACCCCACCTAATTCCTCAATCTCGCCCACTCGTTCTGCCTGCCCTTATTTTCCATTTCTTTTACAGTTTCTAACCTACATTCTCCATTACGCTATACCGGGTGTTCCTTTTATTCATCATCGTCATCCCTGTGCTCCCTCCCTTGGGCTGGTCTCTGCTAGGCACCCGACTAGGGAAACCAGACTGGGTCCTTGAAGTAAAGAGGAGAACCGAGCCGGTGAACCAGTTCACGGACCCAGGTCCTCGAAGAGTCCCAGTTCTCATCGGACCTCAGTCTTTTTACCTGAAAACAAGGGACGTCCGGGAAGGAGAACACGTCAAAACACGGGAGCGTTGCCAGGATTGATTTTCTCGCGGGCTACGGCGCCATTGCTATCGACCTGCCTGGCTCGAGTCACGCTTTTCTGTTTTCGCGGCTACGAGCCCCTACTAGTCCTCCTCCCGGGACTTTCTGCAATGGATGCCTCCACCTGATTACCTTCGGATACTTTTCAATCTAATACAGTGGAGCCTTTCTCCGTTCTCGCTTATCTCCGCTTCCTCGACAGTCTTTTCCTTAAGTATCTCGTCTGTCTCTTTCTCCAGGTAAATACACGAACAAATCATCTGGAAAGTCCTCGTTGAACTCCTATCAATCATCCTCGTCGCTCGACCACCTAGTTAACCTGATCCAGAAACTAGCTTCTCCTCTAACCACCTACCTGCGGTAACATCCGTCTCCGCCATCTTCGTGCGAATCCACTAAACTACTCGTGTCAACCGCTAACGTATTTTCTCCGTGATTATTTACCGTCTGCTTCTGAACGGTCTGAAGTTGCCTCTATTCTCGAACAGCTGACCATTCGCTCCATACTTTTCGCGTATTGACGTCGCGCTCAAAATGCTTGGCTATACAGATACAAGACCTGAAGCTAACTTCACGCGGTTTGCTTCCTTAGTCACTGATTGTTAGGACTAGGACAGTCGGGACTGTTCTGGAACAGCCGATTGATCGTCATAGACCCACCGGAAGATTAAATCTTAAAAAATAATCCCCAAAAATTCAAACTCAAAATCAACAAAAATTCCAGTAAATATTTTACTTATCACAGCCTGTATATCGAAAGTAACTAAAGAAACTCCTCGCTCAATCGTCTTTATGTTAAATTCTTTTAATGACTTTCCCACGATAAGAAAACCAACCAACGGACGCGCACTTCCGTCACCAGCAAGCTTTGCTTGATGTTACAATTTCTTTAATTAGCGCGATATATTCAAAGAGAAATTATTTTTCTAAATATTCCCTCCACTCCTACTCACCGTGTACGATACCAATATCGTGATTTCACTTCGTTATAATTCATTGTAAACTGATTACGATCAAAAATTTTCTGGTTCGTGTCCGTGCTAACAGCGTCCGAATCAGCCTGGTATTTAATACCCCAAATTACAGATTCCTTTTTAACCCGCTACGATTGCAGCTTTCTGTCGATTCGCCTCCGTCTGGCAATGGGTTAACTTTCCGCAATCGATGACAGATTTAGGAGATAACACTGTCGTAATTATAGGAGACGATCTGGCAGGCAATAAAGCGAATCGGGGCCCACCTGTCGGTCAAACCCGTTACTACTCACGTACCTCAGCACCTGTAGAGACCATCCAAAGCCGCGTATGTCCTGCGCATGAAAATCTTTCACGTTCAGCCTACGAAATTATATATACGGTGGGTCCGCGTGACTCGCATCTGTTACACCGCCAAATTCCAAAACGATTCTGTCCCATCGTAACGTAACAGTTAAGCGACACACGTCCTCCCCCTCTGCACACGTATAAACGAGTCACACGTGTAATTTCGATCCAGAACCTGTTTCTGTCGCTCGCTATTAGATTTTGACCTATGCTAACCAGCACCTTCTGCGTACTTGACACACTTGCGTCTGATCGTAAAACGTTTTATTTCTTTGTACAATTGCGCAACCCACCCGGTATACCGGGAACAATGTTTTTCGCTAACAACACATAACTACTGCGTTACACCTTATTTCCTCATGCCATTTGAACTCTGACCTCCCTTCCACAAACAAACCAGCCGCGTTCGTCATCTAACGGGTTGTCTTATATGTCATAGTAACTAGTTATCGTACCATTAGACTTTTAACGTACGACCTTGCAATTCGACTGTAACGCCTCCGGCGTAACCTACGGGTCAAGGATTTCTAGTTCGTCAGGGTCAAGGGTTATTTATAGTGGAACGATTATGCTGACCTCCAATGCCTTCTAGCCCCGTCGTTTACGCTCTTTCTTATGAGTTTTACTAACTTTCTACTTCCTTCTTTTCTTTGGCTCTTCCGACACTCGTAAAAGTCTTAAGGGCGATTACTGGGTCAGGGGTTGGTTGCCCGATATTATAATTTTGGACTTTTTTTTTTTGTTTGTAATGACACCAAAAAAATACTAGCGATAACGATTGATCTTTTTTTTTTTCAAATTTTTTAATTATCTCGATCGACTCTGTGTAATGCTTGTATTTTTTTTTTTTTTTTTTTTTTTTTTTTTTTTTATTTAATACAAAAAACGCATCACCCTCGAGGAATTTCTCGAGCCCGCGTGTCTCGCTCGTTTATTAATACCGATTGTCTCGTGAGCTGCCTGTTGACTTCTGCACGAGTGTGTGTATATATATATATATATAAAAGATAAATAGATACGTGAATTCCCACATGAGCGTAGAACGACTTACGAAAATATCAAAATCCATCGAGCTACCTACTGTGCATACACACTCGTCACATGTGTACATACATACGTAATAAGCGTATCGTAAAGCAGATACGCGCATAAAACTTTCTTCCGTATTGTTCGTAAAAGGTTGCGTAAATATCTGGCAGTCTTGCGTAGGAAGGAGAGAAGAGCACGTGTCTTTCCAAAAAAATTCGTCCCAGCTCCCAGACCAAAATTTTCCTCGGGCACGTAACTGCCGCGTGCGTTTCGATGAAAAATTTCGTAAATCAAGTTTTCCCCTATCCCATCGCATTTATTTCACGTCTCTCGGGGATTCCCCGTGTGTCCCGCGTTACGATTCGTCATTAGCGTCCTCGAAAGATGACGCGTATTTTCGTGCGTTGACGAGAAAAAAAAAAAAACAGAAAAAGAAACACATTCTTTATAAAAATACCGATTTTCATATACCCTGCCCAGGGTGCATCAGCGAACCCCGGGAAAGTGAATTAGGCTGCAACCAGCTCTTCGCCCCGAGCTTTGCCGACGGCCGCCGCTCTGGGAGTCTGCGGGCTCGTACGGCTCACGGCTTACGGCCGGGTGGATTCTAATAATAGACACAAACAAACTCATTTGGCTCGGCGGCCAACTACATTTGGCCGCGGTCGCCATCGACCATCCGCCGCGGTTTGCTGGTCGCGAGACAGCGAAATTTTTATTGATTTTATCATTGAATAAATAAACAGCTCGGACAGCGTAGGATCTTTTTTTTCTTTCTGTCGTCGCACAGGTACGCGGTCACTAGCTGCAAGCTCACGGGCCGGACCTGCCCGATAACACGAAATGACCCGGGCTGATAATTTAATAAAATTTATATATGCATATATATATATATATATGCATTTCAGTAACAGTATATATATATATACTGTTTCCAATAAATTAAATTGATCCTGTTGTTCAACTTCAGCCTGTAACGGTCGCATGCTAATTTCTTAGGACCAGCCCGGAACCTTGAGGCGACGCCGGCCGACGGCGTCTGTTTTGCCGTCGCGCACTCCATTAGCCTCTAACCTTTTGTCAAGCTATTATTCTGCCGCAAATTAGAGAATTTACGGAGGAGACGTAATTACAATCGTTCGGCCGATTACATGCACGATCTTTGTGTATCGGTGGACCCGCGCGAACTTCGGTCCTCTCGCGCAACGCCACCTGGATTTTACGCGAACTTCACGATGCACGCATTTTGATTATCTGGCTGGATGCGTCTCTCACGTGGGTTTGAGGTTCTAACCTTATTTAGGTTACGGTGGGATATTGGCTTAGTCAAGGTTAACGCGTTGAATTTTGAAATTGATTTTTTTATTGTGAAAATCAAAAACTCCCTGGGTTGTGGGTTCGGTACTGGCACAGTAGGGACCTGGACGGGTCTCGCATTTTTTAAGGTACTTTTTTATTCGGAGTAATTTCATCTGTTCGTGTTCATTTTGGGCTGAAGTTTTGAAGTGTGTATATATATATATATATATATATTAATACTATGCGTGTGTATATATATATATATCTTATTATTCAGTCTAAACGTATCAACTGAAGTTTGCGCTGTCATTTGATTCTTGGGCTAGGACTATGTTCAGGTGATACTTTTGGCCTTAATAACTGGTATGTATGGCGAGGTGTACATATGTGTGTAGATATATATATATATATATCATGTTATTAAGGCGTATTTCGACAGACTATTTCACAAGGACAAAAATTTAGCTCTGCTCGCTCTGTATCGAGTTTCTTAACTAAGTAATTGTGGCGTGTTGGAAGCCGTAGAAAGTAGAGACGAGGACGAGTACCCGGACGACGACGCTTTGCGTCGCGACGCTCAGTTATACACGTACGAGGGATCGGTTAATGTCGATTGGCCGAAAGTTCGTGATTTGGGGTGGGGATTTTGATGAGCCTCGATATTTGCTTGAATTCGATTCAAAAATTTGAACAGTAAGACGGATGGGAATTTATTTTTTTCTTTCTTATGCATCTTTGGCTCTTGGCCGTCCGGGTCTTGACTTAGATTCTACCTTGAAGGGCCAAGTCGATGCTAATCGCAACGTAAGAAAGTCCCCTCGAGGTGAAACCAACGTAGCCGCTCGACCGTATGCTTTTTGCTGTCTACGTTAATCTTTTATTTTTGGGGCAGGTGTCGATGACTCAATCTCCATTAGAGAAAACTTTCCTGGCTTCGAATTGACGCCATTTTTGGAGCGATTATCTTACACGTGTTTCGCCGGGACTTTATTTGCCCTGGCGAAAGAGTCGCCCGGCGGGTCATGGCTGCGCGGCCCGAAATGGCCTTAACCGTCGAAACCTTGAGGATTCGGCTTAAGGCGCGCGCAACGTCTGATTTATACATCTTAGACAAGACCAATTACGCAGGGGTGGGTTTCTCGACCGGTATGCTAATTATTGCAACCTTCATCTGACACACGCGAGATACACAAAGTTAAATGGAATTTTGCGAGAGAGCATTTTGGAGGGGGCGTTTTTTGATTTTAAAAAAAAAATTGGAGAATAAAATTAATTTTTTTTTTTCAACAGCTTCCCCGTACCTCACCGTCAAAGAATCCAAAATTTGCGCTTCTAATAGAATCAATTTTCAATTTTCTTTCTTTGTTATATTCAAGTTAAATTTTTCCAAAGATGATTCATCTTCGTACGGATCACGCGAGCGAAATTTTGATATTCGCTATCTCGGTGATCGCATGCGTCTTAAAATCGGCATTAGCGTATTTAACTTGAATAACTTGTCTGACTCACGGCAACGTATGTAATACACGAGATAGCGAGATAGCACAGGGATTTCATACGTTACGCAACCTGCTACGAGATACTACGATTTCGTTCCATTCATTCATTCGTTTACGTGAAAAACTCATTCATGAGAAATTCACTACTGGTATCTCATATAGTAATCATATATCACTGATATCTCCGGAGCGACTCTCGAGACGATTGACCATGTTGTTTTGCTTTGTGTCTCTTTTTTTTTTTCTTTTCAAGTATCGTCGCACGGTTGTAGCGAAAAATAAAAATTTTTCGATCCCGTAATAAATCGCGGATCATTTCTCCGTCGCGACTGGCTGAAACTCACTTCCGGTCATAGTCCATTCCGAATTCCGTGGATCAACAGGTGAACTGTTCCTGGATAGTCGTAGCTTTCAATTGTCCGAGTCCTCGTTCAGGGCTATGTCATTATTGGCTGGCTGGCTGGCTAGATGGCTGACTGGCTGGATGGCTGGATGGCTGGCTGGCTGGCTAGATGTCTGGATGATTGAATGGCTGGCTGGCTGGTTGGCTAGATGGCTGACTGGCTGGATGGCTGGCTGGCTGGCTGGCTAGATGTCTGGATGATTGAATGGCTGGCTGGCTGGTTGGCTAGATGGCTGACTGGCTGGAT
>JARQSW010000051.1:77221-112321 GCA_030142375.1 Calameuta pallipes
TGGCTGGCTGGCTGGCTAGATGTCTGGATGATTGGATGGCTGGCTGGCTGGATGGCTGGTTGGCTAGATGGCTGACTCGCTGGATGGCTGGCTAGCTGGCTAGATGTCTGGATGATTAGATGGTTGGCTGGCTGGATGGCTGACTGGCTAGATGATTCGATGGTGGGCTGGCTGGCTGGTTGGACGGATACGGGTCACTCGTGCTTTTTGTTAGGGGTGGCACTACTGCGACCAGATCAATAACTACGAGCAACCCCTAAAGCATAGATTAGCTTTATTCATATATATATTATTATAACCAGCTGCTTGAATAATGTATTTTTCCATTCCCTTTCTTTTTTTACCACCCCTAAGATTCAAGGGATGATGCGATCGAGTGCCAGCGGTGTTTTGATACCGACTAATATCGGTTAAATACGATAAAGCCAATTCCCAAAAGGGCTGCTGGAGATTTGTTCTAGGGGATGGGCCGGATGTTTCCTTCTGGGAATAGTCGCGACAAAGGGTCGATCTTTTTTTTTTTTTTTTATTCCCGAATGATGGATGTCACGTTTTGCTTTTTCTTACTCGTTCTCCTAAAGGCTGCTTTTTATTTTCCTGAAATTTCATACCCTCCGAAGGACGTCTTGTGCCTCGGATTCGCCTTTTATTACGTGTCCTATGGTTAAGCCGCTGTCGGGACCCTGAAGAGAATCATCCGGATCTGGAATTATGGATGTGATGGGTCGTCGTATGGTGGTGACTGGGGATAGCCGCTACCGTAGCTACGGCTAAGAGTGGCTCTTGTCACATCCGGTTTGTCGACGTCACATTTTTTCGGAAGATTTTCGCGCAATATTTCATCTGACGTAAAATCTTTTTTTTTCCATCTCAGACTTTTTTTAACCACCTCCCCTCATTCAATTTTTTCTTACCCCCCCTCCATCCCTTATCAAACTACCACCACTTTAGACCAACATGTCGGTGAACTCTTTTACACGCATTTATATGTGTCCACAGGGTATATCTACACACGCTGTACTTTTGTACTGCTTTTGAATAAAATATTTGCTAAGGGGTTGAAAAAAAAAATTTTTTTTTTTTTCCTTTTTATCACACGCGAACTCCCTTTTTCTTCTCATGACTTACGGGTTCTGGTACAGCGCCTCTTATCTTCCTTGAGCAATATCCCCTAGTAGGTAAATACTTTGCCCACCAGCCTTTGGCAAACTATTCGAAAATATTTTTTTTTCTAATTTCCTTGAAACACGCGTATTCCCTGCCTGACAAATTCTAGTTGCTTCTCTAGGGAATTTTTTTTTTCTAATATTCCGACGATCCCTGCACTGTCGATATTTATCGAATTATCTTTCTAACCTTGCGTTATCGGTTTCACGCATGGGTAACACGTGCTACGTAACACAGGTCAGCGACCTCTTCAGTGCGATCCTTTTGAAAGTTTCTAGTGGGGTCTTTGAAAGTGTCGAGAGGAGAGGGGGTAAGAATTTTTGGGGGATTAAAAAAATTGTTAAAAAGAAACTAGAACGACCTCTTTCGTCTGCTCCAGTGACAAAGTGGGTACTAGGGGATGAAAGTGAGAGAGGAGAGAAAAAATAGGTACAGAGAGATGAGTCGAGTGTCTCCTTTCTCTTGGATCTCCTCCCCCTCTCTCTCTTTTTCTTTCAGCTCCCAACTACCCTCCCCTATTTTTCTTTATTGCACCCTCTGGCTTTGCATCTTACTTACGTGTCAGTGCACCCACGACGAGGAGCCTGTGTCCCCGGCCATAAGTACTACCCCTAGCAAGGCGTCGCCCCAACCCTATATTTTTATAACGCACTATAGCTTACCAGTCGCTCTCAGGTGGGGGCAGCACCGGTGCTACCCTTAAATCATATCTGACCATTTCATCCAAGATTTCATACACATGTATACCTGTGGCTATGATTATGTAGGTTATCTTATCAAGGTAATTTTCTTTTTTTTTTTTCCAAATATTTTTTTCCCTCGCCGCCATCTTTACTCTACGATATAGGATCGTTCTGGTCTCTCGTCGATACCGGAAGTCCACTCGGAGATCCTTCTGGGCTTTTTCACTTATTGGGAGGATACGTAGAGGAAAATAAAATCCTATAGGGAATCTCGAATGTTCACCGCATCCTCGGTTTCGGTCCTTCGTTAGGGAATTCGTACGGACCAATGATCACGGATGCTGACACGGAAATTGGTCTCTGGACCAAACGGTCCTTCTTGTCCCTGGCGATTAATGTTTTGGAAAATCGAGTGGCAGACTCCACCTGGTCCCTTTGGTCCTTGGGTCTTCGCCACATGTCCCTGCCGAAGTCAAGAAGAGGCAAGAGAGGGATGATTTTATTTCTCTATTCTTTTTTCTCTTTCTCCTCTCTTCAGCCACTTCGTGGAACATTTGCTTTAATGGAAGGGATCTCCGTCTGCTTTGTGAAATATGGAAATGGAACGACTGTAGAGGGTTTATAGTAGGGGCGGGAGGGGGGGGGGTATCAAGAGAACAAAAATTCTTCATTTTATTCCGACAAGCATCCTATCCGCCATTTTTGAATGACGTAGGAAATTTTTCCGATATAATCAAGAATCTTGGGGAGAGGGTGGATTCATACTTTCTTTTTTTTTCGTAACTGTTTGCGCTTTATGACTGGGTACGCCCTCCCACGTGACCCTGGTCTTATACGATGTTATTTGTGATTAAAAAAAAAAAAAATTCTATTTCACTCCAACGAAGATTCTATCGGCAGGCACTCCTGTTTCTTTCTGATTCCATATGCTCTCCTCGATGGCCGACCAACGACTAAACAGTCCGCGATTCGGTCGTCCTGCGACGTCGTTCACTTTCGAATCGATATATTCGCGCATGCGCATTACACGTTACTCGAGCTTCTCTTCTCTCCTCTCCTGTCCTCGTACTTAGCACTCGCTCTCTCTCTCTCTCTCTCTTTCTCTCTCTCTGTCTCTCTCTCTCTCTCTCTTTTTTGCGTTCATCCTAAACTATGTCTGCTATGGTCGTGCACTGCGTGTTCTGCATAGTTCTTTTTTTTTTATTGTTGGCCTCCCTGCTCTCTCCCTTATTGCTGCTCGGACCTTCGTCACTAGCTCTTCCTTCTAATCTAGCTTGAGCCTTAAGACTGCTTGAAGCAAATTCAAAATTATCCATTTTGAAAGTTTGGACAGTCAACTTCCGTTGTTGCGTAATATGTAAGATTATTGTGTAATTTCGAGTTTTCAAAGTCCCCCTACGCTTCGTTTCTTTTGCGATTTTGTAAAAAAAAAAAAAGGGAGAACGAGTGAAAATTTACGATAAACAGCCATTGCGTGGGAGCTGAGCTAAAAATATAATTTGCTTTTACCATAAGGAATTCGAAGCTTCCTTGCAGGGAAAGTTTCTGGAGTGGAAAGAAAATGTCTTTTACTTTTTTTTTCTTTTTTGGGATGAAAGGGGGGTATACGAATTCTTGTATTATTTTTGGAGATGCGTATCTGTGTCCGTATTACGTTTTTGCTCCCCGTCATTGTAAATTTCAATTTTCTTTTTTTTTTTAGTTTTTCTTTCACAAGTGACTGTGGATTACGCCTCAGCTCAGAGTCAAATTTCAAACTAAACTCGGAGAAGATTTCCACTCGGTAAGCAAGTGTTCTGCAAGCTGATGAAAAAAAAAAATCTTCAAAAATGGAAAATCGTTATTGCCTTTACAACCAATGACATTTCCTCAACGATTACGTTATTTCCAATCGAAAAATTATTTTCAAAATACTTCACCGCGCTCACGTGGCAAATATTCGACACGTGGTATCGGCCACGGCTGACACACATCCAAAACAGGGGAAATAGCACAAAGTCCTTCGCTCCCCTTTCGAACAAACTTTAAAGCCACTTCGGCTGATTCACACTGAAATGGGGTGAAGGCTGCAACCTGTAATTTTTCTCAAATTTTTCACTGCAGCCTCCAAAGAGCGCAGACCGGAAGCGTCAGCGTAGCCCTCGGCTTCCGAGACCTTAACAGTTAACCTCAAGACTTCCGGTTTCAGGCTATTCTCGGCGATACAAAATTTTTGACTCTTTACAACAGGTAGTCGCCGACTAAAATTTTCATATAACACGTACTGTCATTTCCAAAAATCCCCCCCTCTCCCCTACCCTGTTAAACAAGTCGCGAATTTCCGTCTCAAAAGAAAATGGTAAACGTAAAAAAAAGTATAACGACGAAAATACAGAATTGTACCTGAACATCTTACGACCGGAAGTTGTGACTTTTTTTGAATAATTTACTTCCGGTTACTTTTTACACTCTCATACGACGTAATGTAATTGACAATAATAATTTGTATAGTTTTTTTTTTATGTTTTTCATATTTTTTTTGTAAAAATTTATAAAAACTATTGTATCGTTTTAATCGCTATCGACGTTGAGATTATATTTAATAATTTTTTGTTTCGTTATAAATTTTTTTGGCAATGCAAATAAGTCTCTCATTTTTTAATCGATTCTTACTTCTCACTTTCACATTTATCTTGTCCCGATTACCCGGACTCCGACTGCTTGAGAAACTGGTTAGCTTGATATGTGTAAAAGATGAAAAAAAAAAAGTATTTTTTAAAAACATAAAACCAATGTCCACGCCTATGTGTTTATGCATGCCTAAGTCCTTGGGCAGGCGCACTTAGCATACGGTGCTCCGCGTAAATTCATTCCCGATAAATAATCATGAGGAATGACTCCTAGTAATATTATACACATTGTATATGGCATATACAGAGTTACGTCATAAAGTCAAATTCGATTGTAAGCGAAGCAGCGATTATAATTGCAAATTGAATTTTAAAGAAAAACTTTTTTTCTCTTTGTTTCAGGTAAGTCCAGCAGAAAGGTAATTGCCTTCAGCCGATTAAACTCCTGGACAGATTAAGCAGCCCTGATTAAGCTGCGAAGCCTGAAAATCCAACTCGTGTGGTGTTAGTGTTTGAAAAAAAAAAAAAAAAGAAAGTGAAAAATTCCCCAAAAAAAAATTTTTCCAAAAAATTCTCAACGACACCGGTAAGTCTTACGTGCGTATAACCTGGCGTATTTCCCTATCGAAAAAAGTCACAAAAATCGTATAACGTTACGAGAGCCCAACCGACTCTAAAATTTCGTAAACATCCAACAGGGCGAATATACAAAGTCGTCGCGACGAGCGACAATTTTTAATATTACCGAACGACATTCTATTCGCTCGAATAGCGACGGCCGGTCTTATAAAATATTACGAAAGTCTTCGCTTGCGCGACGCCGGGCGTCGCGACGATCGCCTCTCTTCTGCCAGAAGTCCCAGTGCCAAGACGATCTCGACCATCAGCTTCGTTTATATCACAAAACCAAATTATTATACCCATCAACCATTTTTTATAAATATTTTTTTTTCTCAAAATTCCTAAAAAAAATTGTTTTTTCCCAATATATCAAACTCCACATGAATTTTTCAATTTTCCTTAACCTCCCTATCAAATTTTTCATATTATCACGCAAATTCACGACCCTAAGGACCCAGCATCCAGCTCATCTCTAATTGCCAGCAAGATACCCAGGTCGTCCAAGAAGACAGGCCAGTCCCGTGCATTACCCTTTGACGACGACGAAGAACGACGTTCCCAAATAAGCTCTCCTTCCACCAGCTATATTTAGAGTCGCACCGTTATGAATGGACCCTGGTGTGCGTCTTCCCGGTAGACGACGCCGATCGTCCTACTATACGTATTTCTATTACCCGCTTTGATAGCATAGCTCAAATCGAGCAGCTAGACCAGGACTCTGCTTAGGACCAGCTAGACCAGGACCCTGCTCGACCAGCTAGACCAGGACCCTGGTGTGCGTCTTCCCGGTAGACGACGCCGATCGTCCTACTATACGTATTTCTATTACCCGCTTTGATAGCATAGCTCAAATCGAGCAGCTAGACCAGGACTCTGCTTAGGTTGGATCCGTCATCACGTCATGTGGCTACTCCTGGCTGATACACGTATTGCACCTATGTATACATGCATATATGGCACATATGTAGAGTATTAATGACAGGAGGTTAAGGTTACTTGGATGGACTCACAATTAGGAAAGGCGTTAACGAGATAGTAATGACCTCATCAGCCACGAGATGCCTGGACTCTAATATCCGTTTGACTCTGGTCTAAGATCTTATGAGCATCTCGAGACTCAATAAAGGATCAATCAAGATATTCAATTGTGTCGCTATCAGAGTCATATAAATCTTTTTTTTATAGATTTACGATTGGCTTAGATATACATATATGTATATGTATATGTATATGTATATGTATATACATTTGAGAAGCACGTGGGAAATATATACGTGGACACGGCTGTGTGTGTGTATATATCTATATATGTATACTAGGGATACAATTTACAACGTACAGTGTCGCAACTGTTGAAAACTTAGGAACTATGTTGATCTATTTTTTTTTTTTGGTTTACTTAAATTCCACAAAATTTTCATCCCCCCGCCCCCGCCCCCCCCCCCCCGTCCTCGTACAGTTCTTACCAAGAGTCGAGATTAATTTTCGAATTTTTGCACAGTAATAATTTCGTGTATCGATAAGACCTTCGTAGGGACAATTAATGTCGCTTTTTTTTTTTCTTTTCCCCCTCCTCTCCTCCTGGAGATAAGTCCTTGGTTGAGATAAGAGAGATTCTGAGAAATCTGATATCTTGAATTGTGATTGGGTGAGGGGGAGGTTTGATGTATGGGAAATCGCTGTCAAAAGTTTTCGCGCTACCGAACGGGCTCCGTGGGTGAGAAAAACGTCTTACCGATGGACCAATTAAAAGTCGATAAAACAGATGCTGGACCAGGGGAGGCAGGAGAAGGGAGGGGAGAGGGGGGCGCGACACAGAGTTTGGTCGCTCGCCGAAAATACAACCGGGATATTCGCACGACGGCCCTGGACCGGCACAATTAAACCATTACACACGGCCCCACACGACTGCCCCCCCTCTGCACCCCCCCTCGCCCTATATCTGTCCTGGGTATTGCGATCGTGTGTTGCTGGGATGGGACTTCTTTGTCATTGCGTTACACGCGTTAGAAGTCCCTTCGTCGGTACTCTCGAGCAACGTGAAAATTTGGCTTGGGGCGCGGGGGAGGGTAACGGGGGGGGGGGGTGCCGCTTCGTCGATTGTTCGGAAATTTGCCCGGAAATTTTTTATTCTTTGACTTTTTTTTTTAATTTTCTTTATTTTGATTTTTCTTTTTTAAATATATTTTTCTGCTATTCGCGTCTGCTGACCTCGCGACGACCTTTCATGCTGGTGGACAGTTCATGGGGAGCAGGTGCACCTGCAGTATGCTGATGATAAATTCTGTGGATTATGGATACGGGCAGGCATAATTTTTACGCGCACGCGTGACACTCTTTTTTTTTTTCAGGGTTCGTTTAATATTCGAATTTTGTATTGTACGTTAGGCACTTTTTTTCTTGTCTCTATTATTGTTTGAATTTTGAGAAAAATTTCGAAATTCACTTCTTTTTTTTTTTACCAAACTTCGAACCTCCGTTTAACTCCTGTTGCCGTTGGGTTTACGGGTCGCTGGGGAAATTATTGATTCGTCCGATCCTTTTGTCTGGTTTACATCGGTTTATCCGGTGTCGAACAACGACGGCAAATAAGCCGCGTGCGATTAATGCAGTTTGGTGAAAAGCGAAAATCCTCTCGGCAAATTCTGGTCGGCCCGACAAGAGTCGCGTCTGCGTCAATTAAAAACGCGGAAATTCGGCCTCGTCCCTCGACACGAAGTTTTTCCCCAGAACAAAGACATTTTTTTGAAAGAGATAAAAATTATAAAGAAAAAAAGTAATACGAATTGGTGAATTTTTTACGTCACCTTTACACATATATATATATAACTTTCTCTTGTGAATAATATGCCTGACCTTGAATGCATTTTGCGCGACCTCGAAGTCATGCGTCATAATCGTCGTCGGGCTGTGTG
The DNA here is from genome assembly GCA_030142375.1 of Calameuta pallipes. NCBI lineage: Eukaryota > Metazoa > Arthropoda > Insecta > Hymenoptera > Cephidae > Calameuta > Calameuta pallipes. The sequence continues at coordinate 85,217 of JARQSW010000051.1, forward strand.
ACCTTTGGCCCTATTATGTATATTTTCCAATTACACCATTCGGCAGTAAGTATTTTATTTAGATGCAAATTGTACGGAGAATCGAGTAACTTAAATTAATTATTATTATTATTATTATCGAATCCACATTATGACGTCAAAAAAACCAATCCATAATCTCCATGGACCGGATGTCCCAATCAGCTGAAAAGACTTTCAGTCCAAGTCCATCGTGTCAATGGTTAACGTATAGGTATGCGATATATGAATGAACGAACGTGTGAGAAAGCTGACTGTCGGTGACGTCATACGATGACGTCATATGACGACACGAGGGCCGCGGCGTGGCCAGCTGATTGATTTGATGTATCGAGAGAGAGAGAGAGAGAGAGAGAGAGAGAGAGAGAGAGAGAGAGAGAGAGATTGAGGGGGGGGGGGGAGATGCAACCTCGATTCGCGAGGCTGAGACCTCAAGTTACACGTCTACGAGTAGCGTGCCTCTATATAGATATAGTTCACTGTTCGACCTTTAGCCACCTCCCCAAATTCCACTAGTGATTTTTTTTTTTTTTTTTTGGAAAAATTACAAACATAATTTCCAAATTTCTTTCTTGCTCCTCTCGTGCGTTTCCCCCTTTTCCTTTTTTTCACCCTTTTCTGTGCCCTCCTCCATTTTGTTTTATCGTCATCTTTAATATTTTATTTCAGGGTTAGAGACAGGGACGGGTAGAGAGAAAGAAAAAGAAAGACGCATCAGAATCTCTCTTGTCGGCTGGTGGTGGTTCAAGGCGAGCTTGCAAATAGGCCCTATCGTATTAGCACGTGCTTCGCCTTCACACTCCATTTCCTCTTTTTCCTCGCGCGACGCGCAGCGTCGAGGCACGAAGGCGTCGCGAGCTGGACGCCTCGGATATTTATACCTTCTAGCCACTGCTTATATGTGTATGCCGAACAGGGGCGGCGGTATACCTATACACGTGACAGGAGTAAAAAGGGAAAAGAAAAATCAAGAGAGCGAGAGAGAGAGAAAGAAGGGGGAGAGGGAGAGAGAGAGAGAGAAAGAAGGGGGAGAGGGAGAGAGAGAGAGAGAGAGAGAGACTACTTGACGAAAACTTTGGACACCCTTTAGTAAGTTGATCTGACTCGAAGCAAAGTGCATTGTTTAACGATACACTCTTTAACTTTTTTTTTTTTTCAAAATTTTATACGGTTCTACCATAAAACAATACATAGGCTTTCGGAAAATTCGAAAAGCGTCCGACGGCTTAGAATTCCAACGTTAACGACTCCTTTGCCGAATTGATTGGCGTCGGCCATTCTGGAAGCTTCCTCGTGCCAGCGAGGCCTAAAGGGGGTCGACTCGGTCGTTTAAGTCGGTTTCGCAAGCGACGAAATCTCCCCCCCCCCCCACTCCCGTCCTTGCGACGGAATCCACAAGTGTGCGGCGCGACGCGTTTCTCCCGCCTCCGTCCTCTCGCCTACATTCGACACCTGCTGCACATACAAACAAACCCATAGTCTCCGTTTGGCTGTGACGTCTTCGTTGATTTACAGAACCAAAAATCCGTCGACAAATTTTTCGCGCGAAACTCAAAACTCTTCAATCTCCACGATACGATGACTCATCGAAATTTTATGGTTTTTTGAAAAACTGCCCGAATTCTATTTTGACTAGCCGCGAGCGTGTAAACTCGTTTTTACTCGGAAAGAACAATTTTTTTTTTTTTCACGAGTCACGTGCCTTTTTTGCGATTCCTAAGAATTTCCCCTCTTTCCCCTCCCGCCCTTCTTTCCCCCCCTTCCCCTACTCTCCACTCGTTACACCCCTACCGTGTTTCAAATAGCAAAATATTTGCAAAATTCGTGGGAAAAATTTTCGCTGACAATTTTCATGCGAGCATGTAAGACGTGCCCCCCCCCCCCTTCCCGGGTACGTATAAGGATAACACATATGTGATAAAAACGAATGAAAAAAAAAAAAAAAAAAACTTAGCTATCTCGGCGAACTCAGAGAATCGGACCACTGTACGGGTCACGCGGTTTGTTCTGCTTGGATAAATAATTATTCTATTCCTGTCGATTGTTTACTACTCCGCCACGTTCTGCGATCTTCCACCTCGGCGTTCCCACTAGTTAATAGAAGATTTGCTTTCGAGGAAAAGCATTTCTTTTTTTTTTCTTCTCAAATTCAAATCCCACCGAAATCCTCTTCGCGTGCTTCGATCCGTTTTTGGAAAAAATATTTTTATTCTTTATTACTTTCCCCCGCGTCTCTCTGTGTCCCAGGCAGCATTTCTTCGAGGCACGACCCAACGGTAGGAACGGCCGAATGCGAACCAGACGCAGTTCGAGTCTCCTCAGGAAAAAAAAAAATGAAACGTTCGTTCCTGCCTCCGTAGTTATAGGACGACGAAAAGGCGAACGCGGAACGCGGACTGGACAGGAGGATCGTGGAAAAGCGACAAGACGCTACGAAATGCCTGGAGGCTTCCAAAGTCCCTTGTGCGAGTGAGAAACAGACCGATCGTTCGCAAAGAAGCTTTTTCTTTCGATTTTAACCAAACTCCCAGCTCGCGATTTCTCGTTTCCGTCTTCTATGCTTTTTTCCTCATTTTATCGCACACCCTTTTTCCTTTGTCTATCATTCCCGTCCCGGGTCTCTGGCCGAACCGGCAAGGCGACCCCGCGCGGAGAACCACTGGAATCAATACGCGTTCGCGTAAAGGTGCTGAGAGCGTGCAAGGAGCGAAAGACGTGCCAAGTGGGTTTTACGGAGAGTTCGAAAGGAGGAGGGAGAGGGGAGGCGAATAAAAAAATTAAAGAATTTTCAAAAATTATTATAATCCCATTCGAATTGATTTATCGTACATAATGCATCCATATATATATATATATATATATACCCTCAGTAGGATTCATTCGTACATCAGATGCATACGGCCATATGGCCATTGAGTGATATCCCAGTGCCAAAGTCTAAACGTGCGCGAGTTTATGTTTATGTAAAAAACAAAAAAACCTTTCAACTGGTTGCAGTTCAGGAAGACAACGTGTGAATGAACCTTAATGTCAAAGCCAAACACGAGGCAGACAAGCGAGTATAACCCGCGTGTACCCGGGAAACGTGTAAAAATGCAGGATGAAATTCAATCCGGGAATACAATATTGCAGTATGCAGGCAGGCTGAGGGGGAGGGTCGGTGGGTGGGAGGGGGGGGGGGGGGTATAAAGAGAGAAATTGAAATGGCTAAAGAGAGCGAGAGAGATAGATTCGTAAGTAGATGAAGGGGGAAGGTGGCAGATGAGAGAGAGAGAGAGAGAGAGAGAGAGAGAGAGAGAGAGAGAGAGAGATTGCGGTAAAGCATAGGCAGCTATTGCAGGGAAGGCGGATCAATATTCCGTCCGGTCCATCCTCTGACCCATATATCTCTTCCTCTTTCCTCTTACTTAGCTATCCTCTCTCTCTCTCTCTCTCTCTCTCTTTCTATTTTTTACACCCTTTTCCACTCTCATTCCACTTCTTCTCTCTCTCTCTCTCTCTTTCACTCCAGAACGTCTTCCTGTCTCTTTTTTGCGTTTCTACCACCACACGGTCTGACTCTTCCACTACCTTCCCTACTTTCTCCATCTACTACTTACCTTGTTCGTCGATTCGCATCTCCTAGGAACTTTTATTACACCTCTTATCAGTTTTCTTGTGACTCTCTCTCTCTCTCTTTCTTTATTTTTTTACACCCTTTTCCACTCTCATTCCAGTTCTTCTTCTCTCTCTTTCACTCCTGCTTCTTTTTTGCGTTTCTACCACCCCACGGTCTGACTCTTCCACTACCTTCTCTACTTTCTCCTTGGGACTTCTATTACACCTCTTATCAGTTTTTTTTTTCTTTTTCCGTTACTTCCATTTCCCATTTACTCCGAGTTATTATACATGCAAAATGCACAGCAGCTCGATGCACTCTATGCTGTTTACACTGTAGAGCGAGGATGGAAGTAGATTGATTGATTATTTTTAAAACCTAATTAGCGCGATTGGTCTCGATTGAATTTATTAACCTGTGATTGGCGCGTTGTATTGACCCAGGTCAGCTCCATGAAATTTCAGTCCGTACAGGAACCTGTCCGCTGCAGGAAACGAAGTCGCGATGCCTCCGGACGCTAATGGCCGTTCGTTCTAACTTACTTCCTGGTCTGCTGGGCACCGGTCGATTCGTTAACACGAGCTTGAGCTTTGGCAATTTTACAGGCGTCGCGACGCTCTTTCCCCGTGTCAACGATGCCCTAATCTTTTCGGCTGACGATAACGCTAGTCGCTTTAAATGTCACGCGAGACCGAGATACGCCCGATGACGCACATACATATAACGTATCCCATTGCGAGACAACCGGATCACGTTGTTGCGCTAACTGATTGGACGATTTTTTTTTTTACGTACTTTCAAGGATAAACCGAAGTTTTGCGCGTATCTGCAGTTATCTGTCTATGGACAGATAACGCGTGGTCGAGATCAGCTGGAACAATTGAGACATTTTTATTTTTCGTATCGCACTGTTTACCTTGCGGATTCAATGAGGAACCCTGACAATTACATAACTTGTGTTTCCTTTTTTTTTTACGAATTTTCACCCCGGGTTATTTATTCAGCGTGGGAAACGATAAAAAAATTTCGCACGTCTTGCGCCGATTTTAAGATATTTTTAACCTTTCGTGAACAGGGATTACGGGCTGGCAGACGAGTTCGAGAGACGAAAAGTCTAAGGGCATTTTTGTCGGAAGTGAAAAAAATAAGAGAAAAGGGAACGAGTGACTTCCTTTCTTTCCTCCATGTTGTCTCGGTGACGGCTGCTGCCTTTATGACGGAAATCGGCAACGATTAACGATGCGCCGAACGTTTGTCTCTATTATTAATAGTCGCGGCCGGAATGTAACGTGCACGGGTCACTCCAACTGGGTCGCATGCTTAACGTTTATTTTTATTTTTGTCCTCCTGTGCACAAAGGGCAACGTTCACGTATATAGTTGCTAGATGGCGCCACGCTCGTTCCGTCTTTAGAAGTTTCCGTGAAATTCCGCTAGGTGCGCTGCGGGTTCGTTCTTACGCGTCGTGTTTATTCGGTCGAGTCTACGAATCTCGTTAATATACGATTCAGTGCCGGTTATAACGTGTTGGTTTATGCTTTTGAATCCTGGCACGTTTCCTCGTCGAAGGAGTCAGCCATAAGAAAAGGAAGGAAAGATGCTTTTGATTCTTCTGACGCAGCTTCTCGTTGGTGGAGAAAGCGAAAAAGGAGAGGAAGAGATGCTTTTGTTTCTTCTGGCACGTCTCGTTGAAGGGAAGCCTAAAGGAAACGATTTTCTCGTTGGACGAGGCAGCCGTAAGGAAAGGAAGGAAGCTTCTCTTTTATTTTGACACGTTTCCTTTACCACGAGGAAGCCGTATGGAGAAAAAAGTTTTTGTTTCTTAACAGTGAACCGACAGTGGCATTTAATACATTGAGCTAACAAGGAAAGGAAGAGTCGCAGTGAATAATTCGTGTCTAATATAACCAGTGCGTGAAATACTCGTATTTTTAAAGTCTCGTATCCTCAAACGCGTTAACGTTTGACTCAAGCGAACTCAAATCTCCGCAGTGTTTTCGTCCGACTGTGCGATGTTGCTGGGGACCGAAATGTCAATAGTGGGATTAGCACTTTCTGACGGCAAGTTTCTCAAGCAGTTATAATGCAGTAGTCTGGTAGTCTGGCAGTGCTCTGGTGAATAACGTAGACTCTGCTTACTAGTTTGCCGCAAGGAGCAAAGTAGTGGGAGCTGGTAGAAGACTCGTGCCAGAATGACAAAGCATGGCCGACTGGCCGACAGCCAATTTAGCCAGGCTGACCCGATCGTATCGTTTGCCATACTAGAATACCCGAACTTGCTTTCTATCTTTCACTGGTGTCAAACCTGGGTACGCTTGGCGTCGGGACGCTTTGTTTCTTTTTTTATTGTTATTCATATCGTGCTAAACAGTCCACGTTTGGTTGGCCGCTTTTTTTTTTTTTCAACGGGTCAACGACAGGACTTTCTATGGTTCCTTATCTGTCATTTCTATAACGCGGGCTGATAAGAGAGCAACTATGCTCGTCGATATCGGAAATTCGATTACCGATTGAGCTTAATGCGATGTGGGCTAGTTTGATGCCTTTTCTATTCTCGACTGCTGGTTTTATTGAATTTCCGGTTTTTTCTTTTTGGTAATTTTTTTTATTGCGCTATAGGTTTCTTTGTCGAGCAAGTGGCCGTTCAGGGGCTTGTTAAATTCGCGTGTAGTTTACGTAGGAATTTTTTGATATTGAAATTGTTTGTATATGGAAATATTGGAAATTTGAATTTCCCGCGAATATCGTCCTAGTGCTTCGTCAAGTTGACGGGCGGGTTTGTGTATCGGGTAATAGGGATTTTTACTGACTCTCGCGGTAAGGTCGACTTGACTAACGTAGTTCTTTGTTCCTTCTGTGTTTCTCTTTGACGGATAGGATTATCGGTCTGACAAAATCACTGGGCAGCTAAATAAAGCTTGTGGAATTCGCTTTAGTTTATTCATACGATGTTTATAACTTGTCGTTGAAGTTATTAGGAGATTTATTGAATTTTTTTTTTTATATACGCGTCATGACGCTTAACGGTTGTCAGTTAACGAAAATTCGTGTACGGTCAATTCAAATTAATTGATACAGGTGGCGCCACTCGAATCTACGAAATCAGAAGATTTTCTCAAATCTTTCCTTTCCCGTTTCGACCATCAAGCGGAGAAGACGAGTGTGGACATGGCTTCAGTTATTAATTAATAATTTCACACAAGTCTCAGGCTGGTCTCTAGACTCTACGGAGATAACGCGGCGATGATCAGTCAGAACAACGTAAGTTTTATTTTTTTTTTTTTTTAATTCAATAAAAGTATTTTACTCGATTAAACAAAAATATTTTTTGAACGTTGATCGAAAATCGTCTTCTGAATTCTTCAAGGTGTCCTTATCCCTGTTTTTATTTTTTTACGTAACTTTGCGAATTTCATTTATACAATTTTCAAAAGCTCAACGACTCCGGTAATGCGAACGAAAATAATATATCGCGTCCCGTGAATAATAAATAATTTCAACTACTAAGCCCGATAAGTGAAAGTGACACGTAAATTCGTGAAATTTTTGTAATCAGATCGTCCAGGCATTCGTTCTTATTATTCACTGTATATTTTCGCATTTACAGTAAAGGAGAAGTACGAGCGACGTGTCACGCGAAAAAAAATTCGCTCTACACGATCGTTAGGAAAAACAAAAAACAAAAAAAAATCGTCAAGAGAAACCATAATGGAGAATCCCGTCGTAGAGAAGTGCTTGGAGTCAGGCGCTTCGAATTTGCTTCGATTAATTACGATTACGTGTAATTTTTTTCGCAAATCTGGACCACGGAAAGGACGCGCGTTAATAACGAGAAGAGACGCACAGTAATCGGGGTAAGAAAATTTTTAAAATGACGGAAAAAATTATTTGTAATTTTCGTCTTTGTCTTTTCTTTTTTTCCTCCTTTATTCACTGATTTGTTCATCCACGTGTATCCGTCGTATCTAATATCTCGGTGCACGGTTTTACCTTGTCCTCGAGTGTAAAATCGAAAATTTGTCAAAAATTCAATTTTTTCAAAATTATAACTAATATCTCAAATTTACGTGAAAAGGAACAACAAAATGGCGTCGTTTAGCTACCAAGGTGAACTTGTGTCTTGGGTTATTATTATACCTTTTGAATGTACTGTGTACCGTGTGTACTTTAATACAAGGTGTATTATTATTCCCATTGTTGTCATGGAAACTAGACGCTCTGACAATAACAAGTAATGACACCCGGTACTATTGTAATGTGTGTATTTACTACGTATGTTTCGTTCGCGTGTGAAATTGTTGAAATTTGGGGAAAAAATGTATTTACAAAATTATTAAAAATTACAAATTATATCTATATAGATACATCGGTCGGCTGTCGTTTAACCGGATCGGAAGGAGTTTTCCTGCTGTTGTCAAAGCGGCACCTCGGGAGGTGAGTGCGGCTTTGGCTTCGCCGGGAAAAGGACGAAAATTTTTGGAAAAAAAAATGAAGACGTCATCCCGAATGAAATCTGCTGTCGCTCGATCGAGAATTCACAGCATCCGATGGACCCCACGTGTCTCCCGTAACGTATTGACAAAATTGGAGCGTATCTGTTTCCACGCTGTTCTCATCAATGTTGGGAGTTTATTTTTTTTGGCCAATCGAAAATAACGATCTGCGAATACCGGAAATGATACGGCGGACCTTAATTGAATTTCGAAAACTGATCCTTCGTTACTGATAAGAGAGTTTTTCGAGATAACGAGAATGAGACGGGAAATGTTTGGGCAGTTTGAAAAATTAACGCGTCACCCAAGTACCCATACGATTTTTAATGCAAGACAGATTTTATGTGAAATTTTTTTTTTTGGATTTTATACTTTTTATCCGAAAACGTTTTTTTTATTTATTGTCTCTACAAACGTTGACTTCTCGTTATCTGATATCTCTTTTGTACTTTGCGAAAATCTTTTGGTAAATTTTTTTCGCTTTGGGGATCTTTAATATTCAGTTAGATTTTATGGCGAGCGTTGCTATAGTTTAGTTTTTTTTTTTTATATATTTTGTGTTCTCTAGGCTTCTTTATTATTTTATTTTATTTCTTTGGTTTTGTACACAGTATAGATTTCAGAGTGCGTTCGAAATTCAAAATTGTATTTCGAATCGTGGAATTGCCTTAATTTTGAACTGACTGAAAAATTTTATTCGTTTTGTAATTTGAATGACGTTCGTATCTTTGGAATCACTGTGAATTTTCTCAGTAGCGTCCGTACACATTTAATTCATTTTTTCATATGTTTTATATCGCTGTTAAGACGCGTTGTTAGGAGCGAAATGATCGGTGCAAAAATTCGTATAAATTTTTTTTGGAAAAAAAAAATGCGTTATATAGAGAAATATGTAGAAATTATTTCTTGACGTCATCGCAACGGATTTTGAGTATCTTTGAACGAAAACGTCTCAAGATATTTTTTTTGTCTTTCGTAACGAAGTGATTCTTGGGTTATTGCTTGATGAAGTGACTTTTTGATTTTCTTCGATTTCTTTTTTTTTGGATTAATTATTCCTCGATCATAATATCACTAAATATTATGGAATCGGATTAATAATTAAATGGATTAATTTTCACGTATTTCCTTGCACTGTTCGATAAGAAATTACTAGCGAATCATTGTCTTGATGTTTTTTCGAAAATTTTAAAAATTGAAAAATTTTATATTTTTTTTACAAAAATCGCTGGTCGAGAAAACATTCGGTAATTTTCGTAAAATAATTACGTCTTTCGAACGCTGCTTCCGATTTCTCAGTATCGCTGGCTAGAAATTGGATTTTCGATCTTCTCGAAACTCAAAATTAAATCCTCGATTAATTGAACGCGGAAGATCATCGGATCACGAAATTTCGCGATGCTCACGTAAAAATCTCTTTCGCAACGAGACACAAGATAAATTCAGAGACAGAAATTTCGTTCAAATTTACCAAATATTGCATTCGACATATTTTTGGTGTATTCAATTTTTTTTACGTACTTTATTCTTTTTTTTTAATTCTCTAATCGATGTTTTCTCATATCCACCTTTAGTACGATAATTTTGAGTAACACCTGAACAGCCGCGTCTTGCGAAATTAAAAAATTGATAAAAGAGTCAATTTTCCATACGATCGATATTTCTCCGAAAAAAAATCGTATCCGGAAAATATTACATGGAAACCAAAAAAAAAAATCATTGTCCTGTCGTTCGCCAGGTCTTTTTCATTACGTAAAATATTTTACCCCTCTGAAACTCGAATTTGTTTTTTTTTGCGATTTGACAAAAAAAAAAGCTTTATCAAAATTTACCCACGTTTATCGTACACGAGACAACGTAATCTCGACCAATATCACATTAACCCTAAATAGACGAACTTTAAGTGATCAGGAATAAAAAATGATTTTCCCACGTTTCCATGTCTTCCGCCATTACGATTCCTTTCCAGAAATAACGATCAGCTCAAAAAAAAAACCGAAACGCAATCGCTCGGCATTTCCGTCAATTTCACATTTCCGTTTTCCAACCATTCGCATCCGCCCCGAAATGCTTTTCGATTCCTCCCCCCCCCCCTTCCCCCACCCTTGATATTCTCAATCAATCAAATTTCTCAAAACCGCACGAAATACTCGATAATCCCAAGCGTCGCGACGCCCGTAGTTCGCTGAAAATTGCATTAAAAAGATATCGCATACGTAGAAACCAGCCTTTGGCCGTAATTAATGAAATTACTGAGAAATGCAAAAAAAAAAATTAATTTTACACAACAATTGTAATTAGCACGTTGACATCGACTATAATGCCGTTTACAAAAATTTGCTTGTTGTAACAAACAAATATTGTTAATTAAAAAAATCGTACAATTGATAATTAATAAAATAATGAAATTATTGGCCTTATTAATCGTTAATTAATATCACCTTATGGTTAATCATTGTTATAGGATTATTGTCTATTTAATTCCTACAGTATCAGTACAGATCGTTCTGTAATTCATGCGAACGTCAGAGGCTGCTTAACTCGTGAAAAATAAGTCCGATTTACTGATAAGGCGAACAGCATCTATTTTTAAGGGTTCAGGGTCATAGGTCAACCATGACTTTTGTAATAATTCTTAACAATGTCATAGCTATAGATTAATTTTATAACATACTAAAACACTGTTAATTCTTGAAATAATTGTAACGTACCATATCGATAACACTCGATTGGCTTTTATTTGATATCAAATAGATAAATTAGTCACATGATACTAATTGATCACTAATAGGATCCAAGGGACTTTATAATAATTAGGCAGTAATCGAATTGCGCATTAATCAAAATTAATTTAATTTGACAATCGTATAAAATATTAGATCAATTAATTTAATACAGATTACACAAAGGGATAAATTTATTACGATAACGCGTGACTTGTCAGTCGGTCGATTAAATAATTTTTTTATTTCTAATAGATTGTTATTATTATCTCGATACGTGTGTAAAAAAATGGATTGATCGTTTTTAGAAAATTGATTAATCGTTTTACGATAAGCAGTGTTCTAATAGGTTTTTTTCTATATATGATTAATTTTTCGAGTAGTGAATTTGAAAAAATTCTTGATAAGAAATCCTTTATCATTTTATTTACTTAGTTTAATTATAGTCACACTTGCGTTAATCGTCCTCGAAAAATTTATGTATGACCATATGTGGGTTTAATTCTTACAGCCTTTTCTTAATTGACTTCAATCGAAGTCCTTTATAGGGTTAAGTAATCTTAAACCGAAGGCGAACGTTAATCTTATCAGATGGTAAAATAAAAATCTTCTGTAAGGGCAAATAATTTGCTCTCGTTAAAGCTTATGTCGATTTGTTGCGATTAATTGAAATTTTCAAAATTTTTCATGTCGATTCCTTCAATCTAGGTTTTGTTATTTATGGGTCGTTTATTAGTAGAATTATAGCGGGAGCTGAGAATTTCAATTTAATTTTGTTTTTTTAAATTTGCGAAAACTTTTATCAGTGTCAATGATAACGTTAGGTTAACTAGGATATGTATGGCCTGATAAATTACGTTTGGGACGAATACGTTGATATTTATTAAATAATTAAAGGCGAATTTTCACTTGCTGATTTTCGCGATATCGTGTTAATTGGTACGAATTATGCCGATTTTAATTATTTTGCAATTTGTAATTATTTTTATTCACTTTCTCCTGCTTTACTTTCAATTGGTAATTTTATAATCGACGTTTCCGATAGCCACGATAACATCGTAGACGTAATCAGTTGACACTGTTGATCGAGGGAATCGATAAATGAAAAAAAAAAAAATTATAAGATATCACGGCGCGAGAATTACATAAATTTGTTATTTTTGAAAAAAAAAAACTATTTTTCATCGACACTCAAAATTCGTTTACGCTAAAAAAGGATATCCTTATGCTCTAACGTAATTTCAGGTCGCCAGCTATAAAAATACTCAATCGTTTCTAACCTCCTTACGAAATTACTCGATCAGACCTCTCAGTGTTTATAGTGACATTAAATTCGTCGATGTATTTAATTATAGATTCTCACCCGTCTAGTTATTTTTGTCACTAAATTCCCTAGGGGCGAATCGCAACTGAACTTAACCACGTTCAGCTATGGATCTGACCTACATGCAGGGTATAGCATTTGCCGGATGATAATTTCTAGGGACATTTCAATAAATGTATCTAGTAACTTTTTCTTCTATTTTGACACGTTCGTAAAGTATCTGCTCGCTCTAGGGATTTTTATGGAACCACTCGTGCGATTGGTCATTCTCGTCCATCCTTCGTATCGTTCGGTCCAACGTGCTTTTTAGATCGAACGAGTCTTTGTCGTTCGTTTCCATGTCGAGTCTGTTTTGAGTTTTGGGAAAAATTTTCAAATGGCCGGTTTGCCCAGTGCCGATTTTTGTCCCGGTTCGATCAACGCCGATTCCGGATACGAGAGATCGGACGACGAGAGCGATCAGGATAGCGAGAGGACGAGCGCCCGGAAATGGTGGATTCCGTTCACACTGGACAAGGAGGACGAGGCGGAGGATTCGGAATTGTACGTGAAAGTCCGTAGCCGCTTGAACAAAATTAATCGAGTCTCGAAGAGCTCGCTGGCGGCGACGCCGAGCGTCGCCGACGACAGGGGCGGCGTCGTCGTGGAGACGCAGATCGGAAAGTTTCATATGATCAAGTCGATCTTTGACAAGAATTCGAAGGGTCGTCAGCTGTTGCGCAACAGACGAAACACTTTTTTGGAAAGACTCGCTGCGTCGTTGAGCAACGACACGCAAATGGGCAAGATATTATTATTATTTTTTTTTTTTTGGAAATACGTAAACCGACTTTGTACGGTGATTCGTCGTCGTTCGATTGTCCAGTGGCGACGCTAGGCGTCGTCTCGGCTTAAAGGTATTATTTTTGTAATTTTTTTTTGACTTCTTGCAGACAGTAAAAGCGACGAGGGAAACCAGAAAATTTTGGAAAAGCTGTAATAACCGGAGTTCGTAATGGGTACTTTTTTTTTGATTTTGTATATTTTATTTGAAAGACAGTATAAACTTTATGTAAAAAAAAGGAATGTTTAGTTAAAAGAAAAAACGAAATGTGATTTCAATAAAAATATTTTCTCAACAATTAACCAGTGCGTTGTACCCATATTTTTTTATCCCCGTTCAACGTGCCGAAACTAGGTTAAAGGTCGTTCACAACGAATATAAAATTCCCTATACTACCAATTACGCAGTTTCTACTGATTCCCGTGTCTTTTGGCAGCACTGGTTTGTTCGCACTGACAGATCAAACGCAGCCGCCCTACACACGATTACACGAATTATTTAACTAAAAAAATTAAATAATTCACCAATTTTCCTCGTGCCTCGACAAAGTATTAACCTATTATTTTTTTTTCTTCATGCAAACGAAGTAATTTTTAATAATAATAAAACCTTGGTAAATTTTCAAAATAAACGCAGCCATATTCACCCTGTACATACGTTACCGGTGACACGTCCCACTAAGCGTGTCTACAGTGTAAAGATCAGTGCAGATTCCCTCAAGAATTACATCGTAATTTATTTATCAAGAATAATATCAAAATCAGCATCAATCAGGAGCAGGACGATTACCAACTTGAATCCAGGAAAAAAGTGGTACATATATATATAGTGGAAACGTGAAGTAATATTCGACAAAGAAATAATTTCAGTTTTTTTTTCCATCAGCGTTCAGTGGGTCCGGTAATGGCGGAAAGAAAAGCCGAGCGAGCAGGCAAGTGCCCGACGCCGTTGACGGCGTCGCCAGTTTCCTCGAGATGCGAAAGTGGTACAAACTCGCAGGTACGGATGAAGGTCCTGAAGCTGGAGAAGAGGATGAGCCCGTCGATGGAGAGGCTCATGGAGCGTCTGAATGCCTGGGGTAAGCAGAGTCCAAGTCGGCTGGAGTCCACTTCAGGAACCCAGCAGCGGGAGGAAACGGATGAAGAGGATGCTGCCAAGGTGGTCCAGGTCGACGTGCGTGAGAACCTTGAGTCACGTTTTTATTCAAGTCCTATGAAGGAGGCTGGGCAGGTCAATGTGAGCAATGATGTCCTCAAGGTCATGCTCGAACGAGAGCATCGCCATCTGTTTGGTCAGGTGTCACCTGGACCTCTGAGGCGGGGAATTCAAAAGTTACATACCAACAGTCCTATTACTAGGGAATTTTTTGAGGATCCGGTAGACTCTGACGAAGAGGTTGAGAAGATGGCTGATGTGCCTGAAAGAGATAAGTCCTTGGAGTGTATTCAGGTCCATGATGATGAGGAGCCTGAGGATGTGTCTGTTCTGGAGAAGAGTCTTCGTGAAATATCTGAGGTCTTCTTCTTACTCACTGCTACCAACAAGGCCAGGGCGGAAGCTGCCAAGGTCAAGCCTGGTATGAGACGACGTAGAATTATTAAATCAGTTGGTAAGCCTGTAGCTAGTCCTGGTAAAGTTTCCGGTGAGGTTTCTGATGAGGATCCTGAGGTCGAGACTTTGGGTACCGCCGAGACTGACCTGGGCATCGGTTCCGATGCTGCGAATCTGGTCGTGGAAGATATCAGTCAGGATATTCTTATGGACGTTATAGATGAGAGATTAGGTGGGATCTTATCACCGATCCAAAAGGACCTTATCAGTGAGAGCTACCTCAGATTCCTCAAAGAGAATTCCGAGAGCAGTGATAACATACTGAACAAGGACAACGAGACAGAGGAGGGCTACGATGATGATGAAGAAGTTGAATTTCTGGGATTCTCTAAGAAAATGTCACAGTCCTTGATGAGAAGAAGATCTCGAAGTCTGTCGGACAAGCACAGGGACCTGGACCAGGAAAAATTGTCTGAAGAATCTCAATCAGCGGATGATCTGAGCAAGATCACGTTGCAAGATCAGAAAACGAAGTCATTGTCGGAATCGGAATTGTTCGTGAAGACCAACAGAAGATCAATGGATAATGATGATTCGGAAGATGACATCACGAACAATGAGTACATAAAGAAACTAGATAAATCAAAATCCCTAGGAGAAGATCAGATCTTCAATGCTCCCACACCTAAGAAATCATCCGCTCAATGTTCTGCGTCCTTATCAGCGACTTCTCCAGCATCAGCAAAGGAGTCTAATCCGTCTGACACGACTTCATCTGACTTTAATCAAAAATCCGATCAGTTACCGACAGCGCCAATCGCTGCTGCGATCTCGCAAGAAGCATCCAGCCAATCCGCTTCATCGGGTACCAGTGGTACCAACTGGCAGAAAAAACGCGACGGGTTCTCCACGTCGGAAATCAGCAGCGACAACGGCCTATCAAAATCCGTCGATTCTTGTAAACCAGCCAATTCGAATTACCCGGAATTGATAAAATTATTGCAGAAAAAATCATCAAGCGTCGAAACCAACGTACCAAGTCCGCTGAATGATCCAGTCAATAATTTATCATCCAACAAGGTCGACGACCCCAAAGATCCATCGAGCCTCAAACTCAAAGAAAAATTGTCAAAATCAAAAAATTCACGCGATCCCAAAAAATCATCAGAAGTGATAACAACGCGAGTTACAGAAAGACCAGAAAGACCAAACGCAATGCCGTGCGTACAGAGCGACAAGGAAATGGCGGGAAGGAAAAAAATTCAAATTCGTCCTCAAGTTTTCTTCTACAGACCATCAGGTATCGACATTGCAAACCCCCAAAATTGATCTTATCAAGTGAAATTCTTAAAAAAAAATCTCAAGAATCAACTCAAATCCAAGATTACACAATTGGTATTTCTTATCAGTAAAAACCGCGTAATCTCTGCGTATACACTCATTATATATCTAGATTACAAAAAGATCCCCAGATAATCCCTAATCCATTAAGTAATAAGGTAAACGTGCCTGCGTTATTAATAAGGCAAATACACAAGAATCCCTTTTCACATACATAAAGTCTTTCGCACTTGTAACATTAAGGCGCCGCCACATCAATATTTGCTCATCCACTTATAATTATCGTCGGCAGCCATCTTAAAGCCTGGTTTCTACAATTTTTCCACGCGACTTTAATCCCAAGATTATTTCACCGATCCAAGACTAAAAGCCGCACGAGTCAGGATCAATCGTCCCCAAAATAATGACAATCAAATTCCCCATCAGCCTTCTTTATTTTTTCTTCTTATCTTTATCTCTTATCTCCACCAGGTGTGCCATTTCCGCCGTCGCACAAGCTGACCGTAGCAGAAGTATTCGACGCTCGAACAGGCAGACCACGTCCCGACGTCCTGAAGCAACACTTCATCCTGGAAGGAAGGATCGACGAGGCGGCTGCCCTGCGCATCGTTAACGATGGCGCAGCCCTCTTGCGTTCAGAAAAAACAATGATCGACATCGAGGCTCCAGTCACTGGTAAGTTATTCCTACCTGAAATCAGCTATCGCTACGTTCACGGAGTAAACGTATCACAGCATTCCAGTAAGTGGGTCCACTGTTAACTTTTTACCTGAATCGAGAAAATTTTTCAAAAAAATTCTAAATCCGACCTGACTCGATCAATCCTACGAGATCTCAGAGAAAACCCACTCGTTTCCTGAAAAAAAAAAAAAAAACATATCTGGCTAGTTAAAAAAATTTTTTTATTTAAAAAAAACAAAACAAAATTGCTTGTCCGGCCCTACGCCAAGTTTACGTCTTTGTATCTGGATTATGAGCCGGTAATAAAGTTCAATTTTATATACACACACACATATATATATATAGCTTAATAGTATTCTGAGATTTCGTCTTTGATGATCTAATACGCTTTACGACGTCCGACGCTCTTGTCTTTTGAATTCAGTTTAATGTCTTCGTATATACATATAAATATACTCTCATGTGAATATATATATATATATATATATACATCGGAATTTGATAACGAAAAGTTACTTCGAAGATTTCATACATGCACGTCCGGCATCCCAGGCATTTTGGTTTAGTGAATTTGGTAGTTGGCATCCTGCTAATGGATCAATAATTCCCGTTATACAGCAGTCCTTTCCTCCTTTCCATACGTTGCTCCATGTTAGATGCATATACATATTATATATATATTATAGATAAAGTATATAAGCGAGCAACGTGTCAACATATACAACAGCAGTTGTCCTCTCAGAAACGGCGACTTTCCTATTGATTTTTTGAGACGCGAAAAGACGCTCGTATCCCTCGGCGTCTTAGGGCCTTTATCATCGTTATTATTATCATTATCAGAAATGTCCTCCTCGTCAGTGCAGTAATTATTTGACGCAGCGGGTCCTCCTCGTCAATGAGCAGGTATATATACGTCTTTAATTAAAAAGGATTAACGCCTGGCGTCCTCAGTCTCAAGCCCTGACCTCCTCCTAGTCCTGGCTATAGTCCCTCCGCGATAAATCTAGCAATTTCTTACACACATACATATACCGCAAGCCGACAAAGAAGCAGTACGTAGCTCAGGGAGTAAAAGAAAAGAATCTTCGACTCCATGTTAATTTAATTTGACGGCGGAATTTCGGTGGACTCTTATCATATATCTCGTGTGATAACGCGTGTGGCACGAGGGGGAGATTAGCGAAGCGTTTGGGGTCCAGGAAAGATCAGCAGCATCGGCGCAGAACGTAACCTAGAAAGAGCCGATAGTATCGGCAGGAGTTACCGGGAACGGCGTATAAGCGTGGACGTTCCCGTAGGGTTGGGATTTTGACGTATGTAAATTTTTTATGAAGTAAAAATTGAAGTTTCCGATGTCGGAGGTCAATTTTGCCTTGAAAGTTTGACTTTGACCTGTTTATTTATTTATTGGGATTCTTTTGGGGGAATTGAGTAATTTAGTGTTTACCAGTGACACATGCATATTTGTAGGTGGTAACACTGACTGTTGGTAGGATTGGCTGACTGGTAGTCTTGTATCTAGCGGACTGTAGGTTGTCGGTCTGAGAAATTGCAGAGTGTATATATATATATATATACTTGGGAGTACTTAGCAGTGTCTGGGTATATACTGGGTATACTCTACTTTGATGCTGTGGGTATTGCTGGCGCTAGTGGTAGTGTCCGTTTACGCGTCAGACAAAAGATCAAAATAGGAGACACTGCGCGTTGCCGATGTTTCCGCTGGGTCCAATATGCACGCGAGCCTCCTATCTTGGTGGTCTGACTATCTACGTCCTTGACTACTGGCTTGCTCAGAGAAAAGAGACGGGTTAAAGGTATTACCGTTAACGGGATTATTTAAATAATCAAGGTCGATTCACAAAGTCTCATTATATTTTCTGGGACTTATCGTTAGATCGCGACTCGGGAATTTTATCTGAATTTAGCGTCTCGTTGGCAGCACTGTCAGTTTGCCGTATAAGCATACGTGCTTTGTGTACGGTAAGCAGATATACATATTTGTATAGATATAGGTACGACTGGTTGAAAATGATGAAGCAAAGAAAAGAAGTGGGGGAAGTATGGGAGGAGGAGAAGGGGGGGAGTGTCAGGGAAAATTGAAAGGTGGAAAATTATTTAGAAATTTTTTAATTCACCTTCATAGGTGAATTTGGCTTTTCGGAGTCGAGAAAGTAGATACAGGGCATTTTTGTAGGATTAGGCATTTAAAAAAATTTTTTGGAAATTTTTTAATTAGGTTAATTTATATATGAGGGACTGCTCTGCCGGTAAGGTAGAACGGTAAGGGTTGGGACCGGTTGACGCTCATCTTAATTATTTAAGGGTTGACACTTTCATTGGTCCTTATGGTGTACAGGGTATTTCGACTTCCGGTAGAACTTGCTTGTCAACTATTAACGAGACGTTCTGGATTGTTGGGGGGAGTCACTGACTGTCCGTACCCCCTTCGGTGCCCTTTCGTTGAGTTAAGGGATGTCAAGGGTGTGACCTCTTGCTTGGGGGATGAAGATACCCCAGTCGATCCTCCATCGAAATTACTGTTACGGACTCACCGATGCTCCATTAGATATTGATGATCGGCTGGACCCAGGGAACGTGATACGAATGTCTATTACCCTTGAGTATCTGCTTGGTACCTTTAGGGTTCTTGCTGTTACCCTTAACCTAACCTAAAAATACGAAGCGATCTCTGTCGCATGGCGAAATCGTTCGAAAGTACTGGACACGGTGGAGAGAGCGCCATCTGTGAAGCGGAGAGGGTACTACTGTCTGACGTAAGGTTAGGAAGCCTCGACAGAAGCCAGCGGAAGTTTCTTAGGTTATTCGGTAACAAAATAACGAGAACGTGCGAGGGATGACGGAATAAAAAGGTTTTGACGTAAATGCACAGTTACGAAGTTTGTATCGCGAGGACATTGACGAAATATTTTCCTGGCGTGAGCGCCGCCATCTTTTGTTTCGATCGCGCACTACTTCGTCCCACCTTGATCTATTTTATCCCACCCATCGTTCTTAACGAGCAATAAATTACCTGTTCATCCGCGCATCACGCGAGGCTGATAGGAAGGATTCTTCGTGGGATAATAGTTCTTCGACGTAAAGGGATATTGATAGTCACGTTTCCCTTTTTTTCAAATTAAAACTTCAACCCGAGCATTTTCTCCGTAGCGATTTGTAGATTCTTTTCTCTCCGGCGCACAGCGACGTGTCTGTTTACACTGTTTATCTCCAGGTGTGTATATATGCATATATACGCGTAGGAGTGACATGGATTCGCAATATAAATGTGATATACCAGGAACAACTGTCGAGCGTAGTAATAATGGTAGTACTAGCAGAAGTTGTGCGTTGATAGCTCGACGGTCGCACGGGCTTCGTGAAAATAAATGAAAACAGGCCAGTGCGCATGCGCGCCGCCGCAGTGGCGCCCTCGCTCGGCGATAGTAGGAAACACGCCAAGGGATTGCTAGCTGCTGCCAACACAATGGAGAGGTGCTCAAACTGGGTCACGGGAGATCTTGTTTTACTTGTTTCTTTTATTATTGTTCGAGGCAGTTGTTAATAGTGATAGCTAATGCACAGCCAGCGTAGCTGTGAATTATATTACGGAAAAATGATAGCACGTTTTCAGCGAGACGAGTCTTATCGGTCGGACAACGAAGGGACGTAACGTGCCGAATAGGTATCATCGGAAAGAGCCGTTATTGCCAAAGGTAAGAGATAAGCCTGAAAGAATTATTAAAGTGTGCCACGAGGACTCTGCAAAGGAGTGTCCGTCGTTTTTTCCCGATATTAGAATGCGGCTACTTTAACTTTCGATATCCGACCCTAACCTCAACCTGTCAAATTTCATTCTTCCAATCGTCGGCGATGCTCTTCTCTCGCGTTCCCCATGAATCGCCTGCTGTGCGTGGGCAGATAAAAATATCTGTCTTTCTCTACTACCACGCGTGCAATGGTAATTCTAGGGAATTTTTTGTTCGTTTTATGGGGTTTCGATCGGTGGGCGGTCAACGAGAGCTCGTAATAAAATTACTTTGTTACACCAGCGGTTTCCCGTCGTCTCCCATTGACTTGTTACATTGCACGGGCTGCCGGTTTTAATTAATATCACTACGCACTGGCCGACTAAGGTTACGTTTCGAAATTCACTGCCAATACCAGGGAGTAGCGTCGTGTCCTTTTTTTTTTATCTTGATGCAATAGTGCGAGACACGACTATGCTCGCGCCGACGGGAATTTCGGAACATTTTCTATCGCGAATCTGTACGTTATTTTAAATGCGGGAGAGTTGCGGCGTTTTCACGCATTTATCTGCCTTGTTGACATACGCGATCGATCGAGATATTAGTCATGAATTTTCATTGTTAAAATAATACAAGCAACAACTTACGTAAATATTTATTATTGTTCAATTTCAATTGCAATGGTCTGAAGTGCGTCGAGATTCAGGCTTAAGTGTTTCCTGGTCAGACTCGCCAGATGGCGCCTCCGGTCAATTCCTTCTGTTGCCTTCGAATGCAGAGGAATATCGCGTTAGATCCAACTGATTAGTTTTCCAGTGTCAGATCCAATCGGTGAATTTATTCTGGACTTTCTGTATCCGCCATTCTCGAGTCACACGGGGAATGTACTCGAGACTGCTCTCGAATTTACTGAAAACCTTTTTCCAGTAACGACCCACGCACGATCGAGCATATAAACATACGTTGGTCCCGGTTTGAATTCCAAACGTGTCTTCTCTGCTACCCTTAACCTCCTCTCTCCCATCTATACAGTTCTACGCCATTTCACCCTCACGCTTTTATACACTTGAGACGGTCCTCGGGCTTTATGGTTATTGGTATCTGTCGCCTCGATTCGTACGTAACACTCGGGAACTCCTATTTTCTTTCTTGATCTCTGTTTACTTTGATTCGTTATTTATTCATATATTTCTTGCTACGAGCGATTTTTCGAACCTTTAAGATTTCTTTTTTTTTTTTTCACGGTAAGCTCAGCCGAGCTTCTTTACGAGTGAAAGCATCACCAGACTTTCACGGTCTCTTGTTCAAAATTCATAATTTTATATTAAGTCTTGTATCACAGGATTTACTTTTTTTTTTGAATTTTTATTTTCTTAGTTCATAAGACAAACAGACTGTGTCCGTGGACCCTTACAGCAACTGCTGTGCGCAATAAAAAATTAATTTTTCTTTTTTAAGAAAAAATTAATTTTCAATAAGATCAACATGGGGACTTTGCTGTACAATTTTTTTTTTACAATTTTATCGATCAAACGTAATTTCGTTTTATCGACCGAAAGTCAAAAAGTATATGTATATGTATACTCACCCTATATGTATACATGTATGGTTATTATAATATTACCTACTACAGGGCTGATGTAGTGTCTTACCTTATCTACTTAGCCCTTCCCTATTACAGTAATGTAGTGGTCGTCTACTTCAGGGTTTAAGTACCTTTTGATATTTCCACAAGATCAGAGCTTCGATCCTCCTTGCTCCTCCTAATAATGCAACCTTGGTAGTAAAATTGAAAGATCATTGCATTTAAAAAAATATATATATATATACATATATATGCTCTAGCGAAGACTTTTTTTTTCTTTGCACAAGAGAATTGCCAAAAAAAAATAATTTTCGAAATATCAAATGTAATCGGTCGATTAAAAAAAAAATTATAGCCTGCGAGACCGATCCGTCAGACGGACCGTTCATTGTTCTTCGTAATGGCTGACGCATTGAAATTGTTAATTACAGGCATCCATCGGCGCCGAAATGGGATGCCGTTAATTTGTCTTACGTGAGATAATAACGCGGCCCCATTAATAGTAATCGATTGTTTAACCTCCTTCTGCGAAATTATCGACTATTCATTAGAGACCGCTGCTCCTGCAGCTGCAAGCTTATAACGTCCTTCCGTGAGCTCGACTATTGTCCTTGGACGAGGTTCGCATTATGTTCTGGTATTTTTTATTATTTTTTCTTCCATTTACCACCTCTCCTTCATCGCGTCTAATTTTAATATAACGGGTGTCGCGCCGGTAGCATCGAACGCTTATGAACCTTTGGTACAGTGACTACCGTTCTTTGGCTTCTCTGCCACCCTTTTTTATTTCTTCGTTCTCGCCTCATGCGCAGACGACGAAAATAAGGACGGCGCACGAGCTGCCCAGCGCGAATAATCTATTTTTTAAATCTACAAGTGGCAATATCGGCCGGGAACGCTGCACGACACGCGAGGGTGCATGCATCGCCTCGTTTCGTTGATAAGACTCGCGTTGATAAGAGCCTGGAGCTAACGGCGTACTTGGCGGGTGGGTGGGGGGGGGGGCTGGAAACGAGGGTGGGGGTAGAGAGCAAAGAACAAAAAATGGAGCGACGCGCCACGTTTCACCTGGATACTTTTTCTAAGCCCCTTTTGGTGCTTTTCACAAAAAAAAAAAGAAAAGCGTGAAATTTTAATTAATAAAAATAAGACAAGATTTCTTTGGGGATTTTTTATTTGGGTGGGTGGGGGGGGGGAGTAAAACGCTGCTTTGATGATGATGATGATGACGAAGGGTACCCCTTCTTTTTCGATTCCTTAAGAATTCATCCCTTTTTGAAAATTGGAATTTTCTACCCCCCTCCCCCTCGCGCCTCCCGGAATACCCGATGCAATAGCGTGAGAATTTACAGTATCTGCTTTTGAGGGGGGAGGGGAGGGATACGTAAATCTAGTGAAAATAAGAGATAATGCCAGTCGCCTCCATTTCCTGGTTTCAGGGGCGGACGGGGTCTGACAATGAGACAGGGGTAGAGGTTTGCCGTTTGGTGTCTTAAATAAATTCTCTCCGTCGTTTGATTGCCTTTTGCCCGGAGGGGTCGCTTATTCGGTCGAAGGGTGTCTCTGACGCTTCTGAATCGAGGGAGCTCTCTTCCTTCTTGCTATTCTCTTATATAGGGGTAGGTAGGTAGGTAACGGTGGGTTTTCAACTTCGACGCCAGCGATGCTGCCGGTGATAGTGTGGTAAAGGGAGGAAACCACGACTCCCTGTCATTTCATCAGGAGTCACCCTCATCTAGGCGTTACGTATCCCACGACACACGTCCCTGACACCCCCCGCCCGACAGAGGCTCTCAGGCGCTGGGTGGTGTCTTTTCGTATTGGGGGTGCACGCGAGAGAACCCGATATACTCAAATCCCTTATGTATATATATATATATACACACCTGGCTATACACTCTGTAACTCTATAGTACCCCCCCCCCCCCCAACCCTGTATCTACAGGATAACATCATATATCTACCCCTCCATCCCCAGCATAAAAATAAAATCATAACAACAGGATAAAAAGATCATACGTAATAAAATGTTGAACGCCATTTTTTTATGTTCGATAGATTTGAAAAAAAAAAAATTTCTATCAAGAAATTGAAAATTCAAAATCTTCGCGCGACGAAAGAATGCGATATATGTATAGGCAGAGAGTATGCGGTGGCAGAGTGTAAGGGTGGATAACGGTAGAGGGTGGAAGTGTACAGGCGTAAGGGATGCCCCTGGGGTGTAACTTCGCCGAGATATATCGGTAGGGTTATGGCAAGAGGGGGGAGGGTGGGTGGGAGGGGGATAAGTAGTCGGGAGGGAATTTCAGGGTGAAAAACTTCCCACGGCAGAGTGCAAGGGAGGAAAAGGAAAATACAGTGTTGCCACGGAAATTGGTATGGCCGACGTATCGTCGTCGGACTGGGGGGCGGGGGGTGCTCAATCCCGTGAAATGGTTGATAATTAGGACCGGTTTTGGTAATACGCCTCTTTCGACCCCAAGGACCATGAGACTCGCCACCCTAATGGCTTTTGCGGATCACTTCATTTTGTGGAAATCACACCCTTCCCATTCACCAGAGGCCTTAACCATCCACGATCCATATAGTTTTATAGTTGGCAAGCATGGGCGCCATTTTGTATATTTATACAAGGTGTACCTATAATATTAGGGCTAAAGTCCGCCATTGCGATCTTACTAAACGATTCGCATCGTATACGAAAGTCAGGAGGCCGTAATGGTGAAATCACCTCGGTGACCTTTGACACTGTGGGAAAGACCTCGATTTCGTGTATGCGTACGAAAGATATGTGGATGTGGAAAGAAAGTTACGTAATATTAGGTAGGAGGGACTGCATTGAATTTAAATTGTATTATCGGCGACTGATATCTGCCTGCAGATTCGTATAAACCTTATTTCCATCGCACTTCGCCATCTACATAACCGAAATACCATTGGTCTATTTTAGTTACGATTTAATCCGCTCCGCTGGCCTGGCGACACTGTCGGATTCAAAGACGCGTAGCCACCTAGCTGCCAATTCACGTACTTATTACTTGCTGCGGCACAATCGTTAATCGGACATACGGTGCATAAGCTCGCATAGGTTAGAGATATGTGACAACGTCGCAGGGTTACCTCGAGGAGTTGGCTAATAATGGCAACACTGTGTATTGAGTCGTAGAAAAAAAAAATACGAATAATTTTCATTTTCACAGTCATACGATGCTCACCCATAACGGTTTCCCATGTGCCCGGCGGATTTTTAAAAATCTTTCGTCGTCCAGTTCGTTCTCAATCGGCGACAAAGTGCGATTTGACTCGCGACCGGTCGCGAATTCCCAAAGTATTTCAATGGTCCGTTATATATGTACCTCGTTGGCCGAACAACGAGCCGTGTAACGAGGTTATTCGTTATTCCCGTGGCTCTAGGCGCGCCGGGGCTTCAAAGCTGCTGCAACGTCTCCCGAGCGTTGTCCTCGTCCGTTGATACAGCATTGTGGGGAGTGCTGGTTGGAGTCGCCGGGGAAATACCCTTGCGGTAGACAATCTGGAAAAGTTGAAGAGAGAGAGAGAGAGAGAGAGAGACAGAGAGAGAGAGAGAGAGTGTGTGCAAACTGGAAATGAACCACTGGAGACACTTCGGACATAATGGGTCGGACAAACTCTCCTGGGATATATATATACATGTGTACATATGTAGGTAAAAACTTAGGCCGTGGGCTTGTTTTGAAAAGACGCAGGTACGTAACAGCATCACGTGGGAGACATCTATAACGAAATCGGCATTTAGTCGGCACTGCGCAAAATTGAGTCGTGTGTAATCGACTCGGGCTCTGGTCTCTGGCCGTGCAAACATAATTAATCTAGCACAACGCGACAATACGGCAGGATTCTCGTGCGAGCGGTTAACGTCAATACGCGTCACGTCTGTTAACGCGTATACAGTGTAGTGTTTATGTAGAGTTACCGCGCACGGAGTATATGCAGGTATAAGGCTACATCTGAAAACGTTACCACGTAAGGGCAAATTGCGCGGGGATTGTATCGGTTATAAAAAAAAAATTTTTACTAATGCGATCTTTAGAAATTTTCGTAACTGTAAGTTTTTCTTTTTTTAAAATTTGAAAATTGAATTTTTTTTCTGTTTTACTCGATTCGTGCCTTTTCCTCCTTAAAGATAAATTCTTTCATCTCATCTCCAGCCACTCTTTATCCCCGGGGAAAATATCCTTCTGCTTCGTTCTCACGAGAACGCCCATATGGACGTATATATCGCGCATCGCGATATCGTCTGGAATTTTTCTATATTCTCGCTGCGCAATCCTTTTTCTAAGCAAGAAAATCTTTATCGCGATGCCCGTAATACAAGGCAGCTTTCTTTCCTCGAGATTCGTTGGGATAGCGAGAAGGATGAAAAAAAAAAAAAGAAATATCCCTAGACTTCATGCAGCACGCCAACCTCTCTTAACTTGATACCCAGATACATTGGGCACGCTCTGCTGCAGCATTATTTTGCAGAGTAATCGGATCGTCCGATCGTTCGGATACTCATGGTGGGGCGCGACAAAAGTCCCTAGGTGAAAAGAAAAAAAAAAAAGTCACCGTACAAAAAACTCGACAGAACAACTTCTTCGAGTTTCATAGTTACTTTACGTGCAGTCCCATGGATATGCTCGAGTTGCGTGTGGCTGGTCTTTGTAAACTGGCCAAAACGTAATTAACGAGTCCGGGGCTGACCTTTGACCTCGTGAGTTTCGTTGCGTCGACGGGCTTCGCCACACTGGCTTAATTAAAAGTATATCGTCGCCTGAATTCGTGTTTCCAGTTGCGATTGGGTTAGGTTAGGTGCGTTTAGCCACGCGCTCTTTTTTAATGGGTTTAACCCAGGAAGGTCCTTTCGTCGACTTATAGGATGGACTACGCGATCCTTAGTTGAAACTCCTTGAAAAAATGTCCGCTCGAATAGACAAAGAGGGACTGAAGTGGCGGCCAGTAGCTCTCCTTTTCTAATACTCCCGTTGGCTACGTTTTCTATACTCTCGTATTACGGCTGCTGATTAGAAAGAGACAGGGCTTGGTCGCCACCAATCGCTATCTCTTTCTTTCAGTCGACCATTTTTACTATGCTTGTGCGTAGTCCATGCTGTATGTCGATGGATGCTTTAATTGGAGGTTGGTAGGTGCCCTTGTGCAGTAGTGACTTTTCCAGTCTGAACGGAATGACCTTTGAACTGT
>JARQSW010000051.1:112421-166381 GCA_030142375.1 Calameuta pallipes
ACACTAGGAGAAATAAAAATAAGAATTAAGGGATGATTTCCTCTCGACTAAATACGCGTAGAGTAAAAATTAAAAAAAATCATGAGATAATATTTTAGAATTTACGAACACGTCGATCTTTTTTTCTTAATCCTAACCTTTGAACCCTACACTAGGAGAAATAAAAATAAGAATTAAGGGATGATTTCCTCTCGACTAAATACGCGTAGAGTAAAAATTAAAAAATCATGAGATAATATTTTAGAATTTACGAACACGTCGATCTTTTTTCTTAACCCCCATAAAATTATACCTGAACCTGGGAGATGTAAAAAGGTTCACAGCCCCCCGGGGCGATGTGCTTGTTACGGCCCTGCTTCCATTTAACGTCCCGTTGGTTCTCTCGGGGAATTTACTTTTCTCGATTGGCAAGTTTGCTTCTCGTACTGTACATATCCTGTAAGGATATACGGGCAGCTGTATACTGGAGAGTTAACCTCTAAAATGCATTTTTGAATAATTAAATGCTTAAACGTAATTAATTAGAATCGGTGAAATTATTAATGACGAATATCTACTCTGCTTTTCTGATGTCGTGGTCACGTTTTTTATGGTTTTTTTTTTTAGAAACTATTAGAAAAAAAAATTCCCTATGAAGTCTCACTCGGACCATATCACGTAATTCCAATTATGTCTGGTCGGGGGGCTAATACGGGTTCTTGATTATTTTTTGAACCCCTAGCGGATATCTGGGTTAACTACTCACTCGTGCTTGGTTCGGTTACATTTCTGAACACGTGTGAACAGTTACACTGGCACGTGTGTCGAATATCGTAAATGAAGCTTTGAAACGCTTTGTGCATCCGGCGCTTATCTTGATCCCAGTCGCACACGCGAAATTCGGTATTAATTTTGCGAATTCGTAAAGTGCAAGTGCATGGATGAAATTGGCAATTTTTTTTTCAAAAAAAAATTTTTTTTTTTTCATTTTTTTCAACCTCCACGTGGCATGTCCTTACGTGGCTGTTCCTCTTTTTTTTTTCTTGTCTCGTTACGTAATTAGAAGCTTCTCTTCATTCCAAACGAGTGGCTGTCGAACAAGCCGCGATAATCACGGGTTGTGAAGTGAAGACGCGCAGTGCCGTAGAAACAATTGCTACTTAATGGGCATTCGGTGACGCAAAATGTCCCTAGAATTATCTGGGTATTTATCTGTGTGCAGTAAAATCATTAGGGGAAAAGCTTCTTTTTTTTGACCGCATGCAGCTTGTTATACATTGCCGTATACATGTATATATTAATATAGAGACGAATTGATTTTTATTTTTGATAACGAAATGATTGTTATCCTTGTTATAAGTTATCGAATCAATGTCCAATGAACGTTGATGAAATTTTGTGTTTATTGCAAATAAAAAAAAAAAAAAGTTATTTTCCATAATCGAAAATTATCGCTGCAAATTTCTGTGTATAACGATAATGATCGTGATAACGCAATTTTCTTCAATCAGTTCTCGTCATTTTATTCCATTAAATTCGATATTGATATTGGATCCAATATGCGGCTCGAACTATTCTCGCCAATCAGTACAGCCATTAACAAAAATCACTAACCGTCACGAATGCCAATAATCCCATTTCATTATACGTCATTGTTATCAGCGTCGCGACGACCTCAACGGGGGAGAGGAAATCGACGCCGAACAACCTCAACCACCGGCTCGATCGATCCTTATTCCATCGACCTAATTAACGAGTGGCTACTCTCCCAAGGAGGCGGACGTTGCGTTTGCATTAGCGTCGCGACGCTTTTAATTTCTCCTTCGTTACGTAACGCGGACGCCAATACACTTTGCCCTTAATAAAAAAAAAAACAACGTTCCTCTCGCTCTTCAGTCGTATCAAGTTTTATTATCTGTTTGGTTAAAAAAATCTTCACGATCCAGCAGCCGATTCCAAAAAAGTTGAGTCGCTGTCGCCGTAAATTAACCCGGAAAAATTTTTATTTTCCAACTTACGAATACAATATATATATATATTTCCATATATCCGGTATATAATATATATATATGTATATATAAAATAACAATATGGCGGCGTGTACAGTCAACTCAAAAAAATCTCTACCAGCAGCATCGTGACGTGGGATTTCAGGGATTTCGGTGAAGCGTCTGGTTCGCGTTTGGAACAGCAGAATTAATCCGAGGATTAGCATTCAATTAGGAAGGCTTGTGGTCTCCCTGATTACGCTTTACGTTTGTCTCTGCTGTTGCGTTTCGAGGTGGCGTATGGATTCAATGATAACGTATCGTACCCCATTCCCCTGGATCTGAACCCCAATACAAGATGCGAATTTGTAATTTAAAAAAAATGTATCGATCTTATTTTCCAAAATTTAGACTGAAAATTTCAAAATTATATTTTTAAAATGCCTTTGTGAATTTTTTTTTTTTTTTTTTAATATTTTGTAAATAATCAATTATCTAAAATCCTTGTGGGATCCTTGAAACGTCCTTTTTGGTCTCTTCGTCTCCTATCCTTATTTCGCGTTCCTCCCTTACGTCTTTTTACTATAAAAAGTCCCTATAAAAAGTCGCGAGTCAGATAATAAAGAAACGATAACGACATTAATAACGAGCGATGATAGAGGCTAGAAAGTCTGCGTGTAGATGGGCGAGAGAGAGAGAGAGAGAGAGAGAGAGAGAGAAAGATATATATATATATATATTCAGAGCGTGACGAAAGAGTCCTTAATTAAACAAAGAATTCACATAGACACGTATATACGGGTACTATACACAGTACTGTATACAGTTCAGTCGGTTATTACCTTTATAAACGAGGAACTTAGTAATTCGGGTAGAGAACGTACTCTAGGGATTTTTCTTTGTTCTTTTCCCTATCTCTCGTACCTAACCTCCTATATTCGTCTCTGAACTGAATTATCCCCGTGATGCGATTCTGATTCTCTTTAATAAAATTATACCCGGTTATAGGATAAACCTACTGCACACTGTGCGTATTGTGCGAGTAATATGTTTCCCTTTTATGAATTTACAATTTACCTCGTGCTACACTAATGCCTCTAATGGGAGAACATAATGCCGCCATGACACGCCTCGTAACGCGCAGGCGCTCACGGGAAAGCTTATTAAAATGTTAAAATTCGAAAAATACAATCTAATTACACTGTCTTTATTCTTACAGGATGTCCTCGATCATTCTGCAAAAATTTCTTGTCTAACAAACAAACAGTGGAGGTTCTCATAATTGCGGTGATACTTTATCTCGAAGAATCGACACGTTACCGTGTCACGTGGTACGAATTCACAAACAATGTACTCAAAGCTGCTTCAATTAAACCGTAGTATGGTTATTATATTTTTTTTTATTACTTTATACGTTAATTTAAAAACTATCCTCCACGTACAATTGTACGACAATAATACTGCGAACGCGTGTCTAGATTTAGTTACTTAATAAAGGTTTGGTATTTGAGTCACGTAGTTTATTTCACGGCTCCAGTTCACCTAGCCATCTAGCGGCGGTCGGCGGAACCTGGATAGCATTTTTTCGTCGACTAGACTATTTCTCGTAACGGAATCTCAACGGTTTTCCTCTCCGTGGCGACGTGCGCGTTCCTGTGTCGTTTGGCAAGTTTTGTGTCTGTTTTCTCTTTCGTTCGAGTGTTGTAAAATAATAACGACAGGGAAGAACGGAAGAATGTGGAAAACATTAGAAGCCGACGTGCGGCACGCAGAAAATTTTCCTCTACGCCGGCGGATCTCTCGCTGCTCAAGGTACTGCGTTATAAAGTTATAACCTCGTAGGCCGAAGGTTCGCAATGACCTATCGTGTTGATAGAAAAAGTATTTTAATTATGCAACTGTATATTTACTGTATATATCTTTGTCAAACGCGCTGCGGTCTGTTATCGTTCATTCATATCGCATCTAGATGACTAACACGCTTGCAGTTTTCTCGCAATTACGCTACCCTTATCGTTCTCTCACGTGGCGAGTTTACATGTACGCGATCGGCGACAAAGAAAAATAACCAGGAGGAACAATAAAAAGATAATATTCAAAGAGCACAAATTCAACTATAATGACTGATTGTATCTAAGCAAAGTAACACGTGAGCCGTATATATATGTATATATTTGTATATACACATATTATACATTTAAAATTTAAGCTTAGCACCACGTGCGCAACTAACGACGGAATTTAGATTACAGTGGTTGAGGAGCTGACCGTGACGAGAGTCGAAATTTTCATTGAAATTAGGTAAAATGAAATCGCGGTTGTTTCATCTTTCCCGCCGTTTCGTTTCTTTTGCCCTTAGGGTCGACGACGACGCTCCCGATTAAAATGCTAAACGCTGTCTGAGGATCGATTCGCTAACTCTCTTCAACTCTCTCTTTGACCTTCTCTGTCTGTCTGTTCCTATGATTCCAAATTTTTCATAGCGTCCCGACGGCCGTCGAACTTGCTCAGCTGCAGTTACATACACACAGGCCATCAGCGTCTTTGAATTTTTTTTCACCCGAAGGACAAACTACGTCAGATGGCGGCACTAACGCTAATGCTTTCCCTTTCTGCCACTGTGGCGCTAGTGTCGTGGAAAATGGCCGCTGACTTAGAAAAGCGTCTCCTCGCTCGTACAGCATATCTGTCCTTGGGCTCCCTTCGACATTATTAATTCCAGCCAGAAGAACGCGCCTTTAATAATCCGTCCTGGCGGAGCCATGTTTATGTGTATACATATATCGTACCGGGACATACATATATATATAAATACTCACAGAATGATACACTCCTGCATATATATTTACATAGAAGCTAGGCAGACCTTTCGTGAGAATGCGATTCCGGCTGGATGACTTCAGCAGACTCTAACACGCTAACCCGTTTCGAGTTACTTCCACCATTTTCCTCGACGCTTTCCATCCACATTTTTCCAGGCTTCCGTCGACCCCGTTTCTCATCTCGATGTCTCTCGTGCTCTTCACTCGGAGCCGCCTCGTGTTCGCTATAGTCTATGCTCGCTCACTCATTTTCACTCGCTATCAACTGGGAAAACTTAGATGCATCGGTGCGTCTTTTTTTTTTTTTTTTTTTCATTAAAATACCTATCGCTACACCTTGCAAATAACTTTGACAGGTACTTCTCGATCGCACTGTACTTTCGTTAGAAATTTTTTTTTACTATCATTTTAATACAATCGATTGTGATTGGTAGAAATTTTTTGTACAAAACTGGGTGGAGGAAAAAAAAAGCAAAAAAAAAATCTAAAATGATAAGAGATTGGTACTGTTTTTTTTTGTTTTTTGGTATTTTTGTTATTTATTTCCACGTACTGTACAGCGCACGTGTCTATAACCTTTTTCTACGGTTCTTCTGTCTCTCTTGTCCCTGGAGTCTCGTAAGTATCTATACGCGTGTTTTGTTTTCAAGCCAGTGCATTTCCATATATTTCTATTATCTGTACTCTGCTGGAATTCTCTGGTGAATTTCTTACAGCGGATCTTGAATCATCCTGACACCCCCCCCCCTGCCCACCTCCCGGAAGATCCTCGCTGAAATCCTTCACGTCTACGTTCGTATACGAGGCGGTGTAGTAACAGCAGATAGATGGTACCCCTGCTTTGGCATCGGGATACTATGAAAACAAAAGGTCCCTAGGCCGTCGATGTGCATTTTCAGCAAAAAGTTACCTTGAAGAAGAGTACGATGCTGCTGAAGAGCAGCCCCTTTGGAGGATGGGCGATTTTAATTTTTTGCAATTTTTTTTCTCTCGGTTGGTATGTCCGATATTACCAACCTAAAATGTCACTATATCTTTACCACAGTTGCCATTCGTTACCGAAATGTTTTGACTTGGACTATACATATACTTGTAACATTAATTCTGGTTTTTTTGACTTCAAGGCAAGAAGTGTCTGAATTTGTTTTTTTTTTTTTTTACATTTTTCAAAATCCAAATTCCATTATTTCACGCAATAGCACATCCTCCATTGCTGCCAGGAAACACACGTCGCCACGGGCGCCGCACTCCCGTGGATAATCGACATAGAAATATAGTTGCCGATAGCGTAGGACAGTCCGGGCGCCTAGGAGGCGTCGCGACGTCCAATTAACGGGACGTTGGCGCCGGATATATCAAGCGCTTTGGTCCCCAAGCAAAGTCAGGCCAGTCCTGGACGCTGTTCATTGTGCTTTATTTATCATCTTTATAACCTATAATACAGTCCAGGGCTTTAATGTCTAATACGCAGCATCCACTCTACTATTATTATCATTCATCTGCGTCGTCACGTATAATCAATTCCAATCTCGATCCTGACAGCGGAGTCAAAATTTTACAAAATTTTCCGAATTTTCCAAATTTTCTTTTCTCCCACTCTTTCCCGTACTTGATTAATTTTTGTAAAAAAATCAAAATTTTTTATTCCCTCGCTCCTCATACGATTCTAATCACACGCCGTTAACCTTTTTCGTCAGCTTTTCAACAATTCCCGTCAGCCCAGACACGAAGCAAGTCACAAACCGACAGACTGCGTTCCCGTCCCGATAACCGCAGAGCAAACAAGTTTCCACGTTGTCCGATACCACGTGTGTACATTTTGCGAAGGGTCGCGCGCGCCTATCGATACTCCTTGATTGCGTTCGATTAGTCAATTAAAACTTACAAGGACCGAATCCTCCCAGCTGTGTAGCAATTGGCCGCAGGATCATCCCAGGAGAGGAAACTCAAGAGTCTTTGGAGGCTGTGATCTACTTTTTTCTATATCAATGTGTACATATGTGTGTTTCTCTTTTTTTTTTCTTCATTTTATACATTTACGTACAAATTTCTAAAATTAATGCTCATACGCGCTTACATTAATCTTTTTAATTATTCTGTTTACAGTTTGTGGCGACATACACGGCCAGTTTTATGACCTGATGAAATTATTCGAAGTGGGTGGACCACCCTCCACGACAAAATACCTCTTCCTCGGCGACTACGTAGACAGGGGTTACTTCAGTATCGAGGTGAGATTTTGGAAATGGGGTAGAAAATATTTTTGGGGTGGATTAAAAAATTTTTGGGGAATTTTTATCAAATTACGTAATCATGGCGTGCTTGAGGTCCTTACTGAGAGTGACTCTTGGTAAGGGCGGGGAAATTCAGGGAGAGTCCCCTAATTATCGGGTTCTCCAATTAGCGATATGAGCTGCTAATTACTAGTGTCAAAAGGCACGTAAAGGCAGTGTAAAAGGAATATGAAAATAAATGTCATCCCTTATCTTTTTTTAAAATTTCACTTGCTTTCTCTTATCTTGCAGGGGTTCATTTTCTTGGTCGAACTGCGCATCGTAATTTTGCACTGTATTGGGGCTGTATTTTATTTTTTTTTTTACTACCCCCTTGGCGTTTCGGTAGCGCCGGTCGATCTACCCCTTCGTAAACTTGAAGAAGGTTCAAGGGTGGGAGCAACCGTTCTCTTGGATCCTGACTTATTACTGCATTTATCTTTAAGGACTTTTATCTTTTTTTTTTGAATCTGTAGAAACGTGCTTTTTTTTTGGATTTTTGAAATTTTTGCTTTCTGCTAAAATATCGTACGAGGAATCCATAGGACAGGATCCAAGTGAAAAATTTTTTCTACCCCCCCCTCCCCTCCCCCCACTAATGACTTCCAAAAATATTTTGGAATTCTCATGCGTTGAATATATTTATACCTGTATATTATATCTTGTGTGGGTAAAAGGAGTTCAGGTTAGGTTGGGTTAGGTTCAGTGCCTGCCTAGTTACTCGGGAACCCCGATCTCTTTACACCTTGGTCAATTTCAATTTTGAATTTTGATTTTTTAAATTTTTGTTCCCGATGACGTCATCCCGATTCTCCGTTACATCCCTCATAACCCATCGCACGTCCACCCTTGCTTAACAACTTTTTTGATTGTCAAAATTGCGCGAGGATCCTGCCCCCCTCCGCCCCCCCCCCCTAGTCCCTTTTGTTTCCCAACCCTTCGAGCAAAGGGGATGAAGTAATTCGATCAACTCATTGGTCTGGAGGGTATTATGTGGCAAATGGGATTATGTTGATTTTCTCTTTTTTTGCAGGAAATTTTATTACCGACATGAATTTCATTTTAGTCATAAATCTTCGGTTCGTTTTTTTCCCGTAGAATGGAGCTTTTGGTCGGTTTGATGGATATTAAAATTAAAAAAAAAAAATTTTTTTTTTGGTTTTCAGGAAATTTCTCAATTTCGAATCTATCATGAAATTTCATCTTGCTCTATGGAATAATCGCGTTTGATCGGCCGCTGTGTCCGATTCTCCAAATGCTTTTCGCCTGGTATTGGGCTGTAATGTGGTGCGCGTAGAATCGATCCAAAGGGGAATTTTGGGATCGCAGGACGTGGAATGTCAGAGGAATGCAAACCGCCGGCTGGAAACGTGGCTGATCGATAATCGGGCTCGGTTTCTGGTATAAATCAGCCCATTCTCCGGCGCTCCTGCAGGAAGGATCTTCCCGCGGGAGTTTTTACTTTCTGATGGCAAATACAGAAAACTTCGGTATCGACTTTGGTTCTTGTCCGGGCTAAGACGAAAAACAAAGAAACAGAATTTTTCCCTAAGCTCTTACGTACGTACGTCGAAGACATTGGTCGCGGATGATACAGACGCGAGAGAGAGAGACAGAGAGGAAAAGAAGCTCTACACAATTTTCCATATATTTATATTGTACCAATATTTATCTCGAGTCAGTCGAGGCTAAAAGAGGGGAGAAGAAATCGTATTATTTTATTTTTCCTGGGTTCGTAAAAAGAAATTTTTCTCAATCTCTCGTCGCCATCTTCAGGCTGATTAATCGACGAAGAATATTTCACATCGTACGTCGCTCTGCTTACGTTATTTTGCTGAGAAACTTTTTTTTTTAACGATCTCAATTTTCATTTCACGCGACACCTCGCCAAAGGGTGCGATTTTTTTTTGGGATTTTTATTTTTTCTTTTTCCTTTTTCTCAGCATAAGAAATTTCAAAATTTCCCACTCAGCCACCTTACTGAACTTACGTAAACTTTTCACGGTTCGACTGCCTCGAGTTATGATATTTCGCTCGAGCGCGACACCCTCGTTGTCGTCGCAACGGCCGATGCATTATGCATGCGCCTTAAGGTATGCAACCCGTAAGAGCCTACAAGGGATGCAGAAATGATGAATTTTTTCGCAAGATACGGGGCGACTGCGTCGAAAAGCCACCCCTGTCTTCAAGGACGTTGAGTGGGGGGGTTCATTTCCTTTTCTCAAGACTCTCATTTACCATTCCTTTATTCTGACTTTATTTACCGCCCCCCTTCCGCCTACTTGCTGCCCACCGAAAAATAACTCCGAGGGGCGCCCCTGTGAATTTTTTTATACAAACGTGTAAAAACCCCTTGGAAACATTTTTAGTGCCCCCCCCCGTCCCCCCTGGTCCCCCCCTAGCCGTAACGTCACAATCCAAATGTCGTTTCGAAATTTTCAATTGTCCGAATAAAATTTGACATATCTGTAATCAGTGCAATGTATTATCTGTCATTTTCATTGTTATCCCCCCCCCCCCGCCCAATATCTGTACGGGTTCGCACGCAATTGCCGACCCAAGGGAATGTGCCAATTACGCTTATAGACGAGGGGAAAGTCGAGTAGGTCAAAATCTCCATTGAAATTCACAAGCACGAAACAGTGTGAACACCGCCTAATTAAATGACACGTGAAATGCCGAAAACGCGAGGGCGTCATTGAATTTTATTATTAGAAAAATTTTATCAGCAGCGTCCACCATTATCATTGATCATCTTATCGAGATTATTTTTGAAAAATTTATCCTAAATTGAAAATCAATTAATCTACCACGTTCATCTGTTGCAGTGTGTATTGTACCTGTGGGCATTGAAACTGTGCCATCCTACGACACTCTTTCTTCTCAGAGGTAACCACGAGTGTCGACATCTAACGGAATACTTCACATTTAAGCAAGAATGTAAGTAAAAGAGAAAAAATTTAATTTTGAAAAAAAAAAAAGAAGTTTAATAGAAAACAAAATTGCTTTTTTCTTTGTCCGTCTTGCAGAAATTTTTGTGTAAAATAAAAAAATTTTTTTTTCCCTCTCGCGAGGGGAATCCCCGGGCGTCGTGTCGTGCGGCACCGGATGTAACCAGAGCAGGGACTTCGATACCGACTCAGGATATTAAAACGATTACGTCACGATAAATTATAAAGACAGAACCAGTCGTTTCCATGAGATTAAATTCAGCTCGTTAAAGTCCCCTTTCACGCTGCTACGTACGATTTCGGTTATACGAAGGACGAATTTAATGACTGCTTTCAATTAAATCGCAAAAGTCTTTTTATTTATTTTTTTATAATTCTTCTTCTTTCTCATTCGCCCTTTTTAATGTATCTGCTGTACGTTCAAGATAATCTCTTTCGAGTACTCTCCTCCCCTGTCTCGATCTACTCATAATGCCTTTCTCTCTCTTTCTCTCTCTCTCTCTCTCTCTCTCTCTCTATGTCTCTTGATCTTCCCATAATGCCTTTCTCTTTCTCTTTCTCTCTCTCTGTCTCTCGATCTACCCATAATGCCTTTCTCTCTCTTTCTCTTTCTCTCTCTCTCTCTCTCTCTCTCTCTCTCTCTATGTCTCTTGATCTTCCCATAATGCCTTTCTCTTTCTCTTTCTCTTTCTCTTTCTCTCTCTCTGTCTCTCGATCTACCCATAATGCCTTTCTCTCTCTTTCTCTTTCTCTTTCTCTCTCTATGTCTCTCGGTCTACCCATAATGCCTCACTGTTCCCTTATAGCCAGTTTCATTAAAAATATTAAACAGCAATGTGGCCAATATCGAATAAGCACGCTGCGTTACGAGGACGTTACTTTATCCGTGCTATGGGTACATATAGTATATAGACCGTATTTGGCTATAACCACGGAACTCAAGTTATGCGGTTGCTGCTTGCTTTTTTTAGAGGTTAGAGGGTAGTGGTGAAAGTTACATACATATATCTTTTTTTTCTATGTCGCAATACCTCAGACCTCTCACCTGCAGGCTACTACACCTCTTGTATTATTACGCACATTTAAGGCGCCATATTGCCCGCCGAGAGGGACAATATCGACGACACATAAATACTCGGCGCACTAGACGCCTCCGTTTCACATCGTAAATATTCTCCTGCAACGGCCGGGAATTCGCGAGCGTTTCGAACTAACGGAGTTTTCTTCGTTTTCCTTATGCTCGTCCTTCGTTCACTTTGCTTTACCCGGCATTTATCTTCCGGTTAAACCAAAAACTTGAAGCAGCCTAAAAATTCACTTTTCGTAGCCCAAAGTCTCTTATGGGATCACATGGACCACGTATGTTCCACATATGAATATGGTCACATATATATATATATATATATATATATATATATGTAAACATTTTAAAAGCATAATTATCTTATCTACATGAATCATAGGGGTTCTTAGTACAGGGTGTCGAATAAAAAAGTGAGCTTATAAACAACAGCATCTGATCAGCCTCCCATCCTTCGTGGACCACTGGTACCTTGTATATCTATATGTATCCGCGAACGTGACACACGGTTCAAAAATAAAGGAAGATTCCTAGGAGAGAAGCTTTCGCGGTGCGTTCACGAATGGTCCCGTACAATGTCAGTAGTACTTACTATTCTCGGATAGCGCCTGGTAGATATACGGGAGGCTGGCCGAACGTTCATCTGGACCAGGAGCTAGCGGGCGGCCACGGGGGAGGGGGGGGGGCGGTCACATTTTCACTGATTTAAACAAAAAGCCTGAACGGCTTGGAATCAGGCCAAACGTGTATACGACGTTACGTGGGACTTTTCCGATATTTCTCTTGCACTTTGTACGCTTATTTTTTTATTCTTCGTCTCTCCGCCACCGGGAGACGAAGCGCTGCTATCGTCTTTCGAGAATCACCGAAGTGCACGGTGTATCGTGAAGTGGAAAAATGGGTTTATTGAGAGAAAAAAAAAAAAAAAAATGGGGAGAAAAAAATGGAAACCAGACACGGGGTAGTCGAATAAATTTTTTAATGCATAATAGAGCCCGTATAAGAAAATTGCAATTGTTTAAAAAAAAAAATACGACCGGGTTTGGTTTTTTAATAAAATCAAAAAAAAAAATTTTGTAAAATTCCAAAATTAACAGATCCAACGTCGACAGGAGCAAATTGACTCAACAAGCAATTTCTTCTGGCTTGTCCGACCAGCATTGTCAGGGACGTCTCTTTTCTACTGGTCGGACCCTTTTCGTTTCCTTATTGCCAACAAATCCGTCTCGAACGTCACTTAGCGCCGGGACCGTAGACAGTCAAGTACAAGAGCCGTCTAATAGCCTACAGATCCCGTGGTAGCAGGTAGTCTAGTTACCGGACGTATATCAAGTCCAATAAATTTACCGGGTGGTCGATTTGTTTCGGTAAAAATTCGTTCTCGATCTCTCCCTCCCATTAATTAACATAACCGAGCATACTCCAATAACCCGACCTAACCTAACCTCTAAATTTTTTTTTTTTCATTTCAGGTAAAATAAAATACTCGGAGAGGGTCTACGACGCGTGCATGGATGCTTTCGACTGCCTACCGCTTGCAGCCCTCATGAACCAACAGTTCCTGTGCGTGCACGGTGGTCTCTCCCCAGAAATCCACAATTTAGAAGATATACGCAAAGTGAGTAAATTATCGCTCACGCGATACGCCAATCCATTGCCTATACAGATATACCCAGCTCTATGAAGACTTTGAAAATTCTTTTTTTTTAAATCATCGAAATTTTCTTTTTCATCTAACCCTTTACCTATAACAATATTACGCGGGATTTGATAAGCAAAAAAAAAAAATTTAGCTTCCGATCACGTATATACGTACGTAAAACGTTACCAAGCGATGAGGTTAACCAAAAGTATCTCCTATACGTGTATAGAGCTCCTATACACGTATAGGAGATACTTCGTCAAATGTACCTGGGTCAGTTTGATCTGTATATATATATATATATATATATATATTTATACACACATGTATACATGATGCGCATAAGCATATGGATAAACAGTTAAATAGACAGACTATACTGAGCGCCCAGAGAGGCAGAAACGGGATTCCAGAATTGACCAGGATGGCGGCATCAGGAGCACCAGGAGCCCAGGAGCCAGCCAGGGGTAGCTACATGTATATCCTATACGGCGAACGGAAAGGGGGCAGGAAACGTGGGTCAGGGTAGCCAACGTGCTGCCACCTGCTGTATTGATCGTCCACCTACGCCGCCTTCCCCTCCTCGTACGTTTTCTGTATTGCGTCTCTACGTGTTCCGCGACACCCTTTACCCTCCCTCCCTCCTGTCCTTTGGCACGAGCCTCTCTCGATATTCATCCCAGTGCCAGCCCCATCCACTCATGGACCCCAAACACATACAGACCCCTATCAACCCCCTGTCTCTACCTGTAGAGGAACAGCATCCCTCAGTGGTCCAATACAGTCGAGTACCGGCTTCCGCATTCCATTGACATTCCATTCGCATCCGGTTTGCCAATGGGGTCCACCGGCAGCATCATTGCCAGTGGCATCTCTCGTATCTGGATCCCGTTCATCCCTTACGGCAAGGGTAGCAGACACGATTTTACTTCCCTCCTCGGATACCTTAGAGTCTTAGTTTCGTGCCTTTTATTCAACGTCAGGTCTACTTCTTTTTTTTTTCCAACCCTTATTCCTGATCGTTCATCCCCTATTTATTTATGATGCGGGAGGCTGCGACGAGATCAGCTCGGTACGTCTCATCTGAACGAGGATTGCTGTAGCTTTGGGTTAACTCGTCGAACTTTGACCGGAAGTTATTGATACGTTTCCAGCATCCTCTGGACCAGTCTCTGGTATAACCGGTTCGAGTTGACTTTCTGCGGGAAACTTCCTGC
Organism: Calameuta pallipes; assembly: GCA_030142375.1. Classification (NCBI taxonomy): domain Eukaryota; kingdom Metazoa; phylum Arthropoda; class Insecta; order Hymenoptera; family Cephidae; genus Calameuta; species Calameuta pallipes. The sequence continues at coordinate 126,375 of JARQSW010000051.1, forward strand.
GGTACTTCCGGTATGAGTTTCGTCGGTCGATCGGAACTACGTGGAATTAAGTTAACCCCCTCTCCAGGGTCTCCTGGGAGCCGAATAGGGGATGATTTGAGAAGAAGGGAGATTTTCCTGGCTCGAAAATTGTCTCGCTTCGTACCTGCGCACTCGAAATCGATCCCGAGGGTGATTGGGAAAATTAAATTTTGATGAGAATAATTTTTTTTTTTTATTGTAAAAATTAATTTATTAAGGGATGAAAAAAATTTGTTCCTCTCACCCGTCGTCGTTGTTATCATTATAAGGGTCTCGATGTCTTTTGTCTCTTAATTAATTTATTACCTACGGGTCCCTATCGCCTGTATACTCGCTGTATAAATTTACATATCGTTACGGTCGACTAATGTTATGCAATCGGGTAAAAATTAAGCAGCCAAATTGGAGGCGGGTTGTAAATTGGAGTGTAGCTCATTAATGCGTTCAAACAGGTACTGACAGCGTTACACAGGCCGTTGACGAGGGTTGCATCGAAATAACCAGTTGCACGTGCTTTTCAAAATAAAACACCCTGTATATGGTTTCAGATAGATCCAAAGCCAATACGATTGACGCCGATGCGGCCATGTTTGATTTTATTATACCCATGACAATTACATCCGAGTCTCCCATTTTATTTTAAATTCGTAAAACTCTCGTTTCTCTTAATCTTCATCAAGATCTCCCGGTCCATTCGATCCATAGATCCGTGGAGGACAAATCGTTCCCTATTGATTAACCATAATTTCTGACATATGAAATAAATTAATTAATTAAAAAAATGCTGATGTCACGGATTTTTGGTTCGATTAGAAAAATAAAATATATATATATACATATTACTGTCGTACAGCTTGACCCTCCTTGGCATTCCGGCAGAGGGCGCATAGATAATGAGAAACGATGACTTGATATCTATAGGGGCGGGGGGGGGGGGGTGCGTTATCAATGGCAAGTTGATCCAGGATTTCTCGTATAGGGGTAAACCACCCTTAACGCGGCAAAGGATTTCGCGAGTGAATATCCAATAAACATGAGAAGAGGGTTGAACGGGGGGAAAATGGGGGTGCGAATGGGGGAGCAAGAGCGGAACTAACAGGGATACCGATACGTAATATGTTTAAGGGATGAAACAAGGGGTAGCAATGGGCAGTTCTTCCACCAAGGACCAAGGGAGCTCCCCCCCTACTGCACCCCCTATCGCGCCCCCCTACTTATGTATTATTCCTTAGATCTATTTAAGGGTAGGTTTAGTCGTCACGAGCTTCCGATATGAATATCAAATGTTTACCCGGGCCCCTTTGAATTACCTACCCCCCATGTCAAATCCATTGAGCTATTTCATCCCCCCTCTCTCCCCCCCGCTAATTATGATTTTGAAACGCCTGTCGTAGCTGCACACATATTCACCCCTTTGGAGGGTTCGTAGCGAAGATTTGCCAAGGGGGGGTCGGAGGGGGGGTTATATATACATATATGTATAGTCCGTGGCCCTTTTGGTTGGCATCTGTATTATTCCCTGTGTCTTTCTGGCTCTCAAAGACGCCCCTGGCAAATAGTACCCTTCGAGCTAACGGCATGAAACTGCCTAAGGCATTGTTCACAAAGTTCCCTTCTGGCTGCCTAAGCACACCGTGGGCTTTAGGTGTGTTCCGAAGTTGGATGACTTGCGGCCGGGTGGTAAATCAGCCCTCGAGCCTCTTAATTGTGATATGCATCTGGAATTTTGGTAAATCTCCAATTTGCATTCCCCCAGTGCCTGCGCGCAGTAGTGTAGACGGGGGGAGGGGCCCTGTCCCTCGGGGAGCTGAGTTTTAGTCCAGGGACGTAGGCGTTGGGGGTACCTTCGGGGGCTGGTACCACGTGATCCTTGGGTATACGATAAATCTTGAAATCTTTTGATCTTCGATTCCTATAGTGTCTTTGATGGAGATTCTGCAGCATCTTCTGCCGATACCTTTTGAGAGCTTATCGAGTATTCTTGATGGTACGAAGTTTTCTTTTTTCTTTTCTTTTTTTTTTCTTTTCTTTTTTTTCTTTCCCACGCCCGACCCAGGCCACCTTAAGGAATATTAAGTTCCTTTACGAGTCGGGGAGTTTTCTTTATTCTTTTTATGCTTTCTTATCTCGGCTGCTTTATCTGTACTTTTATCCTGGATGTCGTTCACGTTGGCAGGACTGCTTCTGGTTTTCTATGTCTACCGTGTGGACGGACCCTTAACGGGGGCACGTAGGGTGCTTGAGGAAGATCGAAAATTTTTTTGGGGAATTTTTGAAAATCAATGACACCTTGGGTTAATGATTTTGAAAATTTTTTTTTTCAACTCACCGTGACTCGCAGAATTTAATTTATTCAGTCGGTCCAGAATTGATCTGTCTTCTGAGCGCAGCATCCTCTTTACTCTCTATTACTCGAGATGCTGCATCTATTTCGTAAATAAAATGTTATTTTAAATTAAAAAATCACTCCTAATCACGTCGCTCTTGCATTTATTTATTCGGTGTGTAAGACGCCTATGCGGCATTCACATGATAACTCGTGTGTACTTACCTTGTGTCTTGGGCTTCCTTGAGCGTAAAATCTCGAAGGCAGGAGATAAATAAGAAAAGCTTATACGTTTCAGTGTAATCCAAAAGGTAATGCAATGTCAGCCAACTTAACGGAAACTTTACATTAGGGAAATGAGTTAAATTACATTTGCTGCAGGCACAAGAAAACTTTTTCTTTTTTTTTCTCTTTTCTCTCGGTTTTTTTTTTATCTTAGCTCCTCTTCGCCAGTGTATACATTTATATATATGTACGGACTGGCCTTTTGTCCTTTTTTAAAAAAAAAAACCGCATTGCCATTTTTCACGCGTCGCATCTCAAAATGTAATCTTAAGATGGCGCGGGGTTCTGACATTCATTTTGTCAATCCTTATACACAGAAACGTTATACCCGGTGACTTTGAAAAATCTTATCAAATTTTTATACGCCCAGTGACGTCATAATTCCACGCATTAGTTTTCCCTATGATAAATTACATAGGGCAATAAGAAAAAGGTAAAATAATAAAATCTAGTCAAAAATTATTAGAAAAATCGATTATATGGATTTTAATTAGCGTGATTCATTTTTATTGGGATACCCTGTATGTACCGTTCTTTTCAGTAGGTACGTCCTGTAACCTTCTAAGGGTTCCCTATCACAGACGGATTTAATTAACTGGTACAAACTTCCACCATTGACTTGATAACGAACTTAAACTTGGAGATAGCCGAAAACAGTTTTTGATAACGTTAACCAGACAAGGGAATAACCAACATGCACATCGTTTGAAACCGCTAATGTCGCAAATTCAGTTATACAGGGTGTTCAGTTAGTTCAGTTAGTTCAGTAATAGAAATTTTGCAAAATTTAAATTACTATTGAAAGTAAGATTAATAAAAATGTATTAATAAAAATTTTCAAAATCTCCTCCCCCCCCCTTCCCTCCTGACCTCGTTCTTATCCAATCTCAAAATTTATTCAAAGTCAAATTTAGCACAGCGGCCATTAACCTCTTGCGATCCGTAAATCCACTCCTATATCCTCTTCTACGTCCACAAGACTCGTAATCGTCGTCAGTTTGGCTGCCCTGGCACTCGGCTGAGGAATACCGAGAATAATGATCATCGCGATCATTAGACCGATCAAATAAACCGTCTAAAATTATCTGTAAGTTTATTTAATCAAGAAAAGGGGGGGGGGGGGTTAGGGGAGGAGGCGGTTCCATGGATTTTGGGCGCGTTGGGTTGGTATTAAAAAAAAAAGTTTGCCTGGCAAAGAAAGAAAAATAATTTCGACGTTTTCGTACACAGCGTAACCAGTCAGTCAATACAGATCGATCGAATCGATCGAAAATCATCGATCCCGAGATCGATATATTTTCGAAAATATCCAATTCGGATGAGAAGGCATCGTTAATTTTGTTAAAATTTTTTTTTTCGTCGAATTTTCAAAAAATGGCCCGATCACGATAAGCTGATAAAAATATTAATTCTGCACAAGACACGGACTCGATACGTAAGAGGATCCCATGTGTCTCACGGTCTCTAATAATAGTCTCATCCCAGAATCCACATATGTTCTGCATATGTGTTCCGGTTTTTGATACCGCGTCCGTCATCGACATACGCTAACTACTTGTTACGTTGTAAACGCGCCCATTTGCCATGCTGTGTTTGCTTCCCGATCGTCTCGGTCATGAAAGTCATATGTGAAATTGCTTATCTTGATTATCATCGAACTTTTGTCACGACCTACGTATAAAGGTGTGTTCACATTGTTTCTCTGCACCTGTTGCGTAACGTTGTGGAATCGACCTAATGATCGTTCGTTACGTCACTGCTACCCTCAGTGAAACAAAATTTTTATTTTCTGTTTCAGTTGGACAGGTTCAAAGAGCCGCCGGCGTTTGGGCCCATGTGTGACCTTTTGTGGTCTGACCCCTTAGAAGACTTTGGCAACGAGAAGAACGCAGAACATTTCTCCCACAACAGTGTCAGGGGCTGTTCTTACTTTTACAGGCAAGTGCCGTGTGTGACTTGTTTGATTTTGAAGTGAGAGAAATGAAAAATTTTGGATTTTGGTAAAATACAAGCTAGGTTTTTTTGCGGGTGAAAAAAATCCAAAATTTTGTATCGATGAATTTTGAATTATTCAATATAAAAAAAAAGGTACGGCTTGCTCAAGGAAAAGGGAGCTAATTAATTATTCTTGTACGAAAGTTGATTCAGAAAAAAATGCGAAGCAATTTTGAAAAATTAAAAAATAAGGGGAGCAAATTCCGGGGGGGAAAAGGTGGACGGCAAATATACATCCTCGCAATCATCCACGTTCCCCAGAGCCTTGTTCTCTTGTTCTTGACCTGAACTTCCTTTTCATATTCGCCCGCACTTTTTTCCTCTTTGTCTTTTTTCTTCCTCTTTTCCTCTTTGTCTTTTTCCTCTTCTTTTCCTCTTCTTTTCCTCTTCTTTTCCTCTTCTTTTCCTCTTTGCCTTTTTCCTCTCTTCCTTCATCGTCTCTCGAGTAATTACTGCATGCAGATCTACTTACTCATTCGAATACGGTACCGCGTCCAACCAGAGTGAGACAAAGCAATGTCCGATCAAAGAGATAGAAAGAGAAAATCTGCAAAAAAATAAAAGAAAGAAATATCGCTAGCAGATAGATCTCGTAGGTCTTATCATCAACGAAAAAAAGTATCCAAAATCCAGATAAGGACACGCACGTACGAATCTTCTGCCAGAAGTATCACCGAGCACAATGGGATTCCGATAACAGGAGCTTTCGGGTTGCCAGAAACGTACATATCTGCGTATAGTCCTAACTCAGGATCGTCCACGTGGATGAGCAGGGCCGCAGGTGCTGGTAATGCCCTTATGATATCCGGGACAATCTTCAGCGAGAGCTTCTGCTAGAAAAAGAAGAAGAGTAGAGATAAAGAAAAAAGAAGCAGATTCTTTGTAGGATAAAAAACGACCTAAAGGATTTTTACCAGGAACCACCGACAGAGACGTAAACGGTGAAAATATATAAATTGAAATCTAAAACGCTGTTTCGTTACTCGGCTGGCAAAAGAAAATTCAATTCATCCAATGGCCGTCGTACGTAATCGTGGATCGGCGTTTCTCTTGTTTGCTTGAAAACAAAAAACAAACCACGTTTCAGATTACTCGTATATATTTATCTTGTTGCGTAGCTCGGAAATTGGAATTAATATACGTCTTTTACGTCCCAGTCTTATTTAACAACAATAACGAGCGAACTGAGATTTATTCTCTTTGCTATTGTAAACTGCGAAGTAAATTCGTGCTCGTGATAAGACGCACGAATCTACCCTCGTTTTATGTGGTTAAAGTGTCAGATAAAGCGTCGCGCGTGGCGCCATGATTATTAGTACCAGAATCGACCGCTAAGACTCGTGGCGCTGCTAATATACACAGCGAAACATTTTTATCGTGATAATTTTATCGACCAATATTTTCTTTTTTTTATTGCTTCTTGGATCCTAATTATTTTTGATTGACATATTTTCAAGGAAAAATATCGCCGAGGTGTCTGTCTATTATTTTTTTTAAGGATCTTGAATCAGATGAATTTTACTGGTTACGCTAATATCTCTGACGTATGTTGAGCGGGTCAGTAACGCGTGCGTAAGCATCCAGTCATCGGGATGACGGGAATCATTTATATTTACGCGCCAAATCATTTATATTTACGCGCCTGAGCTATCACGACTACGTACTATTTATCTATTTCAGTTTTGTACGCGCAGCCCATTCGTAACGGGTGTTTCGATAATAGAGGCGCAGTAGGAAGATTTTTTGAAATTTATTACGAAGGGACTATATGGGCATTTTAATTGATGGTATTAGGGCGATGAGACTATAGATAGACGCGGAAGTTGATTGTTACGTATCGGTGGGTGATAGATCGTTGATAAGAGGGTCATATAGATCGATACTGATTATTGATAGAGAATAGATAATATTTACATAGAAATAAACAAACAGAGAAATAATTCATAAAATCTCATGCTTTGATAATACCTAGAGTCAGTTCGTGTATACTTTTTTTTGTTCGTACTATTTTTAGACTCTGTATCGGTATAATCGTTCTCGATGCTTAAAGTATCAGATATTTGAAGAGTAACGGGATAATTTTATCTTTCCGAAATGATAAGGGCTCGGGCGATTTTTTTATAACTTATAATCCCACCCGATAAATCATTATCGGCTCTGCTATAGGGTGTTACGGAAGTATCGATCGTTATATACGGCTGACATAAGGTAATCCTATTGGTAGTCTCACATGGAAACATGGCCAGAGATTAAAAAAAAAGTATTAAAATTTTGACAGATAAAATATTTTAGGTAGGATTGGTATTTAATTGTTGTTTTTTAATTAATTTCCAAAAAAAACAAAAGGCTCGATCGATCATACGAAGAAAAAACAAGTGTCTGCAGCGCTTTACGGATTAATTAAAAGCGACGTATATAAGGGGTGTCTAGAAAATCATGGCTGGTCGAGGTCGTTCACGGGTGCGGGAAAATAAAACATAAAATTCCGTCGAGTCGTTTACGACACTGGCTCTTTGCGAGAATGAAGTTTCTTTTACAACGGCCAGCGGCCATTACGGAATTGCCACCACTAAAGTCACGTAAATTATGAGAAATGGCTAAAGCTTCTCGATTACGGTCGACTCGACTCCTGCCTTTTTGCACTGCCGGACCAATCTCGCGCTTACCTAACCTCAAAGTTCCTTCAGGATCTCAAAGCTACACGTAGGCGCAATAAGCGTAAATTCGTCGGCGGGTCGCTGGTTCGCGTCCCGCCTGGGGACTTTTTTTTTTTTTCAATGTATTTTTAAAGCTTCTCAATTTAATTTAGCCTTGTGTTTCTCAGTTACGCAGCCTGCTGCGACTTCCTTCAGAATAACAATCTGCTCAGCATCATAAGGGCGCACGAAGCTCAGGATGCCGGATATCGCATGTATCGCAAATCCCAAACGACGGGCTTCCCTTCGCTCATCACCATCTTCAGCGCGCCCAACTACCTCGACGTGTATAACAACAAGGTGCATACACAACTTTTTTTTTATTTACAATTTTTTAAATTTAAGATTTTCTTTCTTCCTATGCGGAAGTAGGGTTGTATTTTTGAAGTCGCGGATCGTGCCAAAAAATTTTTTTGTCCTACTACTTTCAATGCTTTTCAGGCGGCTGTGCTCAAATATGAGAACAACGTGATGAACATCAGGCAATTCAATTGTTCGCCACATCCCTACTGGCTGCCCAATTTTATGGACGTTTTCACGTGGTCTCTGCCCTTTGTCGGCGAGAAGGGTGAGTTCGTTTTTGAGATTCTCCTTTTTTTTTATTTTTTTTTATTTTATTTTTTTTTTGGGGTTACTTATACTTTTTTCTTTTCATTTTCTATGGTCCACAGTCACGGAGATGCTGGTGAACGTTTTGAATATTTGCTCGGACGACGAGCTCATGAGCGACGGAGACGACGCACTGGAGGAAGGTAATATCCGTTTTCATTTTTTTTTTATTTTTGATAATCTACCCCTTTTTTTTGTACTTCTTATCTAGACTCTAAGAGTAAACGATCTCTTGGATCAGTCTGGCTGTTTTCTTGTTATTTCTTGGGAAACTTAAAATTAGCTATCCAAAGTTCCGGCCAAGAGATCCTGTACTCTTGATTTAATATAAATATAAAAAAAAGTTTAACGAGAATTTTCGAAAAAAAAAAAATTCAAATTTTAGTACACTCTCTTACAGAGGTCTCTGTGATTTTTGAATTTTCTTACAAACAAATGGCTCTTGTTTTTATGTATATTTTTTCTGAAATATGCTACATTTTGCAAAAACATCTTAAATTCAATGTTTATCGCCGCACAAAATTTTGTCGAATTTTATGCTTTTCATTTTGACGAACAAACGAAAACAAGACTCGGCGCTTCTAGACAAGATTAAAAAATATTTAATATTTGAAACCTATCAATTTACATGTCTATAATGCGTCAAAATTATTTTTCTCTTTTTGGCTACCTGGACAGATGGTAAGAAGCGCTACTCGATATCTTATTCTCCACATTTTTTAAGGGTTTTGATTATCATTATTTTTTAGATTCATACTCTAGATAGTGTCGGTGTGTCGAGTTTATCTTAACTTATGTCTATATATTTTTATTACATATATATACACACACCCAAGTAAATACAGGGCGCGGCGCATAATCTCTTCAAAGTTCAAAGGGTAAATTCTTAATAAAGAAGAGAATGATCCAATCCGAGAAGAAAGATAAAAAAAAATTTTTTTCGAAACCAAAAAATTTCTTTGACAAAAATTTTGAAAAAATTTTTCATTTCGAATTTATCCTTCGACGAGCGTTATAGATTATGCGTCACATCCTGTATACATAAAGTCCCATGTATATGTACATATCCCATCTACCTCATGACACTTCGCACATCGGTTAAAGATAAAAGAAAAATCCAAAAAAAAAAAGAGCAATCAGAATATTATCCGAAATGCGAAGCATTCCTTCTCTATCGTCAAGAAAAACTTCTCTTTCTCTTTTTTTAACTCTTTTTTCATATACTTCTCTTACACTTATCTTGATAATTTTGCAAAAATATTTGCCAATCTTTTTCTTTTTTTCATATCTCTTACTCCACTTCTATTTAAATTTTATTTCTCAGCCACGTCCAAGATGGCGTCGACCGACAACGACACGAGTTTCTTAATCGTGTCGCCAAGCTCGAGATACATTAATCCAAATTTTTTTTTTCGAAATTCTATAGGTACACAGCGAACCATCTTGGATATGAATTTTTGAAAATCCACGCATGTCACACCACTCAAAACATCGACAGTGTAAATTACCTAGTATATTTGACACACTATACAAAAAAAACCTGTCGATGTTTTTCATTGGTTCTTCTTAATCTTTTTTTCAAAATTCTCTTTCCTCTATAAAATTCTATTCGAACCTATGCCACTTTTCGTTACATACATATTCACAAGCCAACCCCCACTCCCTATACTCTATTTTTTTTTTTGGCTGATACACCTGTCAAATTCAAAAAGTATCATCCCGGCCTCGGTCAGCCTTTTTCAAAAATCCCCCAAAAAAGTTGCAGACCACCCCCTCGGGTCTTTAACCTCCCTCTCACATTTAAATAATTGAAAAAAAAAATTCAAAAATCCCCTCCCCCCAAAAATTCAAAAATTTTTTTTACACCACCATATTTCCCACTGTATTTCTACTTCTATACTTGAATCATCCCCCAAAACCTGATTGACCCACCAGTCACTCTGTCAAGCCGAAAAGAATTGCACTGACTGTCTTTTTATCGTACTCCTTCTCTATTATATTTGTATCAATCACACTGGCCTTGGACTCCTCCTATCTCGGCACGACACTATGCTACTACCTCTACTACTACCACTTCTACTACTACCACTACTACTACTACTACTACTACTACTACCTACTACTACTACTACTACCACTCAAAACTCCGTTGTTCGGGAATACTCAGCCTCGTTAGTCGCAGCCAAAGTCGTTGTCCAAAAAAAGAATGGTAAGTCCAGGCCTGAAGAAGACTTACTTGCCGCAAGTAACCCAAACTTGTCAGTGTTTCCGGGTCACGCTCCGTGTGCGTCATTGATCGTTCTGCTGGATACCGAAAAACGCTTCGATCCTACTTCCCACGTTATGCATTATTATTATTACTCGTATTAATTGAATTAACCCTTTCCTTTTTTTAATTATTATTAAATTCGTCAATCTTGATCTTATTTTTTTTTTCTTTCTTTCTTTCTTTTTTATGTTCGTCTCTATACGTATACGTTGTCACCCGTTCACGTCTCTGTTATCAATATCGCTCGCAAATGGAACGTAGTCGTTCGCCGTGCTCCAATTTCACTTTTCTCTCCTTCTTCGTCTCCCGTGTCCAACGTCGGGAAGACAAGGACAGATCGCCAGAAATTTCTTTCCTCTACGTTCCCTTTGCGCTTTACGACCAATCACGTGCCTCCTGCAGGTACACGAGACTTGTGAGAATTATAGGGGAAAAAAAAAAAATACGATTATTCTAGGGAATATTATTTGACGTATCGGCAGACAATGCATTGGACCTGATGTTACATTTTGGACACCGTGTATACTACTTGCACGTGTTTACGTTGGAAAAAGAATTTTTTTTGTCTTTCGGCAAAGGCTCGATTATCACGTTGATCTATAAGCGGAATTGGGAATTGGAACGTGGACGGTTACCAGTAGTCCGATTCTCGTCACAAGGAACGTACCCCGCAGACAAGTAGTTTTCACGTGCTCTGTATACCTTGTTAGGACTTTTTTTTTCTTTTTTTTCTTTTTTTAATTGAAAATTAATCGCCAGTGAGAGCCTATTAATATATATTTTACTTTCTCTCTTACACTGTCGCCTACTTACCATTTAATAGCATCGTTGCCGCTACCTAGTAATAGCAGTTTTAACTACTATCAATGTCCTCGATATTCACTGGAATACAGCTCGCGTTTAACAGCTCGATTCACCCGGACTGGCCGTATTAACGAATTAATGAATTTAATGGAGCTTCGGACGCCGTTACCTACTTCCGGTTATCGTTCAGTGGTCTGGTATCGTTAATAAAGGTATAATTAAAAGGTCGGATCGATAGTACGTTTTATCGGATGATGATCGATGTTTTTTTTTTTGGGGAATTTTTTTTTCAATCTGACCGGTCGTGTTCTTACGGGTTGTGTTGTATTTGCGGTACGTTTTTTTGAAAGTCGTAGAATAGGTTAAAAAGGTCATACGTGTCGGTAATCAAAGTTATCACGGGGTACAGTATAGGAATTTGTCGTTGTAGAATGTAGGTCACTGAATTATCGACATTTTTCGGGCCACTCGGACGCGAACCCTGCACGAATGTCATCGTGTCCTTGCGCAATCCCGTTTCAGTTTTTTTGGTTTGATTTGCGTTTGATTTTGCACAGAGGAGGATTTTTAAAAAACTAAAAATTATATTGAACGAAGAAAAAAATTGCGACGAGACAAAACGTCCTTGTGGATGCGACGGCCGACCGGAAGTTCGAATAATAGAGAGAGGAAAAAAAATTTGTATCAATTATCTCATTTTATGCATATCAAAATTTTGATATTTTCATCTCAAAATTTATCGGAGTTAATCGTACCGTATCCGTCGCTGGGAGTTCAAAGTTTAATTTTTGCATCGGGGAGTATCTGACGAATTCTTCTCCGATAAATCTGCCCCCCGGAGCATCGATCCAGCCCTTTTCGAAATTCGATCCTCGAGCTCTCTCTTATTATTTTTCATTCGTCCCAGCTTCTCTTTTTTATTTTTTCACTCTCTATCTCTCTTTTCTACTCCACGTCATTCGTACAGACAGGTCTGTCGGTGCTCATCTCTTCCGTCATTTCTCGACCGTCTCTCTTCGCTCTGAATCCCACGAGTCTGACCAAAGTCTGACCAAAGTCTGACTGCTCCCGGAACCAGTCAAAAGATCAAGCCCGTAGAAAGATAAAGAAATCGGCTTCGTTAGGGTAGAAACAAAAATCAACGTCAAGTCGACGCAATTCGCTTGGTCGGCCCGAACAATTCGCTAGGGTGACAGAAGCGAACAAAACGGCGGATGTAGAAGAAGAAAAAGAAATATCTGGGCTGAGTTCTCTTCGTATACCGGAACTCGAGGCTGGGACTAGGTGGTCGACCAAATTGGCTTGTGACAAAATTTTTTTTGAAATTTTTTTTTTCAAAAAAAAAATCAAAGGCAACAAGTGTCTTTCTCTTCGACTCTCCTCGTTGATCTTCTCTCTCTACGATCTTTCTTCGTTTAATTTTCTCTGCGTCTCTTTCTCTCCCCCCCCCCACCCTCTCCCCCCTCTCCACCCTCTTTCTCTCAACCTCTCGCTCTACCGGCACGTCGTTGGCCAATGGATTTTTTTTTTTTTTTTCTTTCTTTCCCAAAGGTCCCTCCGTGTCCTAACCTAACCTCACTGTCAGACCCAACCCATCTTCTTGAACCGCGACAACTCGACATTGATTATCGACTCCACTACCCTTCGATGCTTTCTTTTCGTTTCGACCTTCTAACCCCTACTTTCTTTTTCTTTCTCCCTCCCTTTCTTTTTTTTCCGACCACTCGTTTTGTCAATTCTTTGACAGTTTCCTCGTGGCTATTCTTCGTGTTCAAACTGCGTGTCATTATCTTTCTTTCTTTCTTTTCTTTTTTATTTCCTCTCTCTCTCTCGTTCCTACTCCGCAAACAAGCAATGGTTTTCTTTTCTCCTTTCGTCCCCTCCCCTCTCTCTCTTTCGATCTTCCTTAACTTCTTGCTCTATCTTTGTCTTTTCGATTATTATTCTAATAATAATAATAATTCTGGTGTTACACTAGCGCTCTTAATCATTACGTATGCACAGCCATACGAAAGGATTAAAAAAAAATTTTTTTTTTAACGACTTTTGTATCATGTATTATTTTTTTTCGTTTTATTTTTTCCCTCGTAAGACATTAACCCATTACTTTGCTACCTATTGGCGTTATCTTTGTTACCGTTTTTTGAAAATTTTTTTTTATATTCCTTATTCGTTTAATTATATCGATTTATTATTGTCATTGGCTAATATTTTGCCTGTGTTTTCAGTTCTCTTTGCGCATGTCTTTCTTGTAGGTTAATTCGATTTTATCGTACGAATATATATATACACATATATATGTGTTCGTATTTTGAGATGAGACGAGTGTGATCTTATCGATCGAGATTGCTCGATCGCTATTTTCACGTTGCATTCTTTTGCATGATAATTTGCAAGAAAGAAAAAAAAACCTTCGCTTTTCACAAGAAGACCGATTGCCGCTTAAATAAAGTCACGCTCGACGCTCGTCCATCTTAACACGTTTATTACATTAATAAAGTTTCTTACGAGTTTTTGCAGGGAAAGCTTCTATGTAGCAGTGTTGTGCCATGCAGAAACTTTCTAATTATAAAATGAAAATAATAATAATAATAACAATGCAGAGTTCGCACTCGGCGGAAGACCGTGGCCGAATAAAAAAAAAAAAAGGAAATCAAAATTTCACCATCGGCCGTTGAACGAAGTCAAATTTGAAAAATAATTCGTTCGATGACTGCGAACTCTATTTTTCTTTTCCAGACTAATTATTCTTATGCTTTCAGTATGTTTGGTTGAGATTTGAAAAAAACAAAATTTTGAGATTTCCTCGAAAATCAAAATTCCATCCGCCTGTACCAAATATCCATTTTTCTTCCTTTCTGCCAACAATAGTCAGATTGATACGACGCAAAACAAGTAACAGTCGTACCACCAAAAGAGACAAGCTCCGTCGATGAAACGAAAATTCGCGCAAAAAATTAAAAAATAATTTTTTTTAATACAAGTCGTCAAATTTCGAAGAAAAATTTTCATACTAAAACCAGCATCGAACGCCTACGTTAGCTTTGCTAAAAGGCAGCCATTCCGTAATTTTGTCTTTTCGCACGCCATTTATCTTCACGACTATTCTCACTGTTATCGGCAGATTTTTATTTTTATCAACTTTCTCAACCTCCCCTCCCCTCCTTTCCGCCCCTCCCCTCCCCTCCCCTCCCAGCAATCTCAATTATTTCAAAAACGACCATACGAATTTTATATGACATATTTCTATATATATATATAATAAATCTTAACGCACATGCTTGAGAATGCCACTTACGCTGTGCACATGTTTTTTTTGTCTGTTCTATGTATTGTTTTCTTTCTACTACACTACTACTACTACTACTATTATCTCTGCTACTACCACCAACCACCATCACTATCAACCATGACCATGACCACTACTACTACTACTACTGATACCAACCATGATCACCCGAAACCGAAAACCTCACCAACCATGAACGAAAAAAAAAATGGCCGCATTGACGCTGCTCTCACATTGTTGGTACTTCTGTCCTTTTACTTACGTCCTGCCGTCGCCTTCGATTAATCGACCATCCGCCATGATAACCCATGGTTAACCTATGGTAATACGACGGTCCGGTCCGATACGACCCACTGCCACCGCGTATGGTGAGTTCATTATTTTTATTTTATTTTTCAAATTTTTAAATACAAACCTTCCACGAGAGACACGACGCCGTAGCTCTTAGAGACCAGCCACGGGTATTGGGATCCGATTACGTCACTCTTACAATTTTATCCATGCGCTGTAAACGGTTTTTTTTTTTTCAAAAAAAAAAACTTTTTTGAGGCTTTCATACTTTTTACGGATCCCTCGCTCGTTGCCTTCTTGAGGGAGCTCGGTGTCTGCCTTGGAAGTATTAAATAAATGTTAGCTCGGTAGAAAAGAAACGCAAGTCGCAATGGCGTCTTTCCAATTGGTCGCTAAAAATTTATTGAAATTTTGAAGAAAAAAAAAAAAATTGGTACAAAATTTTTTTTTTTTCAAATTATGCCATAAGAAACATAACCCTATCTGGAAACCTAACGAGATAACCTTAGTTCGCCAAGGGCGCATAATTCCCGGATAAAGTTTTACGGTTGACCCCTCGCAAGGCGAATCCCCATGGTAGCTCGACATGAAAATGGCTTGAAGGGTCGCGAAGGCCGATAACGACTGAAATCGTTTCGCGTTCAAGATGCGTAATAGAATCGCGCATGCGCAGTCGCGATACTTTTCAAAATCCTCAAAATCTACTGTAACTGTTGGAAAGCACGAAGACGACCATTGCGACCAGTAAAAGAAAAAAAAAAATATTCGTACGGATACTAAGTGTCTAGAAAAAAAGAAAAAAAAAAGTGAAAGGCTTGATCTGTTGTAAATTAGTAGTGACGTCAGTCGTGTTGTATGTTGGAAAAAAAAAAATGAAAAAAAATTGACCGCAACGCAACGTGCGACACTTCGCCAATAAAGTGTTCCTAAACCCCATAGAGTCGCACGTCGCGATTCGGTTACGTAGAAACTCACCTTTAGCCCCCACCCCCCCTGCGTATCTTAAAATTCGTAAAAAAAACAAGCACGTATAAAAAATAATTATCGAGCACGTTATTTCGAATTATCAGTATACAAAAAAAAAATCAGCAGAGAAGCGTTCGTAAATATTTTTTATTTTCAAAAATTTTTTTTTATTTCACTTATCGCCAGACTTCCCTCTTCTTGTAGTTAAGCGAAGAGACTGTCTTCAGACGTCTTTAGAGGCCGTTAATTAAATCTCTTTTGAGATTTTTCTAAGACAGGACTCACATGAGCCAATCAGCAGCCTAGGAATAAACTAAACTAAATTTTTAGGTTAGTTTGTCTTTTCCGGTTGATCATCGTCAGCCATGTTTTTTTTTTCACCCTTATTCTCCAGTCGCAAGGGTTGAAATACGATCTATCTGAATCCTACATTATAGTTATTTCCGTTCGCCAGTTTTTTTTTCCATTTATTCTACCGGTACCCCCCCCCCCCCTCTCCGCCTCCCCCACTCCCCTTTTACTCCTACGAGGAAATTCTGCTTTCTCAGAAAAATTTTTCCGAACCCTTAACAACCCTTTCGTTTCTTCCCCCTCTTTCTCCCCCCTATTCCGCCAGAATCCCAGGGCACGAACGTTTCTCTGCAAATGACAAGAGAAAACAAGAAGCGTCCTCGATTACGAGAAAAGACAATTCGAGTTCTCGAGAATTTCATCCTCCGATCCTCCCACCTTTTGCTCCGAAAGAATTTTTTTTTTTTGCTCCTATCTCTTTCTCTCTCGTCGGAATCCATTGTTCGCTCCTCAAACTGGATGGACGTTGTTAGGAGAAGAAAAAAACAAAAAGGAATTATCCAATCGGTAAATCCTTCGATAACGATCGATAATCCCAGTTGATAGTATAAGCTGTAGGTAAGAAGGTCTTTAGAGAGAATAAAGAAAATTTTTGAAAAAAAAAAAAAAAAGACTTACAAGTACTTGATTGAGTTTGCAGGTAATTCTATCGTTTTATCGTGAGGTTCGTCAGACGTACAGTTTGTCCGCCATTGTTCCTTTTGAAAAATTCTAATTGACACGATTCTTTCTTGGTAGTCGATTCGTTTACCTGGGAAAATGAAATTTTCGTTCGAGAATATCTTTATGTGCCATACGTATATGTATGTGGGTTTTATTTCTTTTTTATTTTCTACGACACAGGCGAACTTCCGGTCTGCAGATTTTACGGATATGACGACGTCCAAGTCTCGCGCGTTTTTAAACTCTTCCGCCTGCATGTTGCATGGAGATTGAATTTTTCGTTCGCATCTGCACGATCTTATCGTAAAATATTGATCGATATATTGTATATATGCAATCGTATCCGACGCAGCTTTGAGCATTACGTACTTAATCATATATATATATATATATTGCATATATACATATTATGTATATATATATATATATACTATATATAAAGTAAACGCATCGTAGCCGTAACGCGTTCGCTAATAGCGCACTGTGATACCAACATAAAATAATTTACGTTTACAACCGATTGATCTGTTATGTTCGTTTTGCTGTGCGTTTCAATGACTATGAATGAAGTAATATAATAATTCTGCGTATATAGATATAAATAAAAAAAATATATATATATTACATTGTTAAAAATAGCGCAATATCTCGATATTCCCATTAGCTTGTTATCGAAATAATTGGAAAATTTTATCGGGTAAATAAAAGAAAATTCATTTTAATTCAAATCCTACGTAAATGTGCAGTTTGAAATCGAATTATTTAAAATTCAATGACAAATCGCTCATTCTCGTTGCACGAGTTCTGCTCCTTAAGATTAAATATCATATAAGACGATTCAAATAACGAATTGCAAAGATGCTGCGCTATTGAGATGAGACGCGAAGGGTGGAAAATGAAAGGATAAATGAATAAAACGAATATTCTCGCAGGTGCAGCAGCCAATCTCCGCAAGGAAGTCATCAGGAACAAGATCAGAGCAATTGGAAAAATGGCCCGAGTCTTCTCCGTGCTCAGGTAACTAAGATCATCCGACACCGGAAGTTACTCGATTGCTTAAGAAATTAATTAACCAGTAGGACCAACTCTGGGGATTATTTTTCTTGAGGTGGTCCAGATTAGGGTACAATCCTGATAACACTGGGGTCAGACCCCATGAAGGATGCTGGAATAGAATTTACTTGGGCCTTCAATAAGCATAGAAGGGATGAAATTTCAATGATACAGTCAGCACCCTATATCTGTCCATCTTATCTGTCAACCCTCTAAATAAACCGGATGTAAATGTAGAAACGTCGAATTCCGGAATTCGTCAAAATTGCATCCCCCCCTCACCCCGCCCCCCCTAAAATTCTGGTACCAAACTGAACGCCGATTAGTTTCCGTCGCTCGAATTTTACACGCAAATTAATTACTGCAATTAATAAATAATAGTGCGATTAATTTGGATACCGACATAGTAATTCTATATGGGTCCACATATGCATATGTAACAATATGAATATGTAACATACGTGGATACGATCTTAATAATTACCCTTTTTTCATCCTCAGAGAGGAGAGCGAGAGCGTCTTGCAGCTGAAGGGTCTTACGCCAACGGGTGCTCTGCCATTGGGTGCCCTGTCGGGTGGAAAAACGTCCCTGAAAAATGGTAAGGATGTCCCTACGTGGCTGTCCCTTAAAAACGATAAGAGATAACGACAACCTTATCAGATAAATAATAATCCAGATTAAGCCTGAACACCGAGTGATTATCGTTTCTCGTTACGCAGCGCTGCAGGGTTTCTCGCCGAATCACAAGATCACGTCGTTCGCCGAGGCGAAGGGGCTGGACGCGATAAACGAAAGGATGCCGCCCCGAAAGGACGCCCCCCCGACGCCGGTTAGCGAAGAAAAACCGGTGATAAAGCCAGCAGCAGCGACTACGGGAGATAAGCGGGACCATTGCACGCCGCAGCCTCACTCGTGAGTCTCACAATCGTCCAGCCAAGGTAAATTTTCGTCTTCTCGGCAGTCTCGGTACAAAAAATAAAGGCGAACCCTGTACGTTGACTGTAAGAAGAAATTTTTGATAATAAAAATCGAAAATCAAGCAATTTTTTAATATCAACGATACGCCGGTTTCTGTCATATTTTAATGTATAATGACATTTCTGTGTCTTTCAGGTGACATGGATGGGACGTAGGTTCCTAAGCGGTCGCCAACCCCACAACAACCATTGCTCGTCTCTCCCCAGGATGGTAGAATTTAGCGCATTCATCGTGAATTCGGCTCCTGAGAAAATTCATTGGGAATTTATCAAAAGTCCATAATCTCGGCAGCGTATAAAACGAAGGCAGACGGATACACTATACAGATACATATATACATATATATATATACACACAAGAATACATATGACATACACAGAGTCCAATTACATACACAATGGGCGATTGCGTAACGCGGCGCAAAATTGCACAATACTTGTATACGAATTATAAAGAAAACAAAGAGATATCGATACGCGCCGTTAACACAGGAATAAGAAAATAAATAACATTGATACCATAGTTCAAGAAGGTATATATATATATGTGTGACAGTTACATAACATAAATACATTACACGCATACACACAATGACATAGGGAGAGAGAGAGAGAGAGAGAGAGAGAAAGAGAAAGAGAGAGAGAGAGGGACGAAGACGAATAATTGGAAACGGAGAGAGTAAAGCGTCACGCGTTAAATCAACTATTTACGATTTCTACGTGTCATCATCAATTTGGAACGTCGTCTCGAAGAGCGTATAATTATAAATAGATAATAAACGTGGCGAGAATCCTAAAGTTACGGATTACAATTAAGGATAGGACGAGATGCGCGTTAATTACCGGCATACGAAAATAATGCACACGAGTCTCCGTTCCTTGAGCCAATCTGCATCCACCCCCCCACCTCCACCCCCTCCCCAGGCGAGATCAACTCCCACATCCCTGGTACCTTTGCCGTATGAGAATCAAGAAAGAACGTGGAAAGGATACAAAGGCAAAATACAAGAATGGGAAAGAAATAATAAAAAGAAAGAAACGGACGAGACGTCGACTCCGCCGAACTGTTCTACGTGTCTCAGCAGCTGGTCTGCGTTATGCTGGTTAAAGACGGCGGAGCTTCCGATTAGAATTATTAGATTCTTAATTACCACCCCTGAGTGGTGCAAGGGCATCCCCGCGGGGGGAGGTTTTACTTATTAAATCTAAGTCGAGCTAAGCCTTAGACTAAGCTATAAGTTATATCGAAGAATTTATTTAATATATGAAAGAAGCGCAGGAGGGGTAGGAGAAATTGAGAGAGGGAGAGAGAGAGAGAGAGAGAGGGAGAGAGAGAGAGAGAAAGAGAGAGAGTGGGAGGAGAGGAGAGAGAGGGGGGATCGTTCTCGTAATGTGGAATTCACGTTCTGCGCATGCGCGCTACATTAAACATGTACCACTGGACCACGAAGAAAAGAGTAAATATAAGTTTTTTTTGGAGTATCGAGAATCTCTTGTGGGTAAAGGATTATATTATAATACGTCATTAGCGCGTGACGGTGTTGGTCGTTCTTGACCCTTTGATAACGTACAATGCACGACCCTTGACCCTTGGATCAATGAATAGTACTAAGCTAATCTTGAGGGCGGGTATATCTTATTATATGGAACATCGAATTTCGTTTTGTTATTGGGCTATCAGAATTTCTCAGCCACCAATGGAAAGAGGGTGGGGAGTGGATCAGGTGATCCTATTAGGCGTCGAGGCGTCGCGACGACCCTCGTGCGTCCATATAGCGAGAACGAACCCTTACTGTGCACTGAGCCAAGATCTTATTATATCGGATAAGCCATGACAGTCCTGTGCTCCCTTATGGGGTAGCGCGATCCCTTGCTCCAGCCAGCGGTGCGATTTCGGTACAGGGAAACCGGAAGAGAGAGAGAGAGAGAGAGAGAGAAAGTATGTGTATGCGTGACTGTATGCGTGCGAGAGAGAGAAAGTCAGAGTGCAAAGTAAAAGTTAAAAGACGAGAAGAAAGAGTCCTAAGGTTTAAGATGATGAAAGTTTTTAAGGGTTCGTACACACGAGGGAAATGTGAAAGTTCAGAGGATGAGTATCGTATTGTTCAAGTGAAAGTTTGGTTGATTAGGTTGCTCGATTATCCAAATAGGGGGTGAAAGTTAGGGAGGGGGGAGGGGGGGGAGAAAAAAATTATTAGGACACGGTGGAGCAAAGGAGTTTAATTACTTGCTTCCTTCGTCATTGACTGTGTCATTTTGAGAACGAGCGAGAGAAAGAGAGAGAAAGAGAGAGAGAGAGAGAGAGAGACATAATGGATCACTTGTATTGTGGGAGAGTCGAAAAATGAAAAAGAAAAAAATGCAAAAAACATATAACACGAGAGATGGGCGAACCTCTAATCGTTAACGATTTAACAAATAACAAATACTGAGTATAAACACAAAAAAAAAAGAAACTTGCATAACATCTCTAATAGCGTTGATCTTCTATGATTTTAATGTGTGTTCTTGCTATCGGAAATAAGTCTGGGCCAGTATCGCTGCCTCGTGGTTTTAATCATCGAAAGTGGGCCCTGACCTTACACAATGCGTTACACACAGCTGACATCGTCGTTCCGCACCGCAGTAAACAGTCGTCATATTATCGTTTATCATACATTGTGAATTTACCTTTAATCCTAAAGCTATCCTAGTCTCGAGTAGGTTATCGCGTAAGATTACACAATATTATATCATCGATAACAAATTTTCTCAACGTCATCTCGGTCTGCTGTCGCTCTTAATGTTTTTTCCTTTTGTAAAATCGCAAAATTTTTGCCCCCCCCCCACCCCCCCAAAAAAATACAAAAAATTTCAGTGTACACAAAAATTACTCATATTTCGCAAAAACGGTCCAGCTAACGAGACCAAAATTATGCGACGTACACAAAAATGGCGTCTATCGTGATTCCATAAGCGTACACCGGTCATCAAATTTTATTCCTTCCTTTTTTTTTTTTAAATTATACTCCAATCGTCAATGTCGATGCGTCGATGATTTTGGAAATATTTTTTTTTTCACAAACGCATTTTCAAAATCAACGGGTGACAGGTGTGACGCATCTCTCAATGATACGGAGTCGCGTTACCCACACGTGTCTCTCATACATAACACACGATACATAAATACATTAGCAGCATTATATTATAGACACATAGCCGATCAAGCGGCCAGAGCCCACTTGCGAGCCGGACGCAGCGTAATTAAACGGTCAGAAACATAAAGTTAAATAATGAAAGAATTAAATGAATAAATAAAATATATCTCTCTCTTCACTATGAATAATATAATGAATAATAATTCAATCTCTCTTTGCTACCAAGTTGTACTTATTCTTAATTAATTTACTTGTACAAAAAAAAATGTGTTAAATAAATATATAATATAATATACATCTATAAATAACATATATTATATATATATTATATATATACATATACATTATATAATATTAATTATCTTACTGATTAAATGAATTAATTGATTATTAATTATCATTAATTATTAATTATTATTATTATTATTAATTATTATCATTATTATTGTTATCATTGCGATAGTACAATATTATTATTGTCATTATTGATTACGCCATCGATTTGTCTATACATACTTGCGAATATTCGAGAGCAAAGAGTACACTGGGCGTGAATGAATTTTTGATGTGATCCAAATATGTGCGAATAACGGTTAGGTTTTTGTGATTAATATGAATTTGTTGTTGCTGTTGCTTTTGTCGTTGTTGTTATTATTGTCATCGTCATTTACCATTTATAGAATTAAAAGCGACGATTGCAATGAACGTCGAGCTACGACGAGGACGATGATTATTATAATGAGAACGACGATTTTGACGGTAATGGGAATTTCGAAATTTCGGGCGATTCTTTCCGTGTGTAAAGATTAATTCAAAAAAGTCATTAAATAAAAATAATAAGATCGTACACAGAGAAAAGAAAAAAGATTGTGAAGCTTCGTATTAAATCGTACACGTACACAGGGGACACGTTCACGATCGTCGTCATTCGATCGATTCGCCATGTCATTCGTGTATATTAATTTTGAAAATTGAATCGTTCCTTTCATAAAAAAAAAATTTGTATTTTTTTTTTGGTCATTTTTCTATTCTCCGTTCATCCAATCGAGTCCCACTGCTTGCCGCTGGTCCTGACTTATTGTTTTCGAATCCGAGAAGTCGCCTAACCTCAAATTTTTTAACCTCATTCTTCGTCTTCGTGATTGTTTATCGTTTCTTGTCGCAACGGATCTCTGATCGCGTCGCGTTTTTTTTTAACGGTCGATTAGGACGCGTTTCCAAAACAGGAATCGGATTAATTAATTAACAAAACACTGCGCTAGGCTAAAAATTATATCTGCTCTCGGTGCTACGTTTGCTTCGAGTCTCGTACTGATTTTCAATTACGGTCGCGCAATGGATAACGATATAAAATTTGTGACGGGTGAAATAAGGTTATGAGAAATACGAATCGATGAAAATATATATTCGCAGGACTTACCGTTATATATATATATATATTTATTTTTTTCGTATCGCATACACAGACAAAGACATGTAGTTTTTAAAGAATCTTGTAATATCTAAAGAAAAAAAAAAAAAATAACGTTTTTAACGGCTTGGGTCCCTTCGCATTTATACACTTGTGTATATATGTATATACATACGTGCATACGAATACTTATGATGACGTCACAAGTCACGTGACCGGAAACGAAGCGATAAATAACAAAGTCAAAAGCGCGACGCTGGTAAATCAAATCGAAAACGATCATTGACGAATCTTACTAAGCGTCACGGATGGCATCAATTGGAAAGTGAAAAAGTTTTGCGAAAATAACGAAGAATTTTCAAAAGATTTTCGAACGCCCATTTAGAAACATTGAACTTGTTTACCATATTTTAATTTGACTTGTGTGTGTGTGTATATGCATATTACACACTTACCAGGGATTCCTAACGTACTCTCTTCTAGAATCTAGATAGGCCAAATCTATTTGTCGAATACGAATCGAGTGACGGTTGACTCGCTGGACGCCATGTTGGAAAATTGCATGCTGGGAAATGTGGCGCGGTTATTTGAATTCTATATGGATATACGTCGCGGTCTGTGGAAATAAAGGCTAGCTTCCATTGGCGACAGGGGATCTATCGCGACTTGAATTGTGGCGGGACATTATTTCCTTCCTTACCTTTTTATTCGTAAGACATTTTATCGAGTCTCAGGGAGCCGAGGAAAGGACTCGTGGCCACAGGGGACTTAATTACTGTTTTAATCTACACGGTCGGCCATCTTTCCTTTCGCGGTATCAAAGTCCTGGACTCTAATTGCATACATATACACTGACAAGATTGTATGATAATATTAATTAGCGTACGATTTAAGCGTATATTATTAATTGGGGTATACCCATGAGCCTTTCTCTTAGACTTATCGCAGACTCGCGACTATGGGCTCCGACGGAACCCTTTCGGCTGTGTCGCAATTGTCGACGACACGGATCCGGGAGTACGAAGGAATTTTTAGTTAATGGCCGACTGGGCTGAAGAGCGCATTACGTCACGGGGATGCACCTCTTAGATTAAAAACTCATTCTGCGACTCTTGTCCCTTGGACTTATGAATGACCGTCGCGACGCTTTGGCCGCGTCGTCGATTCATTTTCTTTTTGTGTTTTGAGGTTTTTTATAATTTCTTTTTTTTTTTTCTTTCATTTTTGTAAGTTTCTTAGTGGACTTTTTTTTATCTTGTAGATCGCCATTAATCGTAAGTGTCACGCGCCGTTCGAAAATGTATTTGCGTCTTTGTCCCGTGCGACTTGTCGATATAGTTTGTAATGGCGGATTTTTGAAAATGAAGATCGAAGGTGAAGAAAGAAGATGAAGATGGATTCTCTTCATTTCCATACCTAATCACATCCTTGTATGTTTGTACGTTGATTTTTTTTCTTTGATTTTGAAAAATTTCTTGCAGATGCTTCTTTGCCATTTTTTTATTTTGTATTTTGCCGGTACCGAGGAAACAAGAGACTGGACCGCGGAACTCTAGCAATAATTGAAAATGGCTGCTTGTATCGTTGTATATTGGAAAAAGTGATTTTAACTTTTTTTTTCTTTTTTTTTTTCAAAGAAAATCGTATGGTTGTATCGTATGGGAATTCGAGAAACATAATACGGTGCCTCCAGTGACGGTCTCCATTTTCCATGGCGATTTAAAAAAAATTTTTTAATTCTCACCTTAAATACTTTCTTACCAGTCGCGCATACCAATTCATTCTGATCGGTATTAATTTTCAAAAATTTTTCCTCGTTATCTCTGATCATAATTTTCATTTTTCCTTTTTTTTTAACTCGGGCTGCGATTGTGTCTCTCGTGTATGTTATTGGTAATGCGTTGTCGTCCGAGAGAATTTTCCTTCCTGAAAGCAAAAATTTGAAATACAAAAAATTTTCAAAATTCTCCACACCGCGTTTATCGACCATATCAAATAATTCCGACACGATCGATTCGAGAAATTTAAAAAATCGTCTCGGACGACCAACTGGCAATTGGTCGTCAATTGTCAAAAAAAAAAAAAAAAAACACCAAGTGCAAAATCGCGTGCGTGCGTATTAAATTGTCTGCGAAGACGACGACCTGTGAAAATTGTCCAAGCGCTCCGTGACCATAACGAGGATATCTTAAAATAAATGCACCCCTTGAAAATTTCATCAAAAAACCCATCAAAAAAAAATTTTCAAAATGCAAAATCGTTCCTTACGGCGCAAATACAATTTTCCAGTAACTCGTCAAAATTTAAGTAAAAATACATATAATTATTAATTAAGCAAAAAAAGATCCTTATCACGTCTTTCTATCCATGTGCGTATCACGTCTCCATATGTGCATACGTAATACAGGGTGATCGTGTGTGTGGCACGGTTCTTTTCCAACAATAGACACGTGATGTTCATAACCATTGAAAGTAAACGAAAAAAGGCCGTCCTCCTGGAACACCCTGTACATACACCCCCTATAATCTAATGACGATTAAAAAAAAAAAAAAATACCATCGAAATTATTTCAGTCAAACGTCCTTTTCATCGAGTCTATAATTTTCTCCATTGTTACCAACCGAATCGCGATCTACGTTAAGCGGATCGATAACGCGGCGAGACAGCAGATACGACAGAATTAAAGAGCGACGAAACGAAAAAGAAGTGAAGAAATTTAAAAATTTTCAAAACAAAACTCAACCCACTGTACATACATACGTTTTACTAACCTAACCTTAAAAAAAAAAACAGCTATTGTAAACCTACACTGTAAGTCTTCGACTATTTCGTATTAAATTCAAATTTCATTCAAACTTCATTCGACGATGTGAAGAATTTCGAATTTTTCGGTAACGGCAATGAATAATGCGATGAACGAGTGAATGACGTAATATATGCATATATACATATATTTACAACAAAAAAAAGATCGAAAAAAAAAACGTTCGAAATGAAAATTTTACATTTCGCGAAAACGCCTTTGTCCACTAGCGCCATTTTTTCTCAGCTATTATCACGTTATTCTCTTTCTCCTGCGAGTAGAAAGGAAAAAAATTATGAAAAAAGAAAAATAACGAAGAAAATACAAAATTAAGGGACGTTCACACTGAACTATAAAAATACATGCATATAATAGATAACCACTGACAATTGTCATTGTTCGTTGTTACGTTATCGTTGTCCCTTATCAGTTTCTCCTGTCTCTTCGATTAGCCATTGATAATCGCTAATTATTATTATCTCATCGATAATCTCATTATCAATAATTATTATGAATTCTCATCGACGAAGGATGTACACTAATTACGCAATTACGTCTTGTACCCGTAAACGATACGTTATTACCTTAAAAATTAAATAAACAAAAGTCTTACTTATACATAATATAAATACGTCACGACGAGCATAATAGGTAAATATGCATATATACATTTATACGCGTAATAACATATCCGCATATACGTATATATGCATGTATACGTACGTATAAATAATAATTACGATAATATAACGATATTATTATTATTGACGCGAATTATTATTATCATCGTTATCATTATTATTATTATTCAATTATTATTACTACTAAAAGAGGAAATAACGCCCTAATCCCATTTGTTGTGAATGTTTACGTTGTTTTATGATATTCGAAATATTCTAAAAATAAAGTCTATGATTTCCATGTGGACTTGTCGATCATTAATCATCAAATTTTTTGTAGGATGACTGTGGATGATTTATTTTTTATTTTTAACCTTTCATTATCTATGGCTTTGATTCAATGAGAAATTCAGGCTCGAGATACGTTCAGTTTGTTTTGAAGAAAATTCTTTGAGGATTACTCGCACGATGGTTGATAGTAAATTAATAATATTTTATATAGGAAATATCAACAGAGTATCTGATCGATTGAATAAAAGGATCCGTCGTGTGGATCGGATAGTCAGTTTATTCTTTTGGTGCAAGATGAGAGCTTTGTGCCGTTTTTGGTTAATGCTGGCGGCGGTCGTTTTTGTCTTCTGCAGTATTCATGGTGAGTTTTTGGTTTGGAGCTTCTGGAAAGATTTAGGGAATTTTTTTTTTAATTTTAAAAGGAGTTCATGGCTTTGTGCCCTCATAGAGGGCCAAGTGCCAGTTGAAAGGAGTTAAGTAAGCTTGTACCTTAATTTTAGTTCGCGGGAGGGACGTCAGGGCGCCACTGCAGCGATTGAGGTATCCTGGTGCAGGTTATGTTCGTACCAACTCGGCTGGATGTAAAATTGGACGAGTCAAGTCATACGAGAATCAGGACGTGAACGCAGAATCGGAAATCGCTGATTGGAAACTGGCGAGAAAAAATTTAGCAGGACGTAAAATTCAAGATGAGGTATTGGTTCTTGATAAGAAATATAGAATTTTTGATAATCTTCATAGAACTAATAAAAGTGTCTGGTACGACTGTGCAGGTGAAATATATTTTTGAAAAATGTACGTATCTGTTTACCTAGACAAAGATTCAGGACGTCGCAGAAGATTCAGCTGGATCGTCGATCTACCAAGAGAACAAGAAATATCAAGTGAAGCCAAGAAATCGATGGTCAATGACGTACGCACCGAAAAATCAGAGCATCAAGATTGATTAGAATTATCGGTGCAGGTTATCACTGTAGTGCTTATCAATGTGAATTTTAATAAAATTAACTAGTAGTCCATTGTACGTTTACTGATTGTTCAATTCCAACTGATAGCAGACATCGTGACGTAACTCTTGTTCCAAGGGGTGGATGGGAAAATCTATTTAATGGGAAAACTTAATACAATAGCTATTAGGTTGGCTATTCTGACTGTCGTTAATTATTGAGACGCACTTAAATATTCTGATATCGAACGATTCTTAGTGCAATTATCCGCAATTGCGCGACGCTGCTCTAATAACGGACTATGGCGAACACGCAATCAAGCGAATTCGTAATGACTCAAGGTGCATCTGTTGTTTGTAAAGCGAAGAAGAGCTCAGTCCGCCGGCTTGAAACTTTACGAAAGTCATGGGTATTTTTGAGACTCGAAATTTCATTGTGAACAAACTTTTACTGGAGATCCTTGGCGCTTGGCCTTATCAGTCGCCATTTCGAAATCCTTTTCATGCGCTTCTTCTCTGCCTGTGCACGACCAGCGTGTCTTGGACTACTGTTTTATTGGTACGAAATGCCGAAATGTCTTTTTTTTTGTAATTATCAAAATATACAATTTTCAGTATTTACCTGTTTCTGTTTTCTCAAGGCACCACATTTAATGTACACTTGGGGTGATTTGCGGCAATTTACAGAAATCATGACGACATTTGTAACATTATTAATTAACATTACGAAACTGACTAATTCTGTTCTGAGACGTAACAAGGTTTGTGCATATATAATAGTGCATACTATTTTTATTGGCTACTGATATTAATCACTGTCCTCCTCATTGTTTCTCGATCTGCATAGATGAAAGATCTTCTTGAACAAATTAAAACGGATTACGACACTCCGCAAGACGATTTCGAGGCAAAAATTTATAAAAGATATGCTGATCGTGCCAGGAAATTTTCTATCGGTTATGCAGGTAAGGACGCATCTGTATTTTCTGCCTGACGAGGTATAGGTATATGCCGTAACAAACGGTAAAACAGAGATCTAGTATTTTAACGTACCTACAGAGTGAACGTAAAAATCTGTTTTACCGACAACATAGCAAAGTTTTTTTTCCCCTTTTTCTTTTCTTCACTTTTCAGTCTGGTGTCACGCTTCTTTTTCTCTATACATTATTGGACCCTTCCTTAGTCACACAGAGGGACGAACATTTCCAGGACATACAAAATATCCCTTAGACGAAGACAAATATTATTGGCTCATCGTAATTCATCAGTCGATATGTACTTTTACCGTTTCCGCCATCACTGCTGCCGTCGATGCATTTTTCGTCATGCTCGTTCATCACGTATGCGCCAAATTTGCAGTACTCGGGTGAGCACACGTATTCTGACGATTTTTCAAAAATATTAAAACCGCTAAATATTTTTCAAAGATATAACCTCGAGAAAATCGACGAGGAATTATCAGAAAGTCCATCGGCTCAAGACGACCTAGAAGCGTACAAAAAAATTGTGAATTGCGTAAAAAAGCACAAGGAAGCTATAAGGTAATGAAATTTATCATCACAAAAATACCTTTAATGTATCCATCTTAAATAATAATAACATCGTCATTTTGATATTTTTTATTAAGTTTCGCTAATTCAATGGAGTCAGTATTTTCTATACCATCGTTCATCAATCTTACGATGAACATGATAGTAATGAGTACTTCTGGTTTTGTGGTAAGTAATAGCATAATTTTAATTAAAAAAAAAAAAGGAAATTTACCAAGCAATAATTTTCTTCAGATATTAGCCAACGTCGATTCGATACCAAATCTAGTAAAATACATAGGACTGTCAGTCACCCTAGCCGTTCATCTTTTCTTCATGAGTTGGCCAGCCCAGGAGATGATGGACCACAGTACAGAAATTACCGAATTCGCGTGAGTCATAAATTAGTAAACGCCAGACGAATTGCACAATAAAATCACCAACAGGTATTTCGCATCATGGCATCGCACTTCGCAAAGATCTAAAAATCTATTAAAGTTCCTGATGATGAGGAGTCAAGTTCCTTGCAAATTGACAGCAGGAAAGTTCTACGTCATGTCCTTGGATAATTTTTCCGCGGTAAGGATGCAAACCCAATGGACACCAACCAGGTACCAACTGCTTGCCAGTCGTACCAACCAAACCAACGGGTTTTACTCAACCTTTCAGGTCCTGAAGACGTCCATGTCCTATTTTGCAGTATTAAAGTCCCTGAGAGACTAGAAGATCTGTGCAAGGAAAGAGAAAGAAAAAATCAGTACACAAGTAGATAATATAAATTAACACTATATAGTAAAATTATATATGTATATATATTTTTTCAACTATCCCTTGGCCACGTGCCCAAACGCCATATGGTATGGCGGTCGTTTTGAAGCTGCCTGTATCGTAGCAGATTGTCCAACCTGGAGAGAACGATCTATCATTCTCTCTTCATGAGGTACGCACTCCACCCCCTGCTCAGAATCCGCTAATTGGATAGAAATGAGTAACGATAAAACGGGTTGGCCAACGAGAGAACCGAATGATGAAATTCAGTATAATTTTCTTTTAAACGTCTCAGTACTCGTCCTAGCATAATATATGCTTATGAATGATTTTTATAGAAAAATCATTAGTCCTTAGATAGTCGGTATTACCTCTCTAATGAAATTACACGACCTTAGATTTTCTCTTGGCATCCCATCATCATCATCATCATTATCATCATCATCATCATCATCATCATCATCTATAGGAAGTTCGTATCAACATAGGAATCTACCCTATGGACTCTTCCAAGTAACACCTTGCTACCTTCACGTACTGTATAAGAAGTAGGTATGTGAATTTTTCTGTATATACATAGACCGAGAGGTAGTATTTCTGATATAGTATCTGTGTAAGTATTTGGTAGTTTATACAGTGTAAGATAGCACTAATTGCAAAGGCGGAAGTGCAGAGTGGGGATGCACACCCTATCTTGGCACGCGACGGTTGATCTTGCCCTCTTTTCTTTTCTCCTTATCTTTAAGCTTCTTCTCTTTCTCCTTTCATGTTATCTTTGACATCTTTTGAATTTAAAGGGACGCCGCTGTGATGTTATCAAAGGCCTCGCCTTTGCCATGCAGGTAGACGGATAAAGTGCACCAAGTTTTGGTTTGGCTAAAAGTCAGAAAGTCATTGGTGGGAAAAAAATTTACAGTAGAAGAATGATTAAATGATTCATAGTAAATTTCGTAATTTACCTTATATTTTTTATATTTTAAAAATTTGGTGTTAAGATGAGATCATTTTTGGATATTGTTAATGGATAGTCATTAGTCCATCCAAAATTTAGATCCTAGGTAAGAGATAGGAACGCCACGATTGTTTCTTAGGAAAAGATTCAACCGGAAATGAAGAAGGTACCAAAAGAAAATCTGAAAATAAAGGTAAAAGAAGGTGAGAGCCATGAGGAAGAAGAAGAAGAAATATCCTGGACTGGAGGTCGCGTGCCGTTGGCTCCCTTGTTTCCTCAATTTTTTTATCTCGAATCCTCCTTATTGTTCTTAAGCTCGTTATGTCAGGATCGTTGGCCCATTGTGGCCACCATTGTAATGGCATCTGTCGTTCATCCCCAGGAAAAAGGCACCTAACCTAGTAACCAGAGACCCCGAAGGAAAATAAGTCCGGGAAATCGGAAATTGAAAATTAATTTACGGCATAGACCACAAGACCAGTGTCGATGATTACGTGTAATTTTCTTCACGAATTTCGCCTCCACGAATCCCAAAACAGTGTATAGGATCTACCTAGATATCCAAAATGAAACCTTCATTAATTCTACAGCCTGTCACACCAGATAAATACTAAATATCCACAGCAACGCCATAATTTTTTGAATAATATTTTCGCTAACTAATTTCCAAAAATTAAATTTTTCAAAATTATTCTCCATCGAAATAAGACCTTTTTCAGGTACATCAGCTGGTGAGCTATTTGGAGCAGGTATCTTACCCTTCCACGTTGACGAGGGTCCCTTTAAAGTTTTACTATATACATACATGTACATACTGTACTATATGTACAGGCATGTACCATAAATAAAATGAATACAGTCAAGAACCAAGTGGCAGTGAAGGTAGTGGGGAGCGAAGGTAGTAGGTTGTAGGTACTGTAGGTAAAGGTAGGAACGCGTGGCACCAGGTGCGTATTATCTAGGGATGAGCACGAAACGAGGCGGCACCATATGTTGATGTGCCGAAGAACGCCCCGGCACGCGCCACATTCGAACGCGAACCTTTACTCGGCGAGGACGAAGAGAACGTTCTCTTCTCATTCCTCGAGAATACGTGGTGCATTCCTCATTGCAACATCGAGACACGGCCAAGAGAGAAGTCTGATTAAAAAAAAAAAAAAGAACACGTGAACAAAGTAAAAAAAAAGTGCGTTAAAATTATGCGTAAACAGTATAAATTTGTGAGGATGATTTTCATGTGAACTATCGTGACCTTAATTTTTGACTTATGAGCCGAGATGGCGCTGCTGTCGAATCATCACAACAGCTATCAAACATCATCGGAAATGATCGATCAGGCATTTCCAACTCCTAGTAGAAATTATGATCCACTTTATCCGTCGCCTTACAATTCGCCTAATTACGAGACTATGAGGAACTCGTACAGGGATGGATTTCAGATGGAGGGTTGCGTTACTCCTAGAAGAGAATTTGAAAATTTGGATTTTGGCAGAGAGTCTATGGAGTACACTAGGACTCCTGAAGGATATGAAAGAGGTCCTTATGGAGTTTTGACACCGTTGACACCTCAGCGGTTAGTTTGACGTTGATCATTTGATATGAAAAATTGTGATCGATGATTAATGAGTGTATTAAATTTTTGATTGATCTTAGATACGATCCACAACATTCTATCGATCATACAACATCACCGAGATCTACCCTGTACGAAGAGAATTCTATGGAATATCAAAATCCCATGTACTGCTACGAGACGCCACCTCAGGAACCAAGATATCATCCACTGGAGAACAAAGTCCAGTCGAATCCGGAATCACAAGCGCCTTGGGATCCAGTGACGACGGCTCATGTAAAGATCTAAAATTTTATGTTAAATTTATACGGTGAAAAAATTTCAAAATTTATACTCAATCGACCTCACATTTCTTTTTCTATAGAAAATTCAGTCTTCGCCAACTTCCAGTCCAAGAAGAGGTCGTCGAAGATCCAGGGACGTACCGCCGTCTCCAAGCGTCTTGAAGCGTCGTCGTCTCGCTGCTAATGCACGTGAACGACGTCGCATGAACGGCTTGAACGACGCTTTCGATAAGCTGCGTGAAGTTGTCCCCAGTTTAGGCGCCGATCACAAGCTCAGTAAATTCGAGACGCTGCAGATGGCGCAGACTTACATTGCTGCGCTTTGTGATCTTCTGGAAAGACACGATGGGAAGAGATAAGTAAATTAATTAGTTAATTAGATAATTAGTTGTGTAAAATTAATTTTTGGGAGGTTAAGTATAAATAGACGGATAGATTATTGATAAGGAATTAAATAAGTTATTGAATCGCTGAGGATCATACGGCAGATACCAAAGACGGGTGAGTTTTGAGTGTTTATATTAGTTTTTATTAAAACATGGACAGCTAATGATCCAAAGACTAATTATTGCCTTATCAAGTTGCCATTGTGACAATGACAATAACCGATGATAATGATAATTAATATTTAAATTGTGCGAATTCCTAATTAGTTCATAATTATGTATTAGATCATGCGTGAATTCCGTGCCTTAGGTGGACACTCGTATTTTTAATTATTATATAATACGTTTTTATTGTATCAGGTCCCTTAATGTGTCCGTCCATTTTTTAATGACCACGTGATTACTATGTATTTAGTGTATAGTAATTTTTTGTTTGTCTTATCATTTTTTTATGTTTGTATCTAGTCAGAGATTTGTATAAATTCAACTGCGTCCAGTGCGTTTCTTATATATCTATTTCCTATGAAAACTATGCGCTTTAGAATTTCACCTAGAATATTTTAATTAACAGTTAGTTTCCTCTTAATTTAAACAATCACCACAAGACTCAATTTATACCATAAAGGATATCGTGTTAGCCAAAGAAAAAATTGTAAATAGCCAAAATAGCAGTTTGCGTGGCCAAAGAAAGGAGAAAAAATAAGTCGCCTATACATAACCCTCAAGAGATTAAAACGTCCCGAAGACCTCTTTGTATTTTTCGAAAAATTTTAATAAACAGAAATTAATTAAAAAGGAATCATAATTGTCATATATTCCAATTGTCCAAGATTTTCCTAATGCAGATAAAGAAAGGAGTAAAAAAAAAATAATTTTTGCTAAAGTCAATTCGAAGAAAAAGTATCAGTCCAATTTTCTAAAATAAAATAAAGCCAGCACTGACTATACTGGTAACGCGATACAATCAGCATATCTTCACATGAGACACGAATCCGCCATGCGTGCCACACGGGCCGGCATTAAGGTAGAGAATGAGTATCGCATTCTGTGTATTCGCCATGCGTGACCAGCGATTTTCCAGTGAGTACATACGCGTGCGCGTAAGCGTGCCAGGTTCATTAAAGTCATTAATTGACAAAGAGAAACACGAGTAAAGTCATAGACGAGTGAATTAAAATAATTTTAAAGAGGATCGACAGCTCGTAGTGTGCAGCAATAAAAACATATATTAAACCGAGCCATGGCGTGTTTTCAATTCTCGAAAAACAATTGAAAGTAAATTGGTGCGCCAAACAAAAATATGACTTCCGTTTGATGGGATCACGATGGCACGAGTCCCCATAAAATGGCCATATGGCACCATGGCGCGTTGCTAAACTCACCCTATGGTCGAGACAAAATGGAACCGAATGAATCTTACCCTCTGTTACTTTAATTCAGTGTCTTTTCAGTTTTGTTCCTTCGTCCTTCTTCCTTCGGCAGAAGAGAAACATTCTGGAAGCCCAACTGGGAGTCGATGCGTCGGCACTATTGAGATGGTCAGAGAAAAGGTTGACACCAGGTGTCCAAAATTCCTGTCATTTTGCTGGGCGTCCATTTTCGATATTCAATTAGCCCAGGCTCTATTTTACTCTGTGAGTTTATATTTCGCTCGAAATCTTTCAAAGGAACAGCAAACTCCACTGCCTTCATGATGTTCCTAATGTTTTTGTATATCTGTACAGGTTATGGCACAGCAAGTGCCACTGTGATGAAATATTTTTCATACTTTGATATACTGGCACATCTTAATGGAAGGAAGTCAAAAAGTAAAAGAAGATAAGTACTTTAATATGGACGAATATA
Source organism: Calameuta pallipes (assembly GCA_030142375.1). Classification (NCBI taxonomy): domain Eukaryota; kingdom Metazoa; phylum Arthropoda; class Insecta; order Hymenoptera; family Cephidae; genus Calameuta; species Calameuta pallipes. Next base: position 161,517 of record JARQSW010000051.1, read on the forward strand.
TCCCTGAACTTTAGTACGAAAATTTAGAATTCAATTACCATTACCTGTGTATGCTTGGTCTCGTTAACATCCAGCTGATATGTTGACAGTGCAACCTGGGAGAGGTCGGCCATTTTGAGAAAATTGTTTGAGCAAATAAAAGAGATTTATATTTAGTAATATTCACAGTACAGTCCCAACCAGAAAAAGAACAGTCTCTCTGATCGTTGATAAGGTTATCAAACAGTGTAGAATAGAAAAGAAACACTCTTTCTCTAGTTTCAGTAATATCAGGCTCGTCAAATTTTTTGAATCCCCAGAGAACCATACCGTGTTACATAACCTACGATTCCTTAAGCACTGTTTTCAAGCCAGGACTCGGACTTCGTGCGTTAGCATGTTTTGGAAACGGTGCAACCTAACATAACCTACCTTTCGGCTTTGTCGCAACGAGTAACACCGTTTCCAAAACGTGCTGGCGTAGCGTGTGGTATATCACTGGTACGGAGTCCCAGACGCGATAATCCAGTTCGAAGAAAGGATGATGAACGAGCAACGAGACGAAAGAAAAATTGAGAACAAAATGTCGCCACGGTATTCGAGTCGAACGGTTGTCGAACATCGAGCTACAGGATAGCGGACAACATTCCGTCCGCGACGACGACTGGCGACGACGACGACGACAACGCCACTGACTTATTGCGACGGTTCGTTGTAAACGACGTACAACTACGGCGACGGTCGGAGTTCGCTTGGTTAAGTTTGTTCGTGAGGATCGTTCGCGCGCAATCGAGTGAGATGTCAGAGACGCGTGAGGGCATGAGGGTGCGCCTTAAAAGGCGCCTCACCTCGCGGGAGTCCTTAATCGCGCCCGCTCAATGGTCAATTAACGCTCGCTAAATCCCGGTTGACGATCGATCGGAGAATCGGCGGATCGACCGTCGCTCGCGATGAGAACGCCGTGAGAATGTGAACAGCATTCGCAATGCTGTAGCGAGAACGGAATAATGTTTTCATGGAACGATCTGTGGTATTTCGACGCGCTTCTTTCTTATTGGCGATTGCACTTTGCCTTTTTGGGAGACACCTTTTTCTAGTTTACTTTTCGAAATTATCGTCTTTCGAGCAATACGTGGATAATGGGTAAGTTTTTTTTTTGGAATTTGGTTTTTAACCCTTTTCACGAGTTTTCGTGATTTTACTTTTCAAACGGACGTATCTGTCAGTTTGAATTTTTGAGGGCGGACAGTCAGAGACGAACAATAGGATCTTGTTAGGGATTTTGAAATTTTTCGAAAATGAAAATTTATTTTTTGTTTGCTTATTTTCGTGAATATATCTCTTCGCTTGGATGTCTAATGATTAATTAGGATCGATTAAAAATGATCTAATGATATATACCAATGCATTGACATGATTGAATACAAAAAATCCATTCCGAGATTAGAAAGATGGCGGATCCAAAGGGTATTGATACAGATCAGCAAAAAGAAGCAAGTCGTAAACCGTGTGCTGAGATCGATCGCGATCGAATGAATATAGAAAGAGGCCCAAAGCGGTCGCCGGTTGAAAACAATGCTGCTGTAATTATGTGCACAAGGTGCTACCACAACGTTCGCCACGATTATTATTAAGGGGTTAGATATGTTAATGACAATACTATCTGAGCAGGTGGTAGACTTTTTCACGGGAAGACAGTAAGAAAGATCACAGTACAAGACAAGAACAGGTGTCCGCTTGGCCAGTTCCACTCGCGGGGGTGTAAGACGAAAAAAAGAAAGAAAAGATTTTGAAAAATAACCAAAATCGAGGTTACCGACCTCTTTTAAATTATTCCAAAATTCACCCTAGAGTTTATAGGCCCCATAAACATCATTGAGACCCACACCCAAATTCTAGCAGGTTTCAGGGTCTTAGGTGGCGCTTAGATCGGTATGGATAAGGCCCAAAATGATCTTGAGATTTCTAAAAAAAAAAATTCACTTTTTATCATCCCCATTTTTCTTCATGTTAAATTTTACAATATGACTTTGTTCATCCGAAATTTCAAATTTTTCAAAATTACAGTTGGGCCTTACCGGAAATGGCACCTATCCCGTTGCCAATCATTAAAAGATTTACTTGAACGATTTTTAATGATCTTTCTCTTCCTTAGGTGCGATCGTGACCACAAATTATGCCGACTGACCCTCGCTTACGACTTACGACTTACGCCTTTGAGATCGACGCCTTACCGATAGACCGGTCATTTTGCCTAACAAGCCCACCCAGTGGACTAAGGCCCAAATTTTTTTGGTAATTCGAAAAGACGGTGATTTTGACACGCAAAATGAAACGAGGGCGGTCACGTGCTCTGCGATTCCCTGCAAATTGCCACCTTCTATCTTCCCCCTCCCTGACGCACCAACACCACAAAGTAGTCCCATCCAAGGCCCAACTCTGTCACCCCATTAAAGTCAAAGCCGGCGCGATGATGAATGGCGCCAGGGTTCAGATAAAATCTACTAATACACAAGATAGGTGGTCCATTCGCAAGACGTTAGTTTCTCACCCCACACATGATTTTCATCCCATCCTAAAAAAAAAGAATTTAAAAATTTTTGAAAAATATCAATTTTTCAAAATATTCTTAATCATACCCTGTTTACTTGTCTGAGTTATTATTATGCATTTCCAGGAAGAATTTTATGTATCTCGTGACGTGTCAAAAAAAGAATATATTCTTTACCAAAAATGGTCGTGGTATTTTCATGGGAAAGACAAAGAAAGCTTTACGATTCCTTTTCACGGAACGTCAACCAGCAAGGAGAGGCGCTCTGAGTTAGTTGTATGCGATTTTAAGAACTGTCAAAGGAGCAACCCTGGGAGGATTGAGTCATAAAAATGATCCTTTCGGAACCCGATCTGGATTCTATATAGCCTCATTACGTGAAGGCTCGCGTTCCGTTAGAAGGATTGCACGCGCCCCCTTATACGAATCCACGTAAAAATCGACAACCGATTTTATATTACCTCGTTATACGCAGACCGGTAACGACGCTCACGAATTCTCCAATAAAGAAAAAGAAAAAGAGAAAAAACACACCTCACGGTATATGGAAAAACGTGAGGAGAATTTTTCCCAAAGATTTTCAGACGGTTCCAAAAATCGGTACTACAGATAACGATCAACGTCGGTGCGGTCCAAGATGAAGATTCTATCGCCATATTTAAAATCCTCTTCACATTTTTTTCTCTCTCTTTCTCTTCCATCTCGTTTCACTGATTAGGCCACGTGCTAAGAAGCGTGTCAGGTTTGACAGTTATTAGACAATGAAAATGTTTGCCAACAGAGCGGCAAACTTCAAAAGCGACTTCTTAGCCGTGAAGATGAAGCAGATAAAAAAAAATGGTAAATTTTTATTTTTTTTTCCGCACGAAAAATAGATTATTTTTTATGAAATTTTTTATAATTATCTTTACATTTTTGGGGGGACAATTTTTGGATTTTATATTAGCTATTTTTTGTAAATCAAGAAATCATTCCACGCAACTTGCCAATCTTTTTCTCTTTTCTTTTCTTCTTGGATTGTCCTATACGTCCATTACACGCCGGGACGAAGCATGACGATGTATTTTAAAAAATATATAATTTTTTTTTATTATCTTTACATTTTTGGAGGGAAGACAATTTTTGGATTTTATATTAGCTATTTTTTGTAAATCAAGAAATCATTCCACGCAACTCACCAATCTTTTTCTCTTTTCTTTTCTTCTTGGATTGTCCTATACGTCCATTACACGCTCGGACGAAGCATGACGATGTATTTTACGCTGGTTAGCAAGAAGGCGTGGCGAGTTAAACGGTAAAAGACGCAAAGACTTCGATGCCTGGTTGAGCCGAGAGTAACGACAGCCAAGACATCCATTCCAAGAGAGATAAACGACCAAGAAGTTAAAAGCAGCATCCAGTATCGTAACATTGGTATAAAGAAGCAGGAGAAACGAGTCAATCAGTTACAGTGAATTTGAATCCCATAATTTTCCCGCGCTTCGATTCGAAACGCCTGACGGCAAAAACCGCAGGATTCAAATGTCCCAAACGTCTCAATTGGCGAACAATGAACCAGGCTTAAATGGGTTACATTGTCCCGGGCGTCAGAAAGCGTTCAATGGTTTGACACGAATTTACAAATTTTTGAGAAAAACTGGAAATTCATAGTATCCCGTGACTCGCAGTGGTCAGAGGGAGGCGGAAAGTCGTGGGACATTTTTTAAAAGAAATGGTCACTTGGGATTTCTTGGGCGTGACCCAAATGGTCAAGCATCGGGCAAATCGATTTCAGGCATAATTTACGTGAGGAATGGTTCGCCACACCCATCACTCTTTGCAAAATAGAAATTAGCCTTTCTCCTTTGGCTGCCACGTGATTCCCTAAACCCTGTCGACGCCATGGCGACTCATATTTTGAAGTTGTTCGTTATAGCTTTTCAGACCATTTTTTTTTATTTTTATTTTTCCTCGCTATGGGTGGAGTCTCCTGTCACTAATTACAACGGTAACGAGTGACTAAATAAAAATTATATTTTAATTATTTTACATTTGGTCAAAGTGCACACCTACCATCCTATACTTATTTGAATCCCATAAAGTTTCCCGCCATCATTTATCATTGCTCTTCACTTATTAAATGTCACTTCGTTCTGAATACGGAACGTATGGACTCGGAATGGAAGCACTAATGGTACCTGGCGGATGATTTAGCAAGCTTCGTACTGGCAATAGAGAAAAGATAACGAGATAAAGATAATAAATGAGAATATACATATATATATATATATATATATATATGGGTCATTCTTTGTGAACGTTACCCCCCCCCGTTCCACTTTTCTTTTCACTTAAA